>JAHDVF020001570.1:0-457500 GCA_022606425.2 Lepidostoma basale
GTGTGTGGTCTGTTTTGTTGTACGGGTGTAAAACTTGGACCCTGAAAGTTAACTCAATGAACAGACTGGAAGCATTTGAAATGTGACTCCATCGCCGAATGCTCAGAGTTACCTGGACAGACATGGTTGCCAATACCGAAGTCCTGAGGCGAACTAGAGTTGACAGGGAATTGTTATCAACTATCAAGGTTCGAAAGATTTCACATCTGGGTCATATACGAGTACTGCGTGGGGAAAAGTACCACCTTCTCCAATTGATAATGGGGGGAAAAATTGAGGGACGCCGAGGGCCCGGAAGGAGACAAATGTCCTGACTGCGAAACGTGAGGGAGTGGACCGGCATTCGAAGTGTGGAGGAGCTGTTCCGAGCGGCGCAGGGCAGGGACAGGTTCGCCAATGTGATCGCCAACGTTGGGGGGACCCGACAGGGCACTTGAAGAAGAAGTTTTAACTATTGTCCAAAGAATGGACACCACCAGACTCCCCTATATTGCACTACATAATCAGCCTCATGGGACTCGTCATCGTGGAAAACCTCCTAAAAGATGGAAGGACAGCTGGAAGTCTACCTCACAGGAGGAGCAATCTTCTGGAGAATAGTTCAACGAACTAACTATCACGCCGTCTCCCCAAAGGGGTAGAAATAAAAATTGACTGCAACACTTTTTTCCTGACTTACTTCTCTCACTTCCTTAACATTAATAAATCGTGTCAAGCACGCCCGTCGATTTCTCCGATTCCTCAAGTGGCCGACATTCAATATTTGATTTAAAATGTTTTATTTTTAGCAAAAATGTTTATCTTTAACAAAATGTTTGTTTTTAACAAAATGTTCATTTTAACTAAATGTTTATTTTGACAAAATCTTTATTTTTACAAAATTTTCATTATAAACAATTTTTATATTTTTAACAAAATGTTAATTCTAAAACCAAAAAGTTCATTTAACTAAAATGTTTATCTTCAACTAGTTCATAAAATGGAGCTACAGCGCCCTTAAGTCGATTAATTCATAAAAATGGCGCTCTATAAATCATCCAAATTATTATTGATTTATTTGATCGTGCCATGTTTTCCTCGGTCTTCTTCTATATCTAATTCCATTTATATCGTTAACATATACTTTTTTTGACATTCTTCTTCATCATTATTTCCATGTACCCAAACATCTTAACGATCCTTTCATTATTAAGATCTTAAAGTAATATTTACTTCCTTACTTCTGCCTTCCTCCACATTCATACATCGGCGCATAGATATTTTTTTTTGCATACAACAGGTATTTTGAAACCAATAACTGTATTTAATTTGTATTTATTGCCATGACAAGTGATGGGTAGCTAATCATCTAATAAAATACAGTGTGGCAATCACGTTACCATCGCCGGGAATCGAACCCGACATTTTCTCCGACTCCGACGTGAATTAATGACATTGAATTAATGAGCCACGTTTTCCTAAGTCTTCCTCTATTACTTGTTTCATATACATCGTTAACATATACTGTATTTATCATTATTTCTTAATTTATTTTTTACATGTGTCCGATAAATCTTAATGAACTTTCATTATTTTGTTCATAGCACTTTCATTCGCATGTATTATTTTGATTTAAAATAAGTTATTTTGATTGAAAATAAGTTGCATTATTTTGATTTAAATTAACATTACGACCTTCGTGGCAGAGTGATAAGAGCTCTGACTTCCATACCGAAGGTCCGGGGTTCGATTGCAGGCGATGGCAGTGTGATTGTCACACTGTCTTTGGTCTGGTGTAGAATTCACGTGACAATAAAATGGCGATAGATTGGCTACCTATCACATGTCACGAGAATCAATATAATAGCTAAAAAAATTAATTGTATACAGTAATTGGGTTTTAGCAACCTGTTGTATACATAAAAAAAAAATAATAATAATAATAAAAGTTACCTGGCTGATTCCGAGCACAAGAAGCAGGACTCCGATGGCCAGCCCCTTCGTGGACATGATGGTGAGGGTAATGAGAAGAGTCGTCATCATACCCATCTTGTACATTATGGGGAGGACGGCGAAACTCATTCGCTTCAAGAAATGGTGACCGAATGTTCTACCTTCTGTCAAAGAAAAAATAAATGATTTGCCATAATTATGAAAGTGTTAGGAATTCAACGCGTAAAGAGTTTTCTACGAACGAATATGAATAGAAATGTCAGTTATCTAGAAGTTTTATCATGTTTTATGGGAATGACATGTTTCGCCCTTCTAAACTTCTAAAAAAACTGACGTTTTTATTTGATTTAATGTTTCCGAGCTTCGGTTATTTTATTCAAGAGATAAAGTAAGCAAACAGCGCCCGGCATATTGTGGAGTGGATGTGTTTCAGTACATGTTATTATGTGAGACCTACTGTGTGGTCCAATATATTTACGTCAACCCGGGGAGAACACGAGTGAGTGTCTGCAGATAATTTTTACAAATTTTACTTCAGTTTTGAAATAAACCGTTATCTTATGGATCATTCAATTGGTTTAGATAAATGATAAAATGTATCTGTTGTATATTTTTCTTTTATTTTTTTATGTACTTTGCATACAACTTAATTATTTAATATGAAGTTTTACATCATTGTTCAAGAAACAATACATTTTAGAATAATTTTTATGTTTTATGGCAATGACATGTTTCGCCTCGCAAAGGAATTATTAAATATTTGAAAATTTTGATAATGCCTTAGCAAAGCGAAAATATTCCCATAAAATATAATAATACTTCAAGAAAACAGACTTTTTCATTTGTATTATTTATGAAATAAGTTTAACGCTTTTTTTTCAAAATGATAATATCTAACACGAATGATTATTATTATTACTGAATCGCTCTTTACATCATGACAGCAAGAGCCAAATCGATGTAAAGGGTATTATAGCTATCATAGTGATTCTCGTGACATCTGATAGGTAGCTAATCTATCGCCATTTTATTGTCACGTGAATTCTACACCAGACCAAAGACAGTGTGACAATCACACTGTCCTCGCCGGGAATCGAACCCGGAATCTTCGGGGTGGCAGTCAATTAACTTACCACTCGGCCACGAAGGTCGTCTTCGATAGTATCTGTTTTATAGTAGATTGACATTTGATAATGCCTTAGCAAGGTGAAACAAATCAATCCCATAAACTGTAATAAAAGATCTAGAAAACAGACGTTTTTATTTGTATTAATTATTTAATATTGAATTCATTTTCCAAGAAACAATTAATGGGTGAAATTAATCTCAGGTTACAGATGAATTATAAAGTATCGGTTTCATTCTTTATATCAGTCAAATGTTATATTATGAAATATGTTAAATTAATAAAATATGTTAAATGAATAAATATGCAAAATAAAATATACAAGTTGTATGTATATGTAGTGTTACATTGTCGAAACAAAGTGCCGAGAAACTACGAGTGACCCAAAGAGCCATGGAAAGAGCCATGTTAGGAATAAACCTAAGAGACAGAGTCAGAAACGATACGGTGAGAGAAAAAACAAAGGTCACTGACATCGGCAAAGAGAAGTGCAGGGCGACCGCAACTACGATGGAAGGATGATCTGAACAGACACGTAGGAATAACCTGGATGCAGTCTACACAGGACAGAGTGACATGGAAGCGAATGGAGGAGGCCTTTGTCCAGGAGTGGACGGGAATAGGCTGAGGAAGAAGAAGAAGAAGAAGTTGTATGTAACAATGTTTACCACGGAATTGTCATTATATTTTATGGCAACTAGTTTTGCTTGTACCCAAGCTTCAACAAGCTTTTTATATTGCCATGATGAAGCAAAAATTCCGTGGTTATCAAATATCATTATAATAACAACTCTTGTTTGTTACACTTTATGATGCCAACATCGGTTGGCGAAACAACTGTCGCGACATTCTCAAAAAGTGTATAATAAAAAAAAATCTGATATTATTACAGTGTTGTAAATTTAACAGTTAATAATGTTGAAGTATCGTAATATTTCGACCAAAACAATGAACTATCTATTTTTTTTAATCAAATATAAGACTAACCACTACTTTCAATTGCTTTTTCTTCATTTTCTTCGCATTTTCCTACATTCACAAATAACACGGCCACTGTCAAAAACACCAAAATCAAAATGTTGCTTTTCCGAATCGCCATTTTGTTTTTCAAATAAACGCTGTTGGTCCTTGCAAGACCTAATCCTCACGAGTTACTAAGAAATACTGATCCTTGAATGAAGTCACGCTGAAATTTAAAGGTAACGGTTATTATTCGAAAACTATTTGAAATTCGAATCACGCGTCATAGACAATGCATATTTTTTTAATTAGTTGATCCGGGCGGACATCGCTTGTCATTTCACTGCTCTATTTACCATATTTTGATTGTTTGGTCCGATAACCTACTGTTCACAAACGGCAAATGCGTCGAAGTTTGAAGTTTGGTACTTCTTATATGCATGTATATCAGAACCAAATTAACTATCACGCCATCTCCCCGAAGCGGTAGGCAGAAAGAATGGACAACCACACTGTTCTTATTTAAAATACTTCTATCGCATTCTCAACATTCATATATCATGCCATGACTCACGTGGCCGACTTTTAATATTTGATTGATTTGATCGTGTCACGTTTTCTCTGCCTAATTTTAACTACCAAATGTTACATATACCTAGATAAATAATACAGACTGGGAGAGGATATAATAGACATTGTCTGTTACGCGAACGACGCTGTAATATTTTCCGAGACCGAGAAAAACCCGCAATTACTTTTAAACGCATTCCATCTTGTTAGTCAAAAATATTCTTCTTCTACTTTTAATAGATCTGACGATCTGTGACACAGAAATCATGTCTCGTCGGATGATGAGGTCCAGCTGTCCTTCCATCTCTTAAGCGATCTTTCAGGTGGGCGGTGTCCGGAGGGGATTTCATAAGCGGCTGTATATGCAAGTCTGTCACCATCCATTCGGGCTACATGGTCCCTCCAGTATCTTCTTCTCAATCTACTCCACTAAACGATATCCTATATTTCGCAAGTTTTTCTTATGTCTACGTTGCGGACACGATCTCGGAGAGTTTTTTCAGTAATTGATCTTAGGACCTTCATCTCCGATGTTCTTAGTAGTCTCTTGGTTCGCACAGTGTCGGCCCGCGTCTCTACAGCGTACGGCATGATAGGTCGCACGCTTGTTTTATAAATTCTGATCTTGCTGTCGATACGCATGTGCTTGTTCTTCCAGATCAGATTCTTCAGACACCCTGACACGGCAGAGGCTTTACTGACTTGTTCTCGTACTTCGGTATAAAGATCATTATGGCTGTAAATCTTTACTCCCAAATATCTGAAACTCATTACTTGTTCCACAGGTATATCATCAACAGTCAGCTTGTAGGTTGCCTAGATATAGTGAGACTTTTTGTTTTGTTGACTGATATAGCCATATTTAGCCTTTATGATAAAAAATATAAAATTATTATTATATATCAGTAGCAAGTACTAAAAGTATGGTATTAAATTGGGCTCCAGAGGGATGTAGCGTGTCTGTAGAGGGCATTTCAGTGGAACAGCTGGAAAATTTCAGATACTGGGTGTGGACATGTGTGGGCATACGGATCTACCTTATGAAATGATGGGTCGAGTAAATAAGGCTATGGTCATCTCAGAAAAATTCAATATGGAAAAACCCTGACATGAAGATCAGCACGTAGTAAGAATCGAATGTAGAGCGGACACCACAATCACAAAAAAACGTGCTCAGAGTATCAGAAATGAAGACACTTAGAAATATATCTGGCAAGATACTGCAAGAGAGGATAAGGAATACACGGATAAGGGAGATATGCGAGGACTAGGATGTCGTTAGGTGGAGAAGGCAAAGGAGAAGATACTGGTATGCACACGTGAGGAGAATGGATCCATCCAGACATCCCTTCATTGTGCTACAAGGCCAGCCCCATGGTAGACGACCCCCGGGCAGACCACCAAAGAGATGGATCGACAGTTGGTAGTCGACCTCGCAGGAAGCCAACTCCTCTTAAGAAATAGCCAACAAAATCACAATACTATGAAGAAGAAGATGTTACATATGTACTTGGGTTCTTGGATTTTGTTTGAAATAATTTTGGTAGGTTTACAGTGTTCTCTTGATAATGAACCTTAAACTCAAAAGTGTTTTAATTCATTTAAAAAATTCGATAATAAATCCCATTATAGCGAAGCCCAGTGGTCCGAAAGAATAATTTGTAATATTGAAATTCCGTTATGGTTAACACAGATTTTTTTTAAATATTATACAAGAATACGCAAGTAATTTAAATAATATGAATACAAGATAGATAGGTTTATAAACTCTACTATGCAAATCAGTAAAGCCGCATTGATTGGTTGATTAAACATGCGTCGAAATGATGTGTGACAGTCCGCTTGTCGCGTCGTGGATCGTGACATACTAATGTTCCTACAATGCTTCCGTGACGACCATTATTCATAATTGACGCGTGTAAGCAATACGGCCCACAACTGACCTCTTTAAGGACCTTAAAAAAATATTCGGCCATATTTCGATTTTTCTGGGTCACTGTCCCTTCTCATTGGTCAACCATATAGGCTTAATAGCAGGACGCCATTTGGTTCACTGAATTTAAAGCGATTTTAATTGTGCTCACATATGAATACTACAATTCAATACGGAAAAAACTCTGACACGGAGATCAGCAGCTAACTAAAGGTTCCAAACTTATTTACGAGTCATTATGACATATGGAATCAAATGCAGGGCGGACACCACAATTAGAAAAAAAGCGCTCCGAGCGTCAAAAACGAAGACACTCGGGGGCATATCCTCCAGGCCTCGAAGCAGGTGCTACCTGGAAGTTACTATTATCTTTTTCAATTGTATAGGACCATGCCGTTCTCGTTGCGGATGGTGCGGACGTCTTAGTGTCGAGAATGTATGAGGTAAACTAACTAACTAACTAACCATCACACCATTTCCCCGGAGGGGTAAGCAGAGAGGATGGATCGCCACAATGCTCTGTCCTGGCATACCTCACGGTATTCCTCTACATTAATACATCGTACCATGCACGCACGTCGATTATTCCGACTTCGAATGTGGCCGCATTTTAGTGCTTGATTAATTTGGTCATGCCATGTTTTCCTCGGTCGTCCTCGGCTTCTTTTTCCACTCACGCTGCTTGTGTACAACTTTTTAACCATTCTACTCTCATTCATTCGTTCCATATGTCCAAACCATCTCAAGGATCCTTTTTAATTGTATCCATGATGCAGTCATCTGCCTTACATTTCTTTCTTATTTCATCGTTCGGTATTCTATCATACAACGTTTTCCCGCACATTCTTCTTAGTGATCTAATTTCTACGGCGTTTATCCTGCTTTTATCCTTCTTTTGCCAGCTCCAGGCTTCACTTCCATACATGAGGGTTGGCACTAGAACTCCATTGTGTACTGCCATCTTTGCTTCTGTGGATATATTTCTATTTGCAGTAATGACTTTGAGTGCGCCATTTATTTTATTCCCAGCACCAACCCTTCTTAACTCAAGTGTCAAAATCGCTCCGTGTAAAATAAAAGAAACTAGTGTCCTGGGCTGTCTACAAGTGCAAATTACCTAGTGCGTGTTAGTTTGAGAGTGAATACGGACCCGTGAGTGTTGGTGGAGCTAAGTATCAACAAATTAAATATTTAAACCAATATAAAAATAATCTAAAAATAATCTACCTACACAAACTTTTGTCTAAGTACATAGATATCACTCATATAAAACGTCAACCAAACCAAAGACAACAAACTGGTGATATAGACTCAAGGCGGCCACAGACAATATCTGTTTTGAAAAAAAATAACAAAAAAATAAATAATTAAAAAAATTAAAAACAATGGACGTAGAAATATATAACTTAAAAGCAAATATAGCAATAAAGGAACTGCAAGATTGCATCTTGGATGCCACAACAAAGCTCACTAAGGAGCAAATAAACAAACTACTACCCAAATGCAATGAAATTCTAAACCAAACACACATTATGACAATACAAATGGCAGAAGTGAGGGCTGAAAACCGCATTTTAAAATCCCTCACACAATATCAGACTGCCGAAGAAGCGCATAAGGGCCAAGAAGTGATTGTAGTAGAGCCGAAAGAACCACAGACAACTAAAAAAACACTGGAAGAAATAAAGCTCAATATCAATCCAATAAATTCTGGCATCATAGGTATACAAAGCGCGACTAAAGGGAAAGTAATAATAAAATGCAAAAGCAAAGAGAGACAAAAAGCGACTGAAGCAATTCAAACACAGATCGGAGAAAAATACAACACCCGAATCCCAAAAGAACGTCTGCCAAGGATTAAAATAGTTAACGTAACAGACGATTTCACCGAAGATGAAATTATTGAAAAGATAAAATACCAAAATGATTTCCTAGAAGATAATGACGCAAGAATAATGAAAGTTGTTAATGTCCACAAGAACCCTGTCAGCAAAAGTAGTACAATTTACCTAGATCTGGACTCCGAAACACATAAAAAAATGTTGAACAACAAAAAAATAAACATAGGATGGGAAAGATGTAGAGTGTATGATGCCATAGACATAAAAAGATGCTACAACTGCTACAGATTCAACCACAAGGCAAATGAGTGCAAAAAAGACAAACCGACCTGTCCAAAATGTATGGGCGACCACAAGGCCAAAGACTGTAAAGCCGAAACACATGAACATAAATGCATAAATTGTGAAGAAACAACAAAAATTATCAAAACCAAACTGGATTCTAATCATGCAGCTTGGAGTTTTGATTGCCCGGTTTACCTGAAAAAAGTAGAACAAGAAAAAAACAAACTGTCTTTTTTGTGAAGAAAATGGAAAACCTAAAAATAATGTACATGAATATAAGAGGGTTAAAATCAAAAATTGACGAACTAAACATATATATCACAAATCTAGAGTACCAACCACATGTAGTCGTCTTGACTGAAACCTGGCTCAGTGATAGTGAAAGTAAACTGTATAATCTAAACAACTACACAGGAGTGCACTCCTGTAGGAATGGCAGAGGTGGAGGGGTAGCTATTTACATCAGAACACAAATAGACTTCAAAACTATAAAAGAAGAAACATTCCTAAGCAACAACAACCTTCTGAAAGTACATATAAATGAAATAGATCTTACAATAAATGCAATCTACAGACAACCAGGAACCAGCAATAAAAAGGAATACATAGAATATTTAGACAGAATGTTAACGGGTGAACAGAGGAGTGCAAAATGTGAGATCATAATAGGGGACCTTAACATCAACCTGCTTTCCAGTGATAAACTCACAAAGGACTATATCAATACAATCAAAGGAAATGATCTTGGATTTATCAACTCAATAAAAGAAAATGATTATACACGGAAAAATGACAGAGGAAAAAATACCATAATTGACCATGTAATGACAAACCAGGAAATAGCTGATTCAACGATACTTGAACTATTCGACACACCACTGAGCGACCACAGAGGAATAAATATTGAACTAAAAACCATACCCAGACAGAGAATAAAACATCAACAATATACCGCAAAGAAAATTAACTACAACAAACTAAAAGAAAGCCTAGGAGAAACAATACAGAAAGAAGAACCAGGAACCTTCAAAGCGCTTCAAGACATAATAAGGGAGGAACTGAAGAAACACACTACGAGCAGGAACAGAAAATATACTACATCGCTTAAAGAGGGCTGGATGACGAAGGATATCTATAACAAAATAGAGAAAAGAAACTACCTCTACAAAAAAATGAGCAACCAGCATAATCTCGTAGACGAATTTAAACACATACAAGCTAACATAAGAAAAAGTATTAAGAAAGCAAAAAAGGACCACTACGCATCGCGTATAAATGAAGCAAATGGAAACAGTCACAAAATATGGAAGGAGATCAAAAACATAACGTCAGAGAACTGTACACCAAAGCCCAATGTATCTAAACTTAAAAAGGATGACGGATCCGAGACAACGGACGCAGCTGAAATAGCCGAAATTATAAATCATTACTATACAAGAATCGGAGCAAAACTGGCTAGCGAAATTGTAATCTCCGAACCAGCACGGTTCAGACCACCCGAAGTGGACGGGGAGCTTTTCTTGAGACCTACGACAGAAGAAGAAATAAGACAAATAATAAACCAGATGAAAAATAACACAGCTCCAGGATACGACGGAATAAAGATAGCAACAGTCAAATCCATATCTGAACTTATATTGCCCACGATAACAAAAATTATTAACAAAAATATGAAAGAGGGAACTTTCCCAGAAGAGCTGAAAACTGCAAGAATCACACCTGTGTACAAAGACGGTGAAAAAACCAACCATCAAACTACCGACCGATCGCAAATCTGACAGTATTTGCAAAGTTAACTGAAAGAATACTACACAAAAGACTGTACCAGCACCTCAAAGCATTCGACTACATAGCTGAAGAGCAATATGGATTCCAAGAACAGAAGGGAACAGCAACAGCTATCACCAACATATGTAACTACATTCAGTCAGCACTGGATGCGGGCGAATGCATAACAGGACTAATACTGGACTTCAAAAAAGCTTTTGATACCGTACATCTGGACACACTACTTGACAAACTGACATCCGCAGGGGTGAGGGGCAAGGCGTACAACACGTTCAAATGCTACCTCACCCAAAGAAAACAATACACAGTTGTGTCAGGAATGACCAGCAACGAAACAATGACAGAATTTGGTGTGCCACAAGGGTCCATCCTGGGACCACTACTTTACATACTTTACATTAACGACATAACAAGATACAAAATGACAGGGAAAATAATTATGTACGCAGACGACCTTGCTATATTTTACAAAAACGACAACGACAATGAGACCTGTAAACAAATGAACATAGATATAGAGACACTAACCAACTGGACAACCAACAACTACCTGACCTTAAATGTAAAAAAGTGTAACATTATACACTTTGAAACAAGCAAGAAAAACCATAACATGTGTATAAAAATAAAAAATGACGCAATAACCGAACTCGACTATGTAAAGTACCTAGGACTAACAATGGACAGACAACTAAAATGGACAAAACACATAGACAACCTAACAGACAAGTTAGCATCGCTATACTCCCTCTTCTACAAAATACAGAATTACATACCAAGAAGGGAAAAAGTTATGATGTACGAAGCGTATGTAAAAAGCCGACTGACATATATGATTCCCTTCTGGGGGACAGGAAACCAAAAGGACATCTCCAGACTCCAAAGACAACAAAATAAAATAATAAAACTAGCATATAACATTGACTACCATACCCCAACCATACAAGTTTACAGACAAACTAAACAAATGGACATATCAGACCTGACCAAATATGAGACCTTAAAAATTGTACACAGAGTGACCATGGAAAAGCCAACAGACAGCACCTACAAATTAACTAAAAATTCAGACATACACAGACACTGGACCAGGAATTGTGACAGATATCACTTACCGATTGCACGAACTAAGACAGGACAATCAAGGATATTGAACAATGGACTGAAACTTTACAATGAACTACCTAAAGACACAAGGAATCTCACTACAACTCAATATAAGAAGTGTCTGAAGCAGTACATAATTAGTGGTAGGATCTAGAAATGTAACCATATAACCCAATTGGGTTTTTAAAAAAATAAATTAAAAAAAAAAAAAAAAAAAAAAAAAAAGTATGCAAGTCAAATGATTTCATGATGAATGTCGGAAAGTCAAAGGTGATGGTTTTTGAAAGGGAAGAGCAAATGACAGTTTTTAACATAAGTGTGAACGAAGAGAACTTGGAGCAGGTGAGTGAATTTGTGTATTTATCCTTTCATTATTTTGTTCATAATTGTTTCATTCACACTGCATTTACTTATTATATTTGGATTTGAAACTCTATCATTCATAGATTTATCACACATTCGTCATCACATTTTTTTTCACAAAATCTTAAAATGTGATATTTAATTCGGTTCAGATAAGTTAAGAGAAATTATAGTACATAAATAAAATAATTGTATTTTGGCTGGATCCGGTGACGCCACTTACATGTATGTACTCGTATAGAGCAGTGGTCCGCAATCTTTTCTCACCTACGGCACACATAAGTTCTTCCTAGAATTCCGCGGCACACCAAAAGCTAAAATTCGGTCTGGACGTGGGCGTCAATCAGCTCAGGAGACGTTTTTTTTAGCTCATTGGTGAGTTCCGGGTAGTAGAAATCAGCAGCGACGGTTTTTTGCTCCTCCCAAAAGATCGAAGGACCAAATTTTCACGAATTCTACTGGCCGGAAGTCACTGTTAACCCATTCATCGCCACATGTTTGTAGAAACAGTGGTACGCCACGTATTTTCTCCCGAACTATCGAAAAATATCGACCCTTTTTGGTTTGTTAATATTTTAAAATATTCAAAGATGTCGTTGTGAGAAAATCGGAATTAATTTTGAAATACATCTTTCGAATATTGCGAAGCGCGCACAGCTGCGCTTATGGCGATCGTCTACGTAGAGCGCACATGTGTGCTTACGGCGATCGTCGGGTTAAGTTAAAAAAAATATTTATTGTTTTTTGAACAATGATGTAAAACTTCATATTAAATAATTAATACGAATGAAAAAGCTTATGTTTTTCTAGAAGTTTTATTATATTGTTTTATTATATTATGACATGTTTCGCCCTTCTAAGGCATTATCAAATGATTGTCAATGATTGTCTAATGATTGTCAGATCTTACTTTAATTACTCTTATAAAAGTAAAGTAATAAAACAATATAATAAAACTTCTAGAAAAACATAAGTTTTTTCATTCGTATTAATTATTTAAAAAAAATTGGTTGCCAGCAACTTCCGGCCAGTAGAAACAACGGCGACGGATTTTTCATGAATGACCTAAAACGAAAAAAAAAATCACCAATGTCTCCTGAACTGATTTACAAATGAGTCGACTCTTTCGCAATTCACGTGTTCCGATTAGAACTAAATATTTTTTGGCCGTGGCACACTTGCACCCGACTCGCGGCACACCGGTCGCGGAGCACTGGTATAGAGGCATGCTTATAAAATGTTCACAGTTAATCAAAACCTCGCGAACGTGACATAAACGTTAAACTAGATAATTTGATGAACTTTTAATTCAAAACGTTACACTTATTTTAAACATGCCTATGTTAATGGATCGTCTTCATTATATTTGTAGGCGACTGCTTGCAAAAGTTTTCTTCGACATCTTGGAGATTTTCTACGTATCTTCGTTTTTCCGGATGCGCATCTTCGAAAGCGTAAGTAAAGAATGTTTTATCTCCCAATATGAAGAACCAACCTGCCTCTAGTGATTCCAGTGGTCATTGCGATCAGGAAATGATTGCGATTGAGATCGACACATTTTACATCATTAAAATATATTATGATTGTATTGCCACATATTTTATTAAAAGCGGTGGCGAAGTGGTTTCTGCATGGTTATTTAAGTTATTTAACCAGTGCTTAGAGAAGGGATATACGCCGCTAGACTGGAGGAGAGCAGTTATTATGCCCCTGTACAAAGGAAAAGGATCGCTTATGGAATGTGGAAACCACAGAGCTATTAGTATTTTGAGTGTCGTTGGTAAAGTCTATGGCAGATTTTAATAGAAAGAGTAAGAAAATTGACGATGGTTAGTTAGTTAATATATTAGGTCCTTACATATGAAATTGGCGTTTTGCCGTACTGGCAACTTTGATCTCAAATAGCTTCTCTTTGGTTAGGAATTCCAAATTCAAATTTATACAGCTATTTACTCAAGTATTTGTGTTTCGAAAATTATAATTCATTTGTTTTTTCCTCAATTGTTTTTTTTTTTTTGCGTCACTCAGTTTACAAAATGGAAAACTTGAAATATCGCGCTATTTACGAGTACGAGTTCCACCGTGGCACCAGTGCTGCAGAAATGGCTCGAAGGATTAATGATGTGTATGGCGACGGTGCCGCAAAAGAAAACACAGTGCGTTTTTAGTTTCAACGTTTTCGTTCTGGAAATTTCGACCTGCAGAACAAGCCCCGTGGACGGCCGGAGACCAAAGTTGATAATGAAGAATTGAAGGCTATTGTGGAAGCGGATCCATCGCAAACCACGTCCGAGTTAGCTGCAGGCTGCGGTGTTAGTGATAAAACTGTTTTAATCCACTTGAAGTAAATTGGGAAGGTGAAAAAGCTTGAAAGGTGGGTACCTCACGAATTGAGTGAAGCAAATCAACAAACGCGCGTTGACTGCTGCGTTGCATTACTCAACCGGCACAATAATGAAGGGATTTTGAATCGAATCACTACCTGTGATGAAAAGTGGATCCTGTATGATAATCGGAAGCGCTCATCGCAATGGCTAAACCCTGCCGAACCAGCCAAACCATGCCCCAAGCGAAAATTAACTCCAAAAAAGTTACTTGTGAGCGTTTGGTGGACTAGTGCTGGTGTCGTTCACTACAGCTTTCTTAAATCTGGCCAGACGATTACGGCAGATGTCTATTGTCAGCAACTGCAAACCATGATGGAAAAGCTAGCTGCTAAACAGCCGAGGCTGGTTAATCGCTCTAGGCCACTGCTGCTTTATGATAACGCTAGACCACACACTGCACAACAGACGGCTACCAAATTAGAAGAGCTTCAATTGAAATATCTAAGACATCCACCGCACTCTCCGGACCTTGCCCCAACAGATTACTATTTTTTTCGAAATTTGGATAACTTCTTGCAAGGGAAAAAATTCAACTCCGATGGGGCAGTCCAAACCGACTTCAAAGATTTTATTGATTCCCGTCCGAATGTTTTTTTTTAATAAAGGGATCGATGAACTACCTATGAGATGGCAAAAGTGCATAGATAGCAATGGTACATACTTTGATTAAATAAATATATCATATAAAAAAAAATCAACTTTATGTTCCTCCCATACAAAACGCCAATTTCATATGTAAGGACCTAATATTCATTAATTTAAAATGTTTAACCACAAAGTTGTAAATATGAAAATGAAAATAAAAGATGACTTGGAGAAATGCAGTAGATATATGATAAGTAAACACGCGTAAGTGGTAGGAATGAAATACGAAATTTCAGGTGTCAGTAAACAATAATGTGTAGAGGGCCTACAATTATTATACTCCTGGGAAAAAACGTTATGGTTTATTAAATAGTTCATTAAAAAAGCACGTATTTACGCCAAATTATTATCTATTGTTTGCCAATTCCATTCGCCAAAAAGTAGCCAACACACTTATTCACTATGCATACCGTCACCCCTTCAACTGACGTGGGTACCTGCATTTTTCATCATATCGGCAATTCATCAAAGATAAATGATAATGATTTATTATTGCAACGGCTCTCTATGGAATAGCCTCGCTGTTGTGGTCGGTAATTCCACTACTTCCTTCTTTATGTCCTGTTACACCTCCGTACAAGAACACCATATGTATAGAAGCGAAGCATAGAACTGGCAAAAGAAGGATGAAAGTAGAATAAATGCAGTAGAAATGTGATCTCTTAGACGAATGTGTGTAACTCTGATTATTATAGAGTGTCGAATGAAGATATAAGAAGTAAATGCGGTGCAAATGATGGTGTTATGAACAAAATGATGAAAGGATCATTGAGATGGTTTGGACATATGGAAAGAATGAATGAAGAAAGAATGGTAAAAAAAATATATGTTAACTATGTCAATGGAACCAGAAATAGAGAAAGACCGAGGAAAACGTGACACGATCAAATAAATCAAATATTGAATGCTGGCCACGTGAGGAGTCAGAGAAATCACCGCGCGTGCATGACACGATGTATGAATGTTGAGGAATCGAGAGAAATATGTCAGGAAAGAAAAGTGTGGCAGTCCATTTTTTCTGCCTACCGCTTCGGGAAGACGGCGTGATGGTTAGTTAGTTAGTTTTTACACCTCCGTGGTTCTTAGGACCTCAAGGATTCTCCTCCACTCGACTCTACCGCACGCCTGATGCTTAACACCATTTATAGTGAGGCCTGCCGCCTTAATCTCATCCTGCAGAGCTCTTCTCCAGGAGGTTCTAGGTCTGCCTCGATTCCTCTTTCCATCAACAGGGGACCAGTCTAGTGTTCCCTGAACGATGCAGGTTGGGTTCCGTCTCAGAGTGTGACCGATCCATAGAAATTTGCGCCTAACAACTTGGTCTCTGATTGGTCTTTAACCTGCCATGGTCCATAGGACGGTATTTGCCACTCTTTGGGGCCAAAAGAACTTAATATCGAGGGGAGACATTTATTTATAAACAGCTAGAGTTTTTCAATGACGTCTCTGGTATACGAGTAGGTATATACAAATCTCGCATCCGTATAGCGATACGCTTTTAACGCTACTGTTAAATATTTGGGCTTTGAGCTTTCTCGATATAATACTGGAACGCCACACAGGACGAATCATTGCGAAAATCCCCCCTTAGCTTGTCGAGTCTGCTGAAGACATCCTCCTCTACCCTCGCTGCCATACTACCGAGGTAGTTAAATTTGGTTGTGATGACACACTCGAACAAAATTGGGGTGGAATCATTTGTGGACACCGGTCTACGGTAAATTTGCGACCCACTTTCCCCACTTCCCTGCTTCCGCTTCCTCGCTTAAATAAAGAGAAGAAGATTAGCAGCAAATGTGTGATTAAAAAACATAAAAAACAATAGATACACGATTATGGTAGTATTGCTGTCCAAGCCGGTCGAACAAAAGGTAGAAATGTTATTTATTTACCTTATTATTCGAACATTATATCTATTGAATACGGATAAAACCAGTATATTACTTGAAAGCTATTTTATTGAATCAAATTGCAGTCACACAATAAATGTAATATCACGTTTCCCTTGTCGCATACATGTATTTATTTATACATCGTGGGAATTGAAATTTCTAGCAAAAGTCGGAACTTATACGCCTCTCATATGTCATGAGAACAGTTAGTATTTATTATGAACGCAAGGAATAATATACCCCATGGCACAAGGTAACTAAGTACCACTTTCCACTACATGGGAATTGCACTAATGCTGGCAATCGTATAAATTGATCTCTCTGCTATAAACAACCACTCGTGACGCTATTCTTGAATCTATTTATAATTTAATAATAAAGGAAATCAAAACTTATATTAAATAAAATAATAGACTTGTTATATTTGTACCAAAGCCAACTGGTTTCGCTACCGCCGGAGTTTCGTCAGGGTAAGAGAATAAAGTGTGTATTCTCATACCCTGACGAAGATCCGGCGGGAGCAAAACCGATTAGTGTTAACAAATAAAGTGGTTTAGATACAAATATCACAAGTGTATTATCATTTTATTTAATAATGTCACACCAACAATAAAGTGCTTAATACGAAAGATTACTGATATTATTATGTGGCCCAGCTGACACAGGCTCCTCATTTGTTGTAAATATGGGAGTACAGCAGGGATCAGCTGTAAGTCCTTCTTCTTCGATGGCCCTACAGCCCATATCGAGCCTTAGCCTCCAGTATTCTTCGCCTCCAACTCCTCCTATCCTCCGCTTCGCCCCTTCAATCTGACACTCTTAACAATCTTGCCCCATCTCTCCCAACTTCACCCTCCCATCGCAGCCTTGGTCGTCCAATTGGTCTTCTACCACCTGGGTGCCACTCCAGCAATCTTTTTGGGGTTCGCGATGACGGCATCCTCTGCACGTGACCGGCCCATCTCAGTCTATTCAGTCTGACCTGTGCGGAGAGACTGGGAGCTTTGTAAATATAGTACAGCTCGTCATTATGCCGCACTCTCCAGCCTTCACCGTCATTCACAGGTCCCAGAATGCTGCGCATACATACATACTTAATAAAATTAAAAGAGGTTCAATAAGATTGCTTGGGCATATGAAAAGAATGGATAAGGAAAGAATGGTTAAAAATGTATATACAAGTAGTGTGAGTGGAAAAATATGTCGAGGAAGGCCTAGAAAAACATACATTAATAAATTACTAGGCGGCCATGTTCGAGGTCGAAGCAATCGAGGAAACGGTGCATTGATTAATTTTTAAATCATTTATATAATATAAATTCAGCTTTCTTTTGAACGCTTTAATTGGCATGTTTGAATTTTAAAAGTCTGGTCCCAACCCTTATGTATGGAAACGAAGCATGGAACAGGCAGAAGAAAGATGAGAGCAGAATTAATGCGGTAGAGATGAGGTCCCTAAGACGTATGTGTGGTAGAATGATGTACGACAGAATCTCAAATGCTGATATTAGAAAGGAATGTAGAGCGAAAAAAGGTATTATGAACAAAATTATGAAAGGATGGCTGCGTTGGTTCGGACATATGGAGCGCATGGGTGAAGAAAGAATGCTTAAAAAAATATTCGTTAACGATGTAAATGGAGTACGGAGTCGAGGTAGACCGAGGAAAACATGGCATGACCAAATTAATCAAATTTTAAAGGTTGGTCATGTCAGAAACCGGAAGAATCGACGTGCGTGTATGACTCGCTGTATGAATGTGGAGGAAGCTAGAGAGGTATGTCAGGATAAAGTAGTGTGGCGGTCGATTCTTTCTGCCTACCCCTGCGGGGAAACGGCGTGATGGTTTATTTTGTTTTTTTATTTTTGCATTTAGTAAACAGATACTTATGTTATTGAAAGAATTGCTTTATATTATATACAAAATCGAAAGACATTGGCAAATACATGAATATATTTATATTTCAAGAATCGCCTTCGGGAACGCGAATAGAAATTAACGAATCAAATATCACGAAGAACGTGCATCTGATCTCTGACCCGGTGAGCCCAGGTGGAACTTGGTCACCTACTTGACTGCAGTTGACTGCAATAAATTATGGATTCCAAACCGCATTATTTTCACAGGTGGCATTGCATGCGAAATATTACAGTTAGCTATGCGTATATAGAAAGAAAGCTTAAAGCTCTTTTACAATGTAAAGTAAAAGGTTGAAGTTAAATACGAACTAAGTACACAAAATATTTTTAAAAATATTCAGTTTCATTCTATATTTTATTGCCTATTTTATTTCAACCATTAAATTGCTAAAATTCGACTCGACACTAAAGGCCGTACCACACTGTTTGAAACAAGTTTTCCACAGGGGTGAACTTGGTGGAAAGCTGTGGAGCCCACGGTTGGTGTAGCGTTCACATACTGTTTTAAACAAGCTCTCCACAGGGGTTACCTTTGTGGAGCGATGTGGAGCCCACGGTTGGTGTGGCGTCCACACTATTTAAAACAAGGCTCCCACCTCAGTGTGTTGTCGACTAGGTCCCAAAGATGTCCCAATACAGTTCAATAAATTCACTGATCACTTCTTTTTCTCGCGTAGACACCATTTTCATTCATACATCCGCACTCTATGCAACTGACCTAGACTGGTGGAATGTGGAGCGCCAACTGTGGAATGCGTGTTTACAACTGTGGATCCACACGCATACGTTGCGCTTCCGTCCACAAATTTTGGTTTCAAACAAGTGTCCACACTGTTTTAAATCGCCGGCGGAGACCGATGTGGAGAGCTTGTTTAAAACAGTGTGGCACGGCTTTTAGACTTGTAATTCGTCTGTACTATCTGCGACTATGGAAAATACAATAATGATTTAATTAAGGATCTCGTCAGAAGTCAATTAAAATCTACACGATTATTTCTCGGTTTATCCAATTTCTCTCTGATCAGATACCTTTTGCCGTAATGCGAGATGTCTCTGCGTATCATTCGTTCGCCAGTACGCATTTTGATATCACACATATGCTGCATCATCGTGAAAAATAGACCGTATCGAAAATCGCTGCCCGGTAAGATTTAGCACAGATGTTCAAAGCACGCGTGTGCAATCTAATCTATAAGTTCTCAAACTTGTTTAATCAGTGTAAGGTGAGTAAATAAACTGTTTAAAAATATATGTTCAAGTCTTATATTCGCCTTCTTGGTAGCTATCCGTGGCTCTATCCTACGGCATTTCTTTTGGGAATGCTCGGAACCAATTCTCTACAGCTTCGAAGAGATGGACATCTAATTACCCATTTCTTTAGATTAATTAGGGGATACTTCGAGAACTCGGCCGTACTGGAGGGTGTTCGGCTCTTTGTCCCCGATAGATATCTCCGACAGCGAAAGCACAGATTGTTTTACATACCGGCCGCCAGAACCAATCTGCCTCTGGTGACACCGGTGGGAAGAACAATTAGTCTGCTGAACGCGATCTCCTCGGAGATCGACGTCTTTCATGTTAGTGAAAGTACGTTCAGAAGGCAAATACACTTAATTCTGGAGAGTATCCTGTCTTCCTAATGTTGAACTATCTCTCATGCGTTTCTGGTAGTATACTTTACATAATATATTATTTTACCTGTTCTCAATAGATGCCTTAAAAATAATTTTTGTAATGTCTGTTGATGAAATAAACTGATTTGATTTGATTTGATTTGTTTTGATTCTTACTATTCTCCTTGTCCTCTCACACCTCTGTGGTGCATAGGGCTTCAAGGAACCTTCTCCACCCGACTCTATTGCATGCCTGATGCCTAACATCATCCAAAGTGAGGCCTGCTAATTTAACCTCGTCCTGCGGGATTTATCTCTTGGTGGCTCTAGGTCTAGAGATAAAGATGGCTAGAGATAAACGAAGAAAAAACAAAATAATCTTCTTCGATGGCCCTACAGCCCTAAGCCTAAGCCTCCAGTATTCTTATCCTCCAACTCCTCCTGAACTCCGCTTCGACCCTCCAATCTGACACTCGTAACAATTTCGCCCCATCTATCCCAATTTCATCCTCCCATCGCAGCCTTGGTCGTCCAATTGGTCTTCTACCACCTGGGTTCCACTCCAGCAATCTTTTTAGGTTTCGCGATGACGGCATCCTCTGCACGTGACCGGCCCATCTCAGTATATTCAGTCTGACCTGTGTGGAGCAACTGGGAGCTTTGTAAATATAGTACAGCACGTCATTATGCCGCACTCTCCAGCTTTCACCGTCATTCACAGGTCCCAGAATTCTGCGCAACACCCTTCTCGCAAAATTATCCAGTCGCTCTACGGATTTCGCTGTCATTGTCCACGCCTCACATCCATAGATCACTACTGTTCGGATGATTGTTTTATACAAGATGATTTAGGTTTTCCAGTGTAGATTGTCATACCGAAGGTCCCGGGTTCGATTCCTGGCGATCGGAGTGTGATTGTCACACTGTATTTGGTCTGGTGTAGAATTAAAGTGAGAGTAAAATGGCGATAGATAAGCTACCTATCACATGTCATGAGAATCAATATTTAAACCCTTTTTTTAATAATTGGGTTCAAACGACCTTATATACAAAAAAAAGTTTTAAATATTTCATTTTCTCCGACTCTTTCTTTATTTTTTTTACTGCTACAATATTTAAAAAATGAAACTTTTGAATTATTCGTAAGAACCAACAGTTTAGGAAACTTTGATTTAATTAAATCCACAGAGCATGCAACATTTCTTAAGTCAATTTTCTTTATGATAATTTTGAATGGTAATTAGGAAAAAAGAAATCGATGAACTAATACATCGCATTTCAAATAAAAGAATTTCAATTATATGAAAAGATATTAATCTTTATAATATGAAGTGTCAATTGCTGATAAAACAAATTCGTCTTCTTTTAAAAAGAAATCGGATAATTCTCAGCTTTTACTAATTACTGGAGCTCGACCTTTTTTTTCAAATCAAATCAAATCAGTTTATTTAATCAACATAGGTACATTACAAAATTAATTTTTATGGCATCTATTGAGAACAGGTAAAATAATATATTGTGTATAGTATACTACCAAAAACGCATGAGAGATGGTTCAACATTAGGAAGACAGAATACTCTTCAGAATTAAGAGTATTTGCCTTCTGAACGTACTTTCACTAATATGAAAGACGTCGCGTCGATCTCCTAGGAGACTAATTTTATCAATTGGCACTCAATATTTCGTTTCTGATAATTGTTTTTGTAAACAAAATTTTATTATGAAGGGGAGATACAGATTTAGAGAGACGTTTTTTAACTCATTTTCAAAAAAAAATTGGCAAGAAAGGGAGAGTTATAAATTATTGAAACTTTGCTTACATCGTTAACATATCGCACCTTCGGTAAGACAAGGGCATAATTGTTAAAAATTCTGAAAATGAGTTAAGTATGCCAACTAACTAACTAACTAACTATCACGCCGTCTCCCCGGAGGGTTAGGCAGAAAGAATGGAACGCCACACTGTACTGTCCTGACATACTTCTCTCGCTTCCTCTACATTCATACATCTTGTCATGTACGCACGTCGATTTCTCCGACTCCTCGCGTGTATTATTTGATTGATTTGATCGTGCCACGTTTTCCTCGGCCTTCCTCTATGTCTAGCTTCGTTCACGCCGTTTACATATACCTTCTTTGC
Organism: Lepidostoma basale; assembly: GCA_022606425.2. Classification (NCBI taxonomy): domain Eukaryota; kingdom Metazoa; phylum Arthropoda; class Insecta; order Trichoptera; family Lepidostomatidae; genus Lepidostoma; species Lepidostoma basale. The sequence continues at coordinate 22,503 of JAHDVF020001570.1, forward strand.
CATTCTGTCTTCACTCATTCTTTCCATGTGTCCCAACCATCTTAATGACCTTTTCCTTATTTTTTTCATAACAGTTTCATTCGCACCACATTCACTTCTTATACTTGCATTTGTCACTCTATCATATACAGATTTGCCACACATTCGTCTTAGAGATCTCATTTCTACTGCTTTTATTCAACCTTCATCCTTATTTTGCCAGTTCCATGCTTCACTTCCACACATAGAAACAATCGACGGGCGTGCATGTCACGATGTGTAAATTTAGAAGAGGCGCGTGAATTGTCAAGATAGAACAGTGTGGCGATCCATCCTCTCTGCCCACCCCTCCGGGGAAACGGCGTGATGGTTAGTTAGTTAGTTAGTTTACACCTCCAGGGAGACGACGTAATGGTTAGTTGGTTACTTCAGAAAAGAAGTTTTTTTTTATGTGTCGAAAATAATCGGTGCCTTTTTGATGTTTAAAAAAATCAGTAAAAAATATATAGATATACGAGTATGCCGACACATACTTGACAAATTGTGCACATGTTGTTGCCTTTGCCAAACGACTTTTGCATCGATGTTAACGATTATTATACTTTTTTTTTTAAATAAGGCTACCCGAGTTTTCGCTTTGCATCTACAGAGAGTAGGTCAAATTCTGTAACTCCATTTTTTCTTTGAAAAGTACAAGCCATAATCGGGCATATTATGGAAAGTAGATGTTAAATTTATAATGGGGAAATCACAAGCTAAACTACAGCTCGCCATGAGCCTATATTTTTCAATTTGTTTTGTATTTATTTACCAGTTCTCGATTAAAGTGAAACTAAAGTAATCTCAAAAGCACATTTAATTTGTTTTGAAATGCTTTGAATAATAACTACGATTTTTCTGCATTATCAACGTAAGATATATATAATACGATAAAAAAAAATAATGTTGTGTCCAAATATTATTTTTTAAACATTTATTTAAATGTAAATTCTCAAAGAGTTGGATGTAGGTGCCAAAATTAGCGGAGTGTCATCAGTGGCGGTACTCCCATTGAAGCCTAGAAGCCCGGCTTGCGTAAGAAATTTTGAATCAAAACCCCCAAATCTTAGCAATCATGCTCCCGCATAAGCCAAAAAACCCACCAAATCACCTTCCAACAATGTTCTCATCAGACGCAAGAGGAATAGCCACAAGAGCTGAACCTCTGTAATCCAGAAGAGGTTTTGATACAAAACTTACGCAAGCCGGGCTTCTGGGCTTCTATGGGAGTACCGTCACTGAGTGTCATTAAGCTGTCTCTTTTATGCGGATGACGCTGTCTTACATGCAGACAACGAGCATTAGTCCTGGTGAATAGCATGTATGAAGTATGCATGCGAAATGATCGGATCAAGTTGATGAGTTCGTGTATTAAGGTAGCATGTTTACAAAAGATGGGCGAGTGGAAAGGGATATTGAAAGAAGGGTCGGGGCAGGCAATAAAGGGAATGATGCACTTAAAATTGGCATCGCAAACAAAAACCTACCCAAAAAATCTAAAATGGCAGTGCACAATGGTGTTCTTCTGCCGACCCTTACGTATGGAAGCGAAGCATGGAACTGGCAAAAGAAGGATGAAAGTAGAATAAATGCAGTAGAAATGAGATGTATTAGACGAATGTGTGGATACTCTGTGTATGATAGAGAAAATATAAATAGTGAATGCGGTGCGAATGGTGGTGTTATGAACAAAATAATGAAATGATCATTGAGATGGTTTGGACATATGGAAAGAATGAACAGTTGGCGCTCCTTACTCTAAAATAAAGTGGTTTCATACAAAGTGATTTATTCAATTTTTAAATATGTCAAACCACCAAGTATTGGCTTCTTACCGAAATTGAAAAAAAATTTAAGGAGGTTACAACTATTAGAGAGTTGTATGGCGATAAGAAGTAAGTAAGCATTTAGAATGGAGTCAAATTGAATAATGTGACGTCATCGAACTTCGGAAGGAATTTGACTTTATCGGGTCAGTTTGAATTCGTTGTAAGTCGATCGATTGAATTATAACTGTAGATTGTTTAATAGTGCGTGGCTTGATATACTGAGAGACGTTTATTTATCGAAAGCGGAATCTTGTTTTAAAGCTAAAAACAAAACTAGTGTGATGGCCAGTTTTGAATTTATTTTTCTTCTTATTTTTTTTAAACCAGACAGACCTTGAATTCTAAGCGGTTGTTATATCAACTTCACGCGTATCATTTCGTTTTCAACACAATGAGACAATTTTTCAAATGTAAATAAATTCAAAACAAATGTCGGCCACGTGAGGAGTCGGAGAATTCGACGTGCGTGCATGACACGACGTATGAATGTTGAGGAATCGAGAGAAATAGGCCAGGAATGGAAAAAAAACAATGTGGCGATCCCTTCGGGGAGACGGCGTGATGGTTAATTAGTCAGTTAGTTTAAAATTAATTTTAAAAAATTATGTTATTTGAAATCATTTTACATAAATCATTTACATATTGGTATAAATTAGTTAATTTTCGAATTTGTATAAACATAATTACACTTGGTATTACAGCCCTTTATTTTACTTAACAGAGGAAATTTTTCTGTTACAATATTAACTTTGGTTAGAATTGTGTACATTGACATAGGTTATATTATAACCGAAATATGTCTGTGTTAAGTGAAATAAAATGTTGTGTAATTGTGTAATTTCGTTTATTCAAATATGAATCCACAACACAAAGTGAAGGCGAATATAGAAGAAAAGTATATTTTAATGTATTAATAGAAACCTTCCAAGCACAGAATCTGCATACATATACAAAAAAAATTAATTAAATAATACAAATAATGAAAATGTATGTTTTCTAAAAGTTTTGTTATAATTTATGTGAATGACATGTTTCGCATGTCTTAGGCATTATCAAAATGAATCATTATCATTTTGATAATGCCTTAGACACGTGAAACATGTCATTCAACTAAATTATAATATAATTTCTAAAAAACAGACATTTTCATTCCTATTATTTACTTAATACGGAGTTTAACATCATTTTTCAAACAAACCTTAACGCCGTTTCCCCGCAGGGGTAGGCAGAAAGAATGGACGGCCACACTACCCTATCCTGGCACACCTCTCTAATTTTCTCCACATTCATACAGCGAGTCATACACGCACGTCGATAACGTTCTAACATGAGCAACCTTTAAATTTTGATTAATTTGCTCATGCCATATTTTCCTCGGTCTGCCTCGACCCCATACTCCATTTACATCATTAACGTAATTTTTTTTATCCATTCTTTCTCCATCCATGCGCTCCATATGTCCGAACCAACGCAGCGATTTTTTCATAATTTTGTTCATAATACCTTCTTCTGTTCTACATTCCTTTCTTATATCAGCATTTGAGTCATTCTGTCATATATCGTTCTACACACAAACGTCTTAAGGACCTCATCTCTACCGCATTTATTCTGCTTTCATCCTTATTCTGCCAGTTCCTTGCTTCGCTTCCATAAATTATGGTTGGGACCAGAACTCCATTGTGAACGACCGTTTTCGCTTTCATTGATAAATGATAATGTTCAAGAAAATTAATATATTATATTATATGGTAAAAACAAAAAATATAATATATTTGTATCACTTAGTTTTATTAGGGTTTTATTAGTTCCTGCTTCTAATATTGCCATAAAAAATAAGTAGCTTAAAAGCTCGGGGGCGTATATTCGCAATCAGATGAGTTTCACTTCCGGGCTGCTAGGAATAAGCAGAGTGGCAATTATGGGCATTCAAGAGATGATAATTGACATTGTGGTACTGCGGTGAGATCGCGTGTTGTCTATGGTCTAGAGGGGGCAGTTTGCCGCGCGCGGGAAAACTAAGAACTTGTTCCATATTTGTCGAGAAATGGCTATGACGGGCTTAGATAGTGTGACCAGTGCACGCTGACGATCACTAGCTCGCGGTGTTTATAAAGAGAATGTATATTTTTAAACTTTTAAAGAACATTTAATTTTTACAACACTTACACACTCTCACAGTAGAAATGAGATCTCTTAGACGAATGTGTGCATACTCTGTGTATGATAGAGTGTCGAATGAAAATATAAGAAGTGAATGCTGCGCGAATGATGGTGTTATGAACAAAATAATGAAAGGATCATTAAGATGGTTAGGACATATGGAAAGAATGAATGAGGAAAGAATGGTAAAAAAATTAAATTTTAACGATGTAAATGGAACCAGAAATAGAGGAAGACCGAGGAAAACATGGCACGATCAAATAAATCAAATATTGAATATCGCCCATGTGAGGAGTCTGAGAAATCGACGCGCGTGCATGACACGATGTATGAATGTTGAGGAAGCGAGAGAAATATGTCTAGAAGGAAAAGTGTGGCAGTCCATTATTTCTGCCTACCCCTTCGGGGAGACGGCGTGATGGTTAGTTAGTTAGTTAGTTAGTTTACACACTCTTCACAAACATGTTTCGGATGGTTCTCATTCTTCTTCAGTGTACAAAGTTTAAATAACATTTTAATAATACTACATTTATTCCACTTTTCAAAAACACGTTTCGGATGATTCTCATCTTTCTTTCAGTATATTTTCAACAACAGTTCAAAATGTGTAGACTTAAAAACAAAAAGAAACATCCAAAACATGTTTGTAAAGAGTTTTAAAAAAGTATTGTGAAAATACAATGTTTTTCAAAAGTGTGATAAATATCACAACACAAAGTAATGATATTATAGAAAAAAAATTGACACTTCGTATAAGCAGTCTAAAGAAATTATGTTTGTTTTTTTCATTTAATTTGAGTTTATTTGAATATATTCAGTTTAATGCAGAGCTGAAGCAGTTCACAGTCGAAGATTTGAGATAATTTGTATCAATGGGATCATAAAAGTAATAAATATGCTGGTCATCAGCGTAGAAGTGTGACAGCAAACCCAAGGAATATATAAATTTGGCCACATCGTTCGTGAACATTATGAATAGAAGAGGTTCCAACAAAGATCATTAGGGAACTCCAGATTTGATGATGAAGGAAGGAACAGTTCACCTGCGACCCGAACCATCTGTGAGTGGATCGATAGATACGAGGTTAGCCAGTCGAAGCCATAAGTTAATGTAATAGTTGTATAAGATTAGATCCTATTAATAAATGTAGGATTTAATAGAAGTTAAGTGGAGATAAATTGAAGCCATTCGAATCTCTTTGTACCAAAAAGGTGTAAGATGTTTCCGAGAAGGTTTATTTAATTTAACTAACTAAACATCACGCCGTTTCCCAGGAGGGGTAGGCAGAGAGGATAGACCGCAACAACGTTCTGTCCTGACGCACCTCTATAGCTTACTCCACATTCACACATCGCAACATGCATGCTCGTCGATTCTTTCAACTTCGAATGTGGCCGTCTTTCTGTATTTGATTAATTTGATCATGCCATTCTTTCCTTGGTCTTCCACGACTTCTCTTTCAACTCACACTGCTTGTATACAACATTTTAACCATTCTTCTCTCGTCCATTCGTTCCATATGTCCAAACCATCTCAGGGATCAGTGATGACTTTGAGAGCGTCATTAATTTTGTTCCCAGCAGCTACTCTTATTTCGATATCTTTCTCCATTTTTCCATATCTTGTAAACATGCTTCGCAGATACATAAATTCTCTAAAATTGCTCCAGTTTCTCACCGTTCGCGCTTATGTCACAAATGGTCATACATTCTTCTTTTTCAAATACCGTCACTTTTGACTTGGACATATTCATTTAATTTACAAGTAAATCAATATATAAAATATAGTACATATTACATTAAATTAAATTCCAATTAGGTTTTTGGGTTCGACCAGTTTCGGCAGCTTGCTGCCATCTTCTGTTTGATTCGTGATCTGGGTGACCAGAAGATGGCAGCGAGCTACCAAAACCGGTCGAACCCATAAACGTAAGTGGAATTTAACTAAATATATTTTATAATGAACTTCTACCTTGAAATTTCAAATAAAAACATAGATAGGTACCTACTCGTATTTTGTAATTCAGAATTTTTATTATTTTCTATTAATATTAACATCTAAAACTCGTGATATCGTTCAATTTTGTGAAAAAAAGTTACATATTGAAACAAAGGATCATTAAGATGGTTTGGACACATGGAAAGAATTAATGAAATAATAATGTTAAGAATGTTAATGGTATGAGAAATAGAGGAAGACCGAGGAAAACGTGGCATGGTCAAATAAATCAAATATTGAATGTCGACCACGTGAGGAGTCTGAGAAATCGACGCGCGTGCATGACACGATGTACGAATGTGGAGGAGTGGAGAGAAATATGTCAGTTCATTATTTCTGCCTACCCCTTCGGGGAGACGAGCGTGATGGTTAGTTAGTTAGTTTTTGAAACAATAGAATCTTCTTCCTCTTCCTCTTAGTTTAGGTCGTATGACCTGTTTGTGACGGTGGGCTGTCCTGGATGATGATGTCCAGCTATCTCTCCATCTCTTCGCCGGCCTTCCTGGTAATCTCTTGCTGCTTGCGAGTGCGGGCTACATTATCCATGCGGTTCACGTGGGCTTATCAGCCTTACTTGGAGCATCTTACTATGTCCTCAACAGCACAGACAGACTTTTTCGTTTAATTTCTGAGGATTTCGCCTTCGATGGAGTGTAGGGTTCGCATTTCTGCTACTCTAAGAAGGTTATTAGTTCTATTGGTTTCAGTTCTGTTTACAATAATAGAACAGTATTTACACAACAATGTTTGAACAATATAATGTTTTTATGAATAAATACTGTTTGTTTAAAACGATGATGTTTTTGTGAAAAATTTCTGCTTGTACGTGTACGCGAACTATATAGTAGTATTCTTGAATTGGAATAGTGGCATGCGCTCTCCGCAGAGATTTTTGCTTCCTTTTACCGTGACCAGCACACCACTTTAACCATCGTCTTTAGATAAACCAGTACTCCGGCTAAAGTCGAACCAACTGGGTCTTAATACACCTCAGTACCGGCACACGGCTTCTGGTAATCTATAATTGTGATCTCGAAAGTAACACGCGCGACGGTGGAGAGAGATGACAGGATGACTACGCTCACAAGAGGGGTGCAAACCCCGTTAACAAAATCGTTTATAATTGTGATCCTACTGTTATTTCCACACAATCTGAGTGCGAAATACTCTTCTAAATACAGTGACAATAATTTAAAACAACAAATAAATAGATTTGTACAAATAAACAATACAAGAGACAATAATTTGACTGTTGGGAAACTATTAAATAATATCGAACACGTTTCGAAAAATAATATTAACTTTACAGACAATTTAGATGAAGGCACTATGAGTAAACAAATGAGTAATCGTAATAAGCCATCGTCTTTGATGATTATAAGTGAGTGTGTCAAGCAAAGGGGAATAGAGGATTGCTTGAAGATTTTTTTAATCCGGAGGATAGAACGGATCAGGCAGCTGATCAGCGAAAAGGCGAACGTCTCCATCAACTTTGACAGCATCCAAACGGAGATTCAGAAAAACTTCGATTGGCAAAAGTACAAAAACATCGATGGGAGCAATCTTGATGGAATGGTGATGAGGCAGCTCCAGGGATTCGTGGGAAACAAAAGGATTAAGCTGGTCCTGAGGCCTGGAATCGATCTGGAGTTAAACAAGTTGAAGGACGGATCACTGCAAATGAATATTCGAAAAGGTATTTATTAGATTTTTTTTGCATAAACATATTCATTGAATATACTATTGTATACACCTAAATATATAGACATTTTATTTTGTGATAATCAAATGATTGTACTGAAATTTCTTGATAGAAGTTCATTTTAAATAATAATAAAATAAAAACGATGTTTTTTTAACTACTTCCACTTTTATCTTTATTTCGACAGCGACTCGCTGGCATCGACAGACTGATCTGTCTGTCGATGCCAGCGAGCCTGGCGAAACCGGTCGCTGTCGAAATAAAGACAAAAGTGGAAGTAGTTAAAAAACTTTTTTTTTAATTATTATTTTATTTTGTTGCTAAACGAAAAACTGGGTTACTAATCTCAAAAAGTCACATATGTTAAAGTATAAACAAAAGGATTTTCTAAAATAGATATTTTTATAATGTCATATATCGTCATAAAATGCAAAAATATATAATGTGGATTACTGAAATTTCATGGTTGAAGTTCACTGTAAATAATGAATACGAATTAAAACGTATGACTTCTAGAAGTTTTACTTTATTTTATAGGAGTTAAATGTTTCGCCTTGCTAAAGCATTTTATAATGCCTTAGCACAGCGAAACACGTCATTCTCAAAAAACATAATAAAACTTCTAGAAGACAATAGTTATCATTCCTATTTTTATTTTAATATAAAGTTTTACATCGGTGTTCAAGAAACAATAAACATCATTGTAAATATTTTTTGAAATTTTATTTATAACCAGCATGAACTTCAATATGAAACTAGAAAGAAAAATAAACTAAGAAAAAAAGACCAAATTTCAGAACTCCCTTATGTATAAAGCATTCTAAATATATGAAGATATACCGGAGGATGTCAAAAGTGTGCAAAACATAAAAAATATATAATAGAATTAAATAAATATATAAACAAAATGTAACTTTATTTTAACATTTACGTAGTTTATAATTTTTTATTGTTTAATTGTTTTTATTAGAACATGTGCTATGTACATGTCGCACGCTTAATAGTAAACTGACCGATAATGGTTTAGGCCATAATTGAGTTAACATTAGACAGAGGCTTGTGTTAACGCTATCCATCTAGTTTTCACAATATTAACGCTATCCTATATACGATAATCGTTCACAATGTTAACGCTATCCATTCGTACGTGTTTTTCGACTGTTTTTGTTAAAACACCGACTCATGTCAGATTAAGCAAAACTTGTTTTTTTGAGTTAAGCCAGTGTTCTAATAAGCGTGCGATGTGTACTATTTCAATTAAAATAAATAAATATATTTAGAATAAAGGAAAACAATCAGATATTTTGTTTTAATACTTCCATATTACTATTTAAAACTCATAATCTGAGATTCCTCAAGTTAACTAAACAACCTAAAATATACAATAAATAATATAATAAAAAAAACAGGGCTAACATTGTTGTTTTAAGTTACCGTGATAAAACTTCGCATTAGAGCATAGGTTCCCAACGGGGTCTGTAACGTCCCCCGAGGGTGCTGGAGCTTTCCATGGGGGCGGTAGCAGACCCATAAGCAAATGGGGGGCGTTCAGGTAGTCAAGGGGGGCGGCCACAGCGTACCTATTTAAGAAATTAAAAATTAAATACTGTTTCATGAAAAAGCATTTTTTATCCATCGAAATCAAACATTTTCATCTTATTGTTATCGTGTAGATAATACGCGCTATGTCGGGTTGGTATTGTCGGTGTCTTTATAAGTTGGTAAGCAAAGACCCGTTTCACACAATCAATTATGTTTCGTCAAAAAAATGAAAGTCTGTAATAGATGGTTCACAAATTATTTATTTCTGCTTTATGATTTATAATAGACAGATGAAATGAAAAAAAACACTAAGCTGTTTGTTCTTAATTATATTAAAATAAAATCAACAAATCCAGTAAACAGTTAACTGCTTAAACCGGTAGACTTAATTCAGGACAAAACCAGATATATTGAAGTAGAAATTAGGTTACCTAAACCAAGTTCTTACTTGTACACCGATGCGCTTTTATATATTCATACGCTGTATGCGTTAAATGCATTTATTGCATATTAATAAGCAATGTATTCAAAAATATATTTAATCGATTCAAGAGACCTACATACGAGTATAAATTTAATGTGTACGAGCTATGTTTTCACGAAGCTTTTACGTTTCTGGTTTTTACAATTTAACTGATAAAAACCTGTACATACATTTATTAGACAAATAAAAAACAAATGTGGCCCAACTTTTTTTTATATCACGCGTAGTTATGTCGGTATTAAGGTCATTTCAGAATGGAATACCGCAGGAAATCCTCTTATAAATGATTAGAGTATCGCGCTTTCTCTATCCTTTAATCTTCTGCGTCTCGTAGATCGCCTATGCTTTTATTCTTCTTCTTCAAGTGCCCTGTCGGGTCCCCCCAACGTTGGCGATCACCTGGGCGAACCGGTCCCTGTCCTGCGCCGCTCGGAACAACTCCTTCACACTTCAGATGCCGGTCCACTCCCTCACGTTTCGCAGCCAGGACATTTGTCTCCTTCCGGGCCCTCGGCGTCCCTCAATTTTCCCCTCCAATATCAGTTGGAGAAGGTGGTACTTTTCCCCACGCAGTATATGACCCAGGTGTGAAATCTTTCGAACTTTGATAGTTGATAACAATTCCCTGTCAACTCTAGCTCGCCTCAGGACTTCGGTATTGGTCACCATGTCTGTCCAGGAAACTCTGAACATTCGGCGATGGAGCAACATTTCAAATGCTTCCAGTCTGTTCATTGAGTTAACTTTCAGCTCCACGTTTTACATCCGTACAATAAAATAGACCACACATGCTATTTTATGCTTTTCTAATGATGATCAAACCATTAATATTGATTGAATAATAATAGATTGGCTACCTATCACATGTCACGAGAATCAATATAATAGCTAAAAAAAATTATTGTATACAGTAATTGGGTTCAATCAACCTGTTGTATACATAAAAATAAAAAATAAAAAAATAAAATTAACATATTTTACAACTTCTTTCATATGCTCCCTATACTTTCATGTCCAAATGATTCGCGAACCACCTGAAGAAAAAATATTAGGTCCTTACATATGAAATTGGCGTTTTGCCGTACTGGCAACTTTGGTCTCAAATATCTTCTCTTTGGTTAGGAATTCCAAATTCAAATTTATACAGCTATTTACTCAAGTATTTGTGTTTCGAAAATTATAATTCATTTGTTTTTTCCTCAATTGTTTTTTTTCTTTGCGTCACTCAGTTAACAAAATGGAAAACTTGAAATATCGCGTTATTTACGAGTACGAGTTCCACCGTGGCACCAGTGCTGCAGAAACGGCTCGAAGGATTAATGATGTGTATGGCGACGGTGCCGCAAAAGAAAACACAGTGCGTTTTTGGTTCCAACGTTTTCGTTCTGGAAATTTCGACCTGCAGAACAAGCCCCGTGGACGGCCGGAGACCAAAGTTGATAATGAAGAATTGAAGGCTATTGTGGAAGCGGATCCATCGCAAACCACGTCCGAGTTAGCTGCAGGCTGCGGTGTTAGTGATAAAACTGTTTTAATCCACTTGAAGCAAATTGGGAAGGTGAAAAAGCTTGAAAGGTGGGTACCTCACGAATTGAGTGAAGCAAATCAACAAACGCGCGTTGACTGCTGCGTTGCATTACTCAACCGGCACAATAATGAAGGGATTTTGAATCGAATCATTACCTGTGATGAAAAGTGGATCCTGTATGATAATCGGAAGCGCTCATCGCAATGGCTGAACCCTGCCGAACCAGCCAAACCATGCCCCAAGCGAAAATTGACTCCAAAAAAGTTACTTGTGAGCGTTTGGTGGACTAGTGCTGGTGTCGTTCACTACAGCTTTCTTAAATCTGGCCAGACGATTACGGCAGATGTCTATTGTCAGCAACTGCAAACCATGATGGAAAAGCTAGCTGCTAAACAACCGAGGCTGGTTAATCGCTCTAGGCCACTGCTGCTTCATGATAACGCTAGACCACACACTGCACAACAGACGGCTACCAAATTAGAAGAGCTTCAATTGGAATGTCTAAGACATCCACCGTACTCTCCGGACCTTGCCCCAACAGATTACTATTTTTTTCGAAATTTGAATAACTTCTTGCAAGGGAAAAAAATCAACTCCGATGGGGCAGTCCAAACCGACTTCAAAGATTTTATTGATTCCCGTCCGAATGGTTTTTTTAGTAAAGGGATTTAATAACTACCTATGAGATGGCAAAATTGCATAGATAGCAATGGTACATACTTTGATTAAATAAATATATTATATTTAAAAAAAATCAACTTTATGTTCCTCCCATACAAAACGCCAATTTCATATGTAAGGACCTAATATTTGATTTGATATGTACAACCTCCCAGTACTTACATACGTGTTTGAACCAATCACGTTCACAAAAAAACAGTACAGAAACTCCGACTGATCCATCAGGCAATGGAGACAAATGTTGAACATCTGTCTGTGAGACAGGAAACAAAAAGAATGGATAAGAGAAAGTATTCAATTTGCCGATGCAACGTGCAAAACAACTTCGTTTAAGGAGATCGGCCATAATATTATAATTATACAGAGAGGACAACGGATAACCGGTGGATCAGACGCACCCAAAAGAGGTGACCAAGTCTGGCCACAGACACCGGGCAGATGACAACCAAGATGGTCCGATGACATCAAACGAGTGGCAGGAGGTCAATGGCACAAATGGGGAGGGATAGAGAGTTATGGAAGTCGGGAATGGAGGCCTATGTCCGACACTGGACGACTAATGGCTGATAGTAATTATGATATTTTTTTGTGAATGTATACTTATACTTGTACACGAATCCTGGATTTCACCCATGGTGGGTGATTATCTCCATAGATGGTAAAAAAAATTAAAGTTAGTGTTGTACGAGTATATACAAAGTACATAAAAAAGAAAAAGACAAAAAAAAACTAACCCCATAAGTTTGTTAAAAATTATATTAATTCCCAAAGTAGAATATTTGATAGTATAAAAAAATACATAATATATTAATAAAATAAGAGAATTAGGTTTTGTCATCACAGGTTATTGTCCACAAGTCCTCAAGATAAGAAGAGATTGCGATGATTAATATACAGCACGACACGAAGAGTTGATAGATGATTGGTTTGACGTCATAAAATTAGATTAACTTTGCACGTCTGAACGCATCGATTACGTTCACATAACGCCAAAGCCCGTGGCGTTATCAGAAACACCCGTCCTTAATAACACCACTCAGTCATGGACACTTGCTCATATTTTTCCAAGAATACCAGACGATCCAATTTCAAACACGCAATGTACAAACTCGTCATACCAATATTGAATTTGAAACACCGTTTATTAACTAGAACACTAACTAACTAACCATTACGCCATCCCCCTGAACTGAAGGGGTAGGCAAAAGGAATGGACTGCCACACTATTCTTTCCTGACATACTTCTCTCGTTTCCTCAACATTTATAAATCGTGTCATGTATTCAAGCCGATTTTTCCGACACTTCACGTAGCCGACATTCAATATTTGATTTATTTGATCGTGTCACGTTTTCCTCGATCTTCCTCTTTTTCTAGTTCCGTTTACATCGCTAACATATACATGCCTGAGACAAGACTCCCAAGGAAGATTATGTACTCTCAGCTTACCCAAGGGAAACGCTCACACGGTGGCCAGAGGAAACGCTTTAGGGACTCCCTTAAAGGAAACCTACAAAATACTGGCATCGACTGTGATTGCTGGAAAAGACTGCAGAGGACAGACCTAGGTGGAGAACAGCAGTACATAAAGGCACACAAGACTTCGAAGCACAGCGTAGAGACGACGTCGCAGAGAGGAGGAGAAGGAGAAAGGACAGACCACTGGGAACGATGATGGCCCCATTACAAGTGCCTTCCCCTGCCCCAGATGCCCCAGAATATGTGGGTCCAGGATCGGGCTCTTTAGTCACATGCAGACCCACAACCGTGAAGAACAGTCTTCCTCGGACACGAGGGACAGCCGATGATGATGATACATTATTTACCATTTTTCTTCATTAATTCTTTCCATCTGTCCAAACCATCTTAATGTTTCTTTTATTAATTTGTTCATAACACTTTTATTCGCACTGCATTCACTTATCACCCTGCCATGTACTGATTTACCACACATTCATACGCAGTTTACCGAACACTGGTCTAGGTCGTATAACCTATTTGTGGTTTTGGACACTTTACTGTCTTCATCATCCCGGACAGACCTTATCATCTCATTTCTGATCTGATCTCCGATAATTCTGACCGCAATTAAACGTAGGATCCTCATTTGTTCATTTACACGATAATTTCTATTATGTTTGGTTTATTGAATCCCATATAAAGTATGATATTTATGATGATTTTTTTCATTATTTCTTGATAATGTTTCACCTTGTGATAACAAAAAAAAACACCTGTAAATTTCATTATAAAATAGTTATAAATGCTTTATATTACGGATCACGATAAATACAAAACAATACAACTGAGTCTTACAAAGATTTCATAATCACATAATTAATACTGTATGATATAAAAATTGCGAAAGCAATTATTATATCATACAGAATTGATACATGATTGCTTGAACAATTCTTTATTGTTTCTTAAACATACGAGTATATGTAATACTCCATATCAAAAACTTACTACGAATGAAAATATAGAAGTTTTATTATGCATATTTTATAGGATACCTACATATTTCTCAAGAAATCAACTAAGATGCGAAATCTCCGTACGCCAAGAAAAAAATGAACAGGTAATAATATCTCGGAAGCGAAGTAACCAGCTCTAATGAACTCCCCAGAGAAGTAAGGTCACAGTTAGATAAGGCTGCAGCGGTTGCAGGCTGCCTGAAAGATGTCATATGGAGAAACAAGGACATGAGGACTGACAGCAAGGTACGCATTTATAAGACCTGTGTGCGACCAATCCTCACATATGGCATTGAATCTAGGGCAGACACTGTCAAGACAAAAGAACATGCTCAGGACAACCGAGATGAAAACACTCCGCGCTATAGCTGGCAAAACCCTACGTTATCGAGTTAGGAATACAACAATCCGAGAAATCTGCGAGGTTGAAGATGTGGTCAGATGGGAACGTCAAAGACGGTGATACTGGTATCAACATGTGGAAAGAATGAGCTCAAATAGAATACCATACAAAGCTCTCCATGGAACGCTAAACGGACGACGCCGACCAGGAAGACCCCCGAAACGGTGGAGAGAAAGCTGGAGTTCAGCGTCTCAAGAGGACCCGTCTGAAATAACAGACTCCTGAGTCTACCAAAAGTGAAGGAGAAGAAGATTTTATAGGAATATATTTTGACTTCCTTGGGCATAATTTAATGTCAAATTCCCATACAATATTTATATAAGCTTCAAAGAAATACATTTTCATTAAATTTTGTTTAATTCACATTGAGTATTTAATCACGAGGAAAACAGTTTTTTTTTTAAATATAATATCCTAGCAGGTGAAACGTGTCACATATGTACTCATATATAAAAATATTTTGAAATTTCTGACGTTTTAATTTCTATTAAATTATTCTTTCCACTAGAACAAACGCGGTTTAAATTCATAATGATTTATTTTTATTCAATTTCAGTATATATACTCGTACGCTTAGTTACGAATATTTTATTAATTAAAACACTGTTTTTTCTCGACATGTTTAGAAGCCTTTACACCTTCATCACCGGTAGAACGATATAAAAGTGAAAAAAACAGTGTTTTAATACATAAAAAAATAATTATGTAATTCCAGTATAATAAATGTATTAAGTCAATTAATATATTTATTTCTATTTTTCTTTTTTATACACTTTGTATTTCTTCTTCTTCTTCTTTTTGTCCTGTCACACCTCCGTGGTGCATAGGGCCTCAAGGAATCTTCTCCACCCGACTCTATCGCATGCCTGATGCTTAACATCGTCCCAAATGAGACCTGCTACCTTAACCTCGCCCTGCAGGGTTCTTCTCCAGGTGGCTCTAGGTCTGCCTCGCTTTCTCTTTCCCCCCATAGGGGACCAGTCTAGTGCGCCCTGAGCGATGCAGGCTGGGTTCCGTCTCAGAGTGTGACCGATCCACTGCCACTTGCGCCTAGCGACTTGTTCTCTAATTGGCTTTTCGCCTGCCATGGTCCAGAGAACGGCATTTGACACTGTTTGGGGCCAATAGATTTTGAATATTGAGCGAAGGCACCTATTTATAAACACCTGGAGTTTACCAATAACGTCTGCGGTAGACTTCCAAGTCTCACATCCGTACAGCAGTACGCTTTTAACGTTACTGCTGAATACTTGGAGCTTGAGCTTTCTCGAAATGATACCGGAGCGCCATACAGGGCGAAGCATAGCGAAAGCTCCCATTGCCTTGTCAAGTCTGCTGGCTACATCCTCCTCCGTACCTCCTGACCGTACACTTTGTATTTACAACATTTTTATTAAAAATAAAATTATATAGACATGTTTCGGACGAACTGTCCTTCTTCAGTAAAGATACATATTTATAAACAACATATTTATAACATCAGCTGTCAGATCATGTAAACAAAATATTATAATATTTTTATAAATATGTATCTGTACTGAAGAAGGACAGTTCGTCCGAAACATGTCTATATAATTTTATTTTTAATAAAAGTGTTGTAAATACAAAGTGTATAAAAAAGAAAAATATAAATAAACCATCATAACAACACAAAGTATGGCGTATATAGAAGAAATTAATATATTTTTTGTGTTTTTGTTTTCAGATAAAGATCTCGAATTACCAAGGGGAAAAAAGGCGACGAAAATGTTTTACGCAATTGTACCGATGCTACTCATCCCGCCGCTCATCATGTCGGCTATCCTTCCATTCGTCCTGCCCGCCCTCAAGATGATGATCATGGGAACCGCGTTACTGAACCAGATGGCCCTTGGAGGCGCGGTCTTCACCCTCCTGAGAAACGGAATCTTCAACGACGAGTATGAAAAGAAAGTCATTTACGTGAATCAGGGGTACAAGAACGAGCATAAACCACCTCCGATAATATACCACCAGAGTTTTAAGAAACCTTTAATCCAACACACACCCCAGATACCCTCTCATTTCGATTATCAAGATCACGAACACCATTCTGATAATCTGAAAAAACATGAATTTGGAATTCCCGATGAAGATTATACAGGTATATCAAATGAACAAGTCAGTATAAATATCCCCCATAGCTTCAAACTTCGTAGTGAATATAAAATTCCTGTAAAGAATAAAATTATAGAATTCAATGATGAAGTAATTGAGAGTAAATATTCGAATAAACAACATGCACCAACATTCGGCACTAAATTGAATTATTTCAGCGAACACGTGAATAGTTTCGAAAATAAGAAATAAGACTGAACCTCTGTGAAAGATATCGTCACCCCAGAGCAATAGTGAGATAAACCAGTGCCATCTTGACAGACTCAAATAAGTGCAAGGCCTCCACCAAGTCAAACCATAAACAATATCAAAGGAACATTACGGCTAGTTATAATGTCAAGATGGCACTGGTTTATCTCACTATTGCTCTGGGGTGACGATATGATATTTAGGAAAATTTGTTTCTATTATTTAATAACAAAATATTTTGTCTTATTTTATTTAACTTGCAGTTACTGTGTGGTTATACAAAATACATACCATATTCAAACCACTGATTCCGTTTGTAAAATGATTTCGTTTTCTAACCGTGTCTTCTTTAAAATGTGAATACAAAAAAATATATTTTGCTGGTTTCATGTTTCACTACCATACATTTGGGTTGGCACAAGAATTCCATTTCATACTGCCATCTTAGCTGTTAAGAACTGTCAAATGACATTATATTATTACCGCAGTTTGGAATTTAACAAATTTATTCATAGATGAAGCTATGATTGCAGATTTAACACATGTATTCATAGATGAAGCTCTGATTGAAGCATTTGATTGCATTATTCAATAAAATAAAATTGACTAAAATCTATTCACAATGAAAAACTAGAAAATGTTATCGACATTACATTTATTTATGGAAAGTCTTAATAATTTAAGTAATTTATTGTATATAACCATAAATATAACCATCAACTTGAAAGATTATGTATATTTCCAAATTTGAAAATAAAGATTTCAATTTTTATAGTTTTTTTTAAACTAACCATCACGCCGTCTTCTCAAAGGAATAGGCAGAAAGAATGGATCGCTTAAGGTAGGTACTACCCTTTATATATTTACAACACATTATAATACTCAAAAATTATTTAGTAAATACTAGCACAATACAGATTTAAAAAAATAAATAATAAATTACTACAAGACTACTGAAATTAAAAAATAATTCAGGAATTTTCTATTATGTACATGTCAGCTGGGTGATTTTCGCTATTACTCGTATTTTTACTGAATTTGTTGACCAACGCATCCAAAGTTTATTCAATTAGGCACTAAAAACAGTTATAACGCGAAATATTAATATTTTTTGTGTATGTATACTTATACTTGTATACGAATACTGGATTTCACCCATGGTGGGTGATTAATTCATGAAATTTAATTGTACATAGATGGCGTATTGAAACTGACATGTGAATTTAAACATAGATTTGTAACATATATACAACCTCCAAAAATTTGTCTTACATGGTCATAAAGAAATAGGTGGAATGGGGAATGTTGTAATTACATAAAGCGTGCGCTTAACCCAAATAATGACAGGTCATAAGCCCTGTAAACACCTTGATCAACCATATTCAGTTTCCAGTTTGCATCTTCGTCTCTATTGAGATACAATTAAATTTCACGAAATATTAATAATTATGATCAACTCAAGCAAGAACAACTGTCAATATTTTACAATGAAACAAATTAAACAAATGAAAAAATATACGAAAAACAATTTTAACAGCTGTCAAACCGTCCACATTACAGAAAAATTCTGTATAATTAACCCAAAAACAGTGTAAACATATGAAATGAAACAATTACCTATTGTATTAGAGTGGTACGTGAACGATCAAATTGGCCAGAAAAAAATACACATTCACTACTTTTATTATTACATTTAATCGTTTACTATTATTACATTTGAAAGTAGACAAATGTCAAAGTTTTTAGAGCGAAAATTACACAATTTAAACAGTTAAAACACGAAACATTTAAAGGTATATAGGATAAAAAAACACAAATTATTGTTTCAAAAACACCAACACCGAGAAAAATCACTCAGGCATAAAAAATATTCACTTTTGCGGGAGCACCACGTGCTATATCCATTATTGAATATTGAATACTGCTCGTATATAGGTATTAGAAATAAAATAGTTTATTATTTATTTTTGTACGCCATAGGCTATTAGATAAAATATAATAAAGTAAAGAAATATAAATTAAACAATAATAACGAAAACTTTCACTGACAATTTCATGGTTTTACTTTTAGTAACACATTTAGTTATTTCAAAAAATTCATTTCAACGTTCATATTTTCTCAGCGATACTAGCGCCACCGTGTAACAACAAAAATAAACTGTTCGAATTTTACATAATAATCGATGAAAGTTCGAATTTCGATTTCACATTTTAAATTTGCTGTAAATCAATAGATGGCGCTACCAAAATAGATATTTGAATTGATTTTTGTAATATTTTAATGAATTCATCTAGAACTAACAAAAAATGCATTAAAAAACGGTAACCTTTTTACATACATTTATATTCAACCTAATGAATAATCAATGTATTTTTCGAACTAGTTTTACTGATTTTATTTATTAATTTTAATAGTGAAAGTTATTTGATATCATTGATTTGCTGTTCAGAATTCTTTTCTCTGATATTGTGTATGATTTATTTATTTTCTAATGACCAGGCCATCCCACAAACATTCGAATAAATATGTTATGTAAATTAAACTATTTTGTTTTTGAATGCATACAAATACTTGTAAGCAAATACTGGATTTTACCCATTGCGGGTTAATCATTATAAGGATTTTAGTATCTCAATAGAGACGAAGATGTAAATTGTTTTCGGAAACAGGATATGGTGGTTGAATGTTGTATTACATAGAGCGATTGCTTAACCCAAACAATGACAGGTCATAAGACCTCGACCACCATATTCTGTTTCCAAAAACAATTTACATCTTCGTCTCTATTGAGATCCTAAAATCCTTAAATTAAACTAATTTATAAAGCCGGTTTGATAAAAGAGTAGAAAAGTATAACTGTGCAATATTATGTAAATATTATATGTTCATCTAAAAAATCTTTTGAAGTATGTACTTACTTACTTACTTAGACAGCCGTTATCGTCCACTGATGGACATAGGCCTCCCCCATACTTCTCCACGTATCCCTGTCTTGTGCCTTTTGCATCCAATCGCCAGCAATTCTTCTAATGTCATCGGACCATCGTGTGGGGGGTCTCCCTCTGTTTCGTTTGTCTTCGCGGGGTCTCCACTCTACCACCCTTCTGGTACATCTATCGTCTACCAATCTGTCAACATGTCCCGCAAATGGCCATTTAAGCTTCGCTAGCCTTGCAACGACATTTGTTACTCCCGACCTTCTACGTATTTCAGTATTTCTTATCCGGTCTGAGAGTCTTAAGTGTAGCATGGCCCTATCGCGTTTCATTTGTGCTACACGGAGTCTCCTTATGGTCGATTTGGTGATGGTTAGCGTTTCTGCTCCGTATGTCAGTACTGGAAGCATGCATTGCTCATACATTTTGCGTTTCAGACACTGGGGAATCTTACTATTAAAGAACTTCTTCAGATTGCCATATGCCGCCCACCCAAGAACGGTTCTTCTCTGAAGCTCAGCAGTCTGATTATCTTTGGAAAGTAAGATGTTGTGAAGTATATGTTACATTGTAATATTTTACCATTTCCGCATTTCGCCTTGGACTTGAAGCGGATTTGTTATTTGATCTAATTAAATCTTATAATTATATTCAGCTTATTCCCGTCCACTCCTGGACAAAGGCCTCCACCATTCGCTTCCATGTAACTCTGTCTCTTGCAGACTGCAAGTTGGTTATACCTATGTGTCAGTTCAGGTCATCCTTCCAACATAGTTTCGGTCGCTCTGAACTTCTCTTTGCGGTCCATGGTCTTTAAGTCAGCTGTTTTCTTGTCCATTTCTCATCCGAGCTTCTGGCTATATAACCTGCCTATTGCAATTTTTGAATCGCTACACAATGGATGATATCACTGACCCTTTTTTCTAAATTTAATGTTTGCCTAAGTCAAATAATTCAATATTTGATTGTTTGGCATATAATAAACGGACTTACTCGTATACACCAACCGGAGGAAGACCTCTTGGAAGGCCTAGAAAGCGCCTAATGGATAATGTTCTTGCTGATCTGGCTAGATTGGGTGAGTCGGATTGGTGTGAGCAAAAGGCGCAGGATCGAGGAGCTTAGAGGAAAATCTTCAAGAGTTGTATGGCCGTAAGAAGTAGTAGGAATATAAAAAAATGCCGAGGAGCTGTTTCGAGCTGCAGAGGACAGAGGTCTCTACTCTCTAGTGATATTCAAAGTCGAGGGGGACCTGACATGAGACTGGGAGAAGAGAGAAATTGATTTTCCGTAACCCTACCTTTGTGTAAGTATTTGGAATCAGATCAATATCTTGAACCACATTCTCTGTCATGTAGGTATTTCTACTCTATTTCCAGGTCTACCATCGTAGTCCACCTTGTCGTAGGCCTGTGGTAGCAATCTGCAGCTCACGAGCCAAATCTGTATTTTATAACATGATTGTAACTCTTCAACAAATATCATGTGAATAATGATGTAAAACACCATTAGTACGAATGAAATCGTCTGTTTTCTAGAAGTTTTAATATGTTTTATGGAAATGATTTGTTTCACCTTTCTAAGATATTATCAAATGCGTTATGGTGTAAAACTACATATTAAATAATTAATACGAAAACGTCCGTGTTATAGAAGTTTTAATATGTTTTATGGGAATTACATGTTTTGCCTTTTTAAGCATTATCAAATACACTGTGTTTTGATAATTATATAATATAGTTTCTAGAAAACAGACGTTTTCATTCGTATTATTTCTTAATTATGAAGTTTTACAAGTCAAGGAAGGCCAAGAAAGACATTGCATGCCCAAATTGATCAATTTATGAAAGGCGGCCATGTTCGAAGTAGGAACAATCGACGAGCGTGCATGTCGCGATGTGTGAATGTAGAAGAGGAGCGATAGTTATATCAGGATAAAAGAGTGTGGCATCCTCTCTGTCTACCCCTCCGGGGAAACGTCGTTAATTATTATTAACATTTCTGTAATACTTAGAAATATTTGCAAAATAAAAAGGCTGTCGTCATAATAAGTAATAGATTTATTTCATAAATAAAGTTTTCCCATACAAACTCAATTAATTTAATTCTTTCTTACATATGACATACTAACCTTAAACATTAGACATTGGGAAATGCAAAGTTCTATCAAGTATTGTAATATTTTATTTAGAACTGAACTGTTCTCAGGAATTATAAAAATACATTTAAAATAATACATCAAATCAATGTTTTATCTATTATATATTCGTGAACTGTATTAGAGAGCTAATTTTATTGCAACTTCTAAATATTATATTTAATAGTACAAAATTTCATTAAAACTTTGTATACAGTTTTGAATTTTGATTTTCTGTAGCAATATACTTTACGAAATAAAATAAAAACTTAAAAATATTTTTTTATTTTTAACAAATACGTCTAATAACGTGTTTGTCAAACTGTTTTATAAAATTTTAATACAAATTCAAACGACTTTGTAGTAGATATGTAAAACAAATATTTTTCGCTCAAAACCTAGATTTATGTCGTGTGATTTGTGTAAAATAAAACTTGTGAGTCGATAGTACAATGTTTCAAATGTAAACAAAATGGGAGTTATTTAATTTATACAAAAATTCTATAAACAGTTTGCACAAATTGAGCAAATACAGCCATTCTCTCGAACTATTTTATTTAAAAATAAACAGCTTTTCTTTTGTTTCCATACCTCTATTTTAGCACTATTAACATTTACTTATTAATTAATACATATATATCAAATAAGTCTTATTCTATTATAGATAAGAATAGTCCAAAAGTATTTAATTGACAAAGTGTTCACATTAGCATCAAAATTCTCGATGATTTGTTATCTGAATGTAAATATCAAATTTTATTTAAATCCTGATAACTAGGTGTTGTTGAAAGTCCTTCATACGGGGTTAAAAGTGTATTGCCAAGTGCTTTCATTAAAATTACGTAAATTGTAAGCAATGCTTAAACAGTTTTGCTTTTCAGATATACCATATGACATACATTTTTTAATGTGTTTGCGGTGTGGGTAAAAAAAAACAATACGTGTTTTTTTCAGAAGCAATAATAAAGTTTTATGAACATACTTGTTTAATCTATGTATAATTCGTGGTTAAAACAAGTTAATTTAAATTTCAAACGCTCTCTAGAACTGAAAGATACCATTTATATGTTTTCCACTCTTGCGAAAATGTATAGTACTAAAAAAACAATTGTTTTTAATTACTTTAAATATAATTAACAAATGGTTTCATTGCAAAACTATTTACGGTGATTAAAGCCGTGCCACACTGTTTTAAACAAGCTCTCCACATCGGTCTCCACCGGCGGTTTAAAACTGTGTAGACACACCAAAATTCGTTTGACCTTCAACAACCTTTGTGGACGGACGCGCATAGTATGCGTGTTGTAAACTGTTGTAAACACGCATTCCACGTGTGGGGCTCCACATTCCACCAAGGTCACCCTTGTGGAGAGCTTGTTTCAAACAGTGTGGCACGGCCCTATAATGTATGAGATATGACATTAAAATCATGTCGATTTAAGATAATTAAAAAACGGTTATGTTTCAAACACATCATCGATTTTTCTAAGGTTTGTAAGTGTTTCATGGCAATATTTATTTTCAAGTAGTGACAAAATACTGCATGATCTGATATATTTTTATAATAAATAACATTAACCTATGAAGATTAGCTATAATTCGAAGTTGCCAACTCGGCAGTTGAGGGGTCGTATACAACCGATTATTCATTCTGACTTTTTGTGTGAGAACTCAACGCACTTCCTGTCGTCTTCCGTCATGTCGACGTCGTCCCAGCCCCAGACGGGGTTCTCCGGGTGGGCGTGCTCATGCGGGTCCACGACAACCTCTTCCTCTTGGCTGTAGGGGTGGGTGCCGTCTCCTGTTCTCTTCACCCTCTTCTTGACCATCTCCACTGATACTGTCTTCATGTCGTAAGCCAGACCTAAAACATCAAGAGCAAAATTATTAATCTGTAGGAAATACAATATTCAATATCTAGTCTCACTTACTCGTATAATACTTTCAATATAACTAACTAACTAACTAACCATCACGCCGTCTCCCCGGAGGTGTAGGCAGAATGAATGGAACGCCACACTGTTCTGTCCTGACATATTTCTCTCGATTCCTCTACATTCATACATCTTGTTATGCACGCACGTCGATTTCTCCGACTCCTCCCGTGACCGACATTTAATATTTGATTGATTTAATCATGCCACGTTTTCCTCGGTCTTCCTCTCGGCGAGTCATACAAATACGTTGACTCTTCCTACTTTTATCATGGTTGATTTTTAATATCTAATTAATTTGGTCATATCATGTTTTTACACCGCTAACGTATATGTTCTTAACAACTTTTGTTTCATCCAAGCCTTCCATATGTCCAAACCAACTAAGAAATCTTTTCATAATTCTTTCTTAAACGTTAAATTTCTTCCAGATATAAGCATTTGAAATTCATCCATACGCAAATGAAAAGTATTTTATGTGTGGTTACTATTTTTTGAAACTTTAATTATATCATTAACTTTATTGCGAAAATTAAATCACTTTTCATTATAGCTCTCCGTTCTTATTCAATATGTTTAAAAAATATTTCGAAACTTAATTGAAAATTTGATCCAAATAAACGCTATTCATAGAATACATGTATAACCTTTAATGTCCCCGTAAGCGAGTTCACTCGCTTGTTAATTTGCAAACCCGGCAAGCCAGTATTGTAAATGAGCGAGTATATTTGTTACATTCTGTGCTGTGTTTTGCTTTCATTCTAAGTTGGAATTAAAATGCTTTACGCAGTGACATCTGTTGGATTAAAAATGAAACACTTATTTTTTACGCAATGACATCTGTTGGAATAAACATGAAACACTTAGTTGGACTGCTTTAACTCTCGATAAATCTATTTAAACCATTAAGGATGGTCAGACGTGGAGAAGGAGATACAATACAGAGCTCTACGATCTATACCAGGACGCCAGCGTGATCAAGTTTATAAAGATTAACAGACTGCGCTGGCTAGGGCACTTGCACCGCATGGGAGATCTGGAGCCCCCCAAAAGAGTGTTGTATGACAATCCAGCAGGGCGAAGAAGCATCGGTAGGCCGAGACTGCGATAGCTGGATGGTGCCGTGGCAGATTGTCGGGTCCTGGAGCAGCAATACTGGGAGGTGGCGGTTAAAGATAGGACGGGATGGAGACGTTTCTTGGAGAAGTCCAAGACCCACCAAGGGTTGTAGCGCCGGAGAAGAAGAAAAAGAAGAAAACTATTTAAATGTACTTAGATTTGCAATGCTTTAAAGTATTTCTAACAAAACCTTTAAGAAAGAGCGAATGAAAAAAATCTTCGTGAACGATTAGCACGCACAATCACAAGGCGTGCATAAAAGACTAATGTCAGGAAAGACATTGTAATGGTCCAATTCTATACCTGGCCATTCGAAAAATCGGTGAAATTGTCAATTTAGGAATATTAATCAAATATATCTTACAGGAAACGATAATTCAGTTTTGAAAATGAACATCTCCCAACAAAGACATGGCCATTTAGAGTAAGATGAGAATCTATAAAGCATGCGTAAGGCCAATATAACACATGACGTCGAAGCAAGGGCAGACACAGTAAGGACCAAACAAGTTTTGAGGACCTCCGAAATGAAGACACTGAAGACGATAGCAGGCAAGACACTGAGAGATCGCGTGAGGAACACCAGAATAAAAGAAATTGAGGATATTATAAGTTAGTTTTTTTATAAGATGGAGAAGACAGCGAAAAGGGGACTGGAACGGTCATTTTCAAAGAATGGACACCACCAGACTCCCCTATATTGCATTGCATAATCAGCCTCATGGGACTCGTCCTCGTGGAAGACCTCCTAAAAGATGGAAGGACATCTGGGAATCTACCTCACAGTGGGAGCAACACTCTGGAGAACAAGCCACATAGGTCTACAACAAGGAAGGAGAAGAAGAAGAAGAACATGTCCCAGTATATTTGAAGCGAAAGGTTTGTGAAACGTGTGTACTACAGTGACAAAATAATGACTAGAGACATGTCCATAACACAAAAAAGTACTCAAAAGCTAAAGATCTCAACGTTCCATGAAAAGACAGATGCTCTGTGAGTCAAAGAGGACTAATAAGAAAATAATAATTAAGACGTAGAACCGGAGTTGACGACATCACAGATTGTATAGCTATGTTATATTAAAATGGCAATGAGCAGTTCACACAGTGAGCCAAGATAATAATAAGTGGGCACCTAGATCAATCAAGTGGAGACCATGGGTAAACAAAAAAGGTGTTGGAAGGCCACACAAGAAATGAGAAGACGACCTAGCCTAAATATCTGATAATTTATCAGGTATAAACGATAGGTGAGAAAGCCTAGTGACAGGATGGAGTTGAAACGTTTGAATGAGGCTTATGTCTAGCAGTGGATAGATCAAATCTGACGAAAGAAGATAAAAATACTAAAATCATAATATAAATAGGCAAAAACCGTCGATCAAAAAATGTCGTCAAAGAAATAGTACGAGAATATTTTAAGAGGAATATTTCGATTCTCTGCGGAAGTAACACGAATGCGCATGCCTTTTCGTTTCTGATTATAAACGTTTCCAGATTATTTTGAATTCTGTTCTAAATCTTGTTGTACGACATTAAACAAACAAACAAACCATGAAATTCAATCTAGAATTTGGTTATCTTCGTAAATAATTCACGGGTTGCGGCTAGTATATTTAATTCGTACTGTTTTGAGTACGATTTTCTAAGTAGGCCAAAATTATTTTAGCTGTCGTTTTCATCTTAATAAGTGAAACACAATGCATCCAACACCGGCCATGAGACTTTCCATTGTAACAAAAACCGCAATGATCGAGCGGATGTATGGCAGTAGAACTAACATGTCTAAGCTAAAATGAAATAATGACAATACGAGTCGTGATATTCGTATTACTACATTTCGCAATATTTTATGCGGTTTACAAAACCTAAATGGAGCTCAAATATTTTTACGCAAAATTAGTTACTTTATTTTATTTATATAAACTATACCAAATTCACGAGTCACAGAGAAGGTCTAAAGATACACGGGCAAAAGGTGGATATGATAAGGTTTGCTGACGATATTGCTATGGTTGCTGAAAGTGAAGAAGAACTGCAAGAGGCCTTAACGACTATTCAAAGCATTCTTCAAAATAACTACAACATGAAGATAAATAAAGACAAAACAAAGATGCTGACTGTAGGCCGAACGCAACATCAGATGAGAGTAGTGATGTCAGGAGTTTCACTAAAGAACACCAAGGAATTTTGTCTACTACGGGAGCAAAATAACATGGGACGGTCGGTCTAAGAGCGAGGTCGACAGCCGTATACATCAGGTTTGGCTTGCATTTAATAAAAGGTCGAAAATAATAGAATCAAATAATATAGACCTAAAACTGAGAATACTCCTCATCAAGACTTATGTATGGAGTATCTTGATGTACGGCTGCGAGACATGGTGCCTATCAGAAAGAGATAAACGGAGACTAGAGGCTTTTGAGATGTGGTCCTATAGAAGACTATTAGGAATTTCCTGGAGAGACCACAACACGAATGAGGAGGTTCTTCAAAGAATCGAAGGAGGAAGGCACCTGCTCAGAACCTTGTCCGAAAGGTGTGCAAGATGGATCGGCCATGTAATACAACAAGAAGGCCTCTTGCATGCCATAATGGAGGGTATGACCGAGGGGATAAGCTCTAGGGGACGCCCACGCCGAGAGTACCTAGAGGACCTATTGGTGGACGTGCGCTGCTCATCATATGCAGATTTCAAAAGAGCCGCACAAGACAGGGAAGAATGGAAGAGAAGAATAGAAGAAATTGCTGCAAACCAATCCCAGGATTCAAACTTTCTAACTAACCAAATTCATGGCTGTTATGCCATCCAACTGGAATTTTCAGACTAGACAATTTTTACATTAAAAAAAAATATTTAACAGAACTGGTATTTAGAAGATTAGCTCTCGGGCCGTTTCACTTTCCGGGCGGATGCACTGGATTACTGTACTATGGCATTAGTTGTTTCTTTACTAGCATAGATGCCTTAAATTGGTTCAGAGTATTTGCCCGGAAGTCGAAAGGTCACAAATTCTATCACAATATTTTCTGGAAGGTTTTTTATTTTGTAAAACCCTAGTAGCAGGATTACCAGGAAGGCCGTTGAAAAGATAGAAGGACAGCTAGACGTCATCATCCTAGGACAGCCCACAGTCATAAATTTCACATTTCTTTTTCATTCTTTCACATAAGACTTATCAGGGGATTCTTTGAGAATTCCATCATCCTGAAGGGTAACCATCTTTATGTTCCGGATGGTTATATACAGCGTCAGCACATACTATTTTATCTCCCAACATGCATAACTAACCTGCCACTAGTGATGCCGGTGGGGAAAACAATCAAATTCCTGAAAATGATCGCTTTGGAAATCGACTTCTTTCACATTAGTGAAAGTACGTTCAGAAGACTCTTGACTTTAGAGAGCATATGTTTTCTTAAGCCGAACAATCTCTCATGCGTTCCTGGTATTATACGAGTATATTATACTTTGCCTCTTCTCAAAAGATGCCTTAATCTATATTTTTTGTTTGTAATATCTTTTGAGAAAATAAACTGATTTGGTTTGATTTGAAAACAAGTCATACGACATAGACCAAGAGGCAGTTGAAGAAGAGATTTGTTCAATGTCTTTAGCTTACCCAATTTGGCGCAGAGGTCGATAAATCCAGTGCTGATGTTGCTCTTGTAGTTGCCGAGTTCAGCCGCTTTGTAATCCCAGGGGAAAACGTGGTGGTAGTTGTGCCATCCCTCTCCCACGGCGGCCAATGCGACGTATACGTTATCGGTGGCTCCGATGTTCCTATAAGGACAAAAAGAGATGGTTAGATATGTCTTATATATAACTAAGACTTATGTGGACAAAACTGGACTAAGCTGGGCAGCTTTCGGAAACATGGGTTACATCCTTAAAAACCGGAAAATACCGATCAACCTGAAACGAAAAGTCTTATTAAGCCTGCGTTTTTCTCGACATTTTTCGAAGGCTTTACACCTTCTTTGTCGGGAGAACGATATTTACACTTCCGATGAGTTCACATCAATCTCCCGATGATGAAGGTGTCTTCTTCTCTGGTTTCAATCCTGGGATTGGTTTGCAGCAATTTCCTCCATTATTCTCTTCCACTTTTCCCTGTCTTGTGCGGCTCTTTTGAGATCTGCATATGATGAGCAGCGCACGTCCACCAACAGGTCCTCCAGGTACTCTCGGCGTGGGCGTCCCCAGAGTTTGTCCCCTCGGTCATACCCTCCATTATGGCATGCAAGAGACCTTCTTGACGTATTACATGGCTGATCCATCTTGCACGCCTTTCGGACAAGGTCCTGAGCAGGTGCCTTCCTCCTTCGATTCCTTGAAGAACTTCCTCATTCGTGATGTGGTCTCTCCAGGAAATTCCTAATAGTCTTCTATAGGACCACATCTCAAAAGCCTCTAGTCTCCGCTTATCTCTTTCGGATAGGCACCATGTCTCGTAGCCGTACATCAAGATACTCCATACATAGGTCTTGATGAGGAGTATTCTCAGTTTTAGGTCTATATTATTTGATTCTATTATTTTCGACCTTTTATTAAATGCAAGCCTAGCCTGATGTATACGGCTGTCGACCTCGCTCTTAGACCGACCGTCCCATGTTATTTAATGAAGGTGTAAAGCCTTCGAAACACGTCGAGGAAAATACAACTCAAAAGTGGAAAAAACATTCTGGAATTCCACAGTGTTAACGCCTTAAGTTTATCTAAAATTTGTGTTTATATGAATAATGGTAATCGATTGTCACTAGGATATGAATAGACGTTCAATAAGCATGGCATGACCAGATTAATCAAATGCTAAAATACGGCCACATTCGATATATCTAACTAACCATCTCACCGTTTTACCGGAGGGTTAGGCAAAGAGAATGGACTGCTACACAGCTCTGTCTTGACATACCTTTCGAGATTCCTCTACATTCACACATCGCAACGTATATATTAACGATGAAAATGGAACTAGAAAAAGAGGAAGATCGAGAAAACGTGGCACCCTCGAATTAATCAAATATTAAATATCGGCCACGTGAGGAGTCGGAGAAATCGACGTGCATGCATGACACGATGTATGAATGTTCAGGAATCCAGAGAAGTATGTCAGGAATGGCGTGATGGTTAGTCAGTTTTTTTTTTCAAAAATATTACTAACTAACTAACTAACTAACCATCAGAAATAATAGACTGCCACACTTTTCTTTCCTGACATATTTCTCTCGCTTCCTCAACATGCAATCCATCGTGTCATGCACGCGCGTCGATTTCTCTGACATGGTCGACATTCAATATTTGATTTATTTGATCGTGCCACGTTTTCCTCGGTCTTCCTCTATTTCTGGTTCCATTTACATAGTTAACATATAAATTTTTTGCCATTCTTTCTTCATTCATTCTTTCCATATGTCCAAACCATCTTAATGATCCTTTCATTATTTTGTTCATAACACCATCAAAAATATTATTTTATATAATATAAGTCGAGTGTGTAATCTTATCTTTGCAGTGGGAAAATGGAGGTCGAGATGTCACTAGCGGCTAGTGTCCAATCGAAATGTTGCGGTAAATGAACTGAAATCGGCTATTATCCAAATTACCGCATTCAACAGGCCTTGGTGTTCGTTTCACAGTTGGCTGTCGTCAAGGCTCACCACGTAATACCGATAATTATTCGTTTTCCATAATTTAATTGCCGGCATCTTATTAAAACACGAAAGTAAATGCAAACATTCATTTTTTTATTGATATTACGCGTTTCTTAAAATAAAATTACGAAAGCAATACGAGAAATATCAACTGGATTGATTTGGAAATTTTTGAATATTTAAAAATTATTGAAAACTCTTTAAATTTCAGATAAACTTAATGCGTGAACGCTGTGGAATTCCATAATGACGAATTATTTATAATTAAAAAAATAACTAACTAACTAACCATCACGCCGTCTCCCCGAAGGGGTAGGCAGAAAGAATGGACTCCCACACTTTACTTTCCTGACATATTTCTCTCGCTTCCTCAACATTCATACATCGTGTCATGCACGCGCGTCGAGTTCTCTGACTCCTCACATGGCCGACATTCAATATTTGATTTATTTGATCGTGCCACGTTTTCCTCGGTCTTCCTCTATTTCTGGTTCCATTTACATCATTCACATATATATTTTTTTACCATTCTTTCTTCATACATTCTTTCAATATGTCCAAACCATCGTAATGATCCTTTTATTATTTTGTTCATGACACCATCATTCGCACCGCATTCACTTCTTATGTTTTCATTCGACACTCTATCATACACAGAGTATCCGCACATTCTAAGAGATCTCATTTATAATTAACATATCGCACGTTGAAAACAAAAGTGACACTACTATACAAAAATCTCAATTTTTCAGTACGGTCATGTAAAGTTTTTGTGAGGTCAATAACTTGTCTGTGAGTAGAAATATATCTAATGTTGTTGTTTTATATATTAGTTTAGATATTATTCTATCAGAATCTAGTTGATTTTAATTAGGTTAATAAGCAGGCAAAACATTAAATGACCGTACTGAAAAATTGATATTTTTGTATAGTGTCACTTTTGTTTTCAACGTGCGATATTATGTAAATGAAAACTTAGGAAAGTGAAAATAACTTTGTTTAATCCACCAATTATTTAAAAAGTATTAAAAAACACAATTAATAATCAGATTTGAAAACATATTAATAATCAGATTCCTCTTTTTACTCCTTTCTCCTTAAATACTTTGTCTACATTTAATCTCCCAAGCTCCCATTCCCAATCAAATGCAAATTAATCATTTATTAATTTCTATATAAAATGTCTTTTCAAATGCATGTTTTTTCTAAATTATATTTTTTTATATTATCATCACGTATTATTATTATTTATTAGTTCTTACTGTTAAAGTACTTATAACAAATAGCCAGGGTTAATTTTTAAATTTGAAATATTGTATAGAATTTTAAATGCAATTTTATATTAGTCTTTCTTTGTTAAGTTTTTATTATATTTTTACACCTGAAGATGAAGGTATCCTCCGAAACATGTCGTGTTTTTAAATATTTTTTTAATATTTAGTGAATTAAACAAAGTTATTTTCAATTTCCTAAGTATATTACTATGGAATTCCACAGTCTTAATGCCTGCACAGTTAAGCTATAGATGTGTGTCAGAATTTAGTAGTTTGACGGTCCATTTTATCTGCCTACCCTTCCGGAGAAACGGCGTAGTGGTGTGTTGTTGTGGTTGTTGTTCATAACACTTTATTTTAACCCTCTTCTAAGCAAATTGTTTAACAGATAACGAATTTTGTTGTACCTATCATAAGTGATCATCAAAACATCAAACGAGTTGAAATATATGTGTTAGTAATTTGACAGTAACTAGAGAGTGGTTTATTCATACAATTGTATCGTTACATCATTTTAACGTACTTTGAGAGAGTGATGACAAAACCAGTGTTTTGTGTTTGACATTCATGCAGTCCATTTTGAGACGATTTGCGTAATAAACATATATCTATGGTAGACACTTTTCAAGATTATCTTTACCTTAATAAATATTAACTAACTAACTTACCATCACGCCGTCTCTCCGAAGTGGTAGGCAGATAGAATGGACTGACAGACTTTTTTTTCCTGACATATTTCTCTCGCTTCCTCAACATATCGCACGCTTAATAGTAAACTGACCAATTATGGTTTAGGTCATAATTGAGTTAACATTAGACAGAGGCTTGTGTTAACGCTATCCATCTATTTTTCACAATGTTAACGCTATCCATTCGTACGTACGATAATCGTTCACAATGTTAACGCTATCCATTCGTACGTGTTTTTTCGACTTTTTTTGTTAAAACACCGTCTCATGTCAGATTGAGCAAAACTTGCTTTTTTGAGTTAAGCCAGTGTTCTATTAAGCGTGCGATATATACATCGTGTCATGCACGCGCGTCGATTTCTGACTCCTCACTTAGCCGACATTCAATATTTGATTTATTTGATCGTGCCACGTTTTCCTCGGTTTTCCTCTATTTTTTGGTTCATTTACATCGTTAACATATACTTTTATTACCATTCTTTCTTCATTCATTCATTCATTCCATGTGTCCAAATAGTCTTGATCATTTCATTATCTTGTTAATAACACCATCAGTCGCACCGAATTCACTTCTTATATTCTCATTCGCCACTCTATCATACACAGAGTATGCACACATTTGTCTAAGAGATCTCATTTCTACTGGGTCTTCTTCTACATAAGGGTCGGCAGAAAAACACCCTTGTGCACTGCCATTTTAGCTTTTTTGGATAGGTTTTTGATTTCGATGACAGCTTTAAGTGCATCATTCACTCTGTTGCCTGCCCCAACCCTTCTTTCAATATTCCTCTCCACTGTACGTAAACATACTAACCAAATACACGAACTCATCTTGTAAACTCTTCATAAACTTTGTACATACATCATACAGCCCTATCTGGGTCACATTCTGCGGGGAGATAAAAACAGTTTGCTCCAACTAATACTGATGGGAAAAATTGAGGGGCAGCGTGGTCCTGGTAGAAGGCAAACGTCTTGGCTGTGCAACATAAGAGACTGGACCGGGATGAGACATGTGGGGGAGCTGTTCTGGTTTGCGCAAGATAGAGAAACCTTCGCCGGAGTGAGTGGACCTGATACGGCACGCGAAGAAGAAGAAGAATACAGCTCTAGTATTACTAACTAACTAACCATCACGCCATTTCCCCGGAGGGGTAGGCAGAGAGGATGGATCCCCACAATGCTCTGTCCTGGTATACCTCTCGGGCTTCCTCTACATTCATACATCGTACCATGCACGCACGTCGATTATTCCGACTTCGAATGTGACCGTCGTTTAGTAATTGATTAATCTGGTCATGCCATGTTTTCCTCGGTCGTCCTCGGCTTCTTTTCCCACTCACGCTGCTTGTGTACAACTTTTTAACCATTCTACTCTCATCCATTCGTTCCATATGTCCAAACCATCTCAGGGATCCTTTTTTAATTTTATCCACGATGCAGTCATCTGCCTTACATTTATTTCTTACTTCATCGTTCGGTATTCTATCATACAACGTTTTCCCGCACATTCTTCTTAGTGATCTCATTTATCTTGCTTTCATCCTTCTTTTGCCAGTTCCAAGCTTCACTTCCATACACGAGGGTTGGCACTAGAACTCCATTGTGTACTGCCATCTTTGCTTCTGTGGATATATTTCTATTTGCAGTAATGACTTTGAGTGCGCCATTTATTTTATTCCCAGCACCAACCCTTCTTTCGATGTCTTTCTCCATTTTTCCGTCTCTTGTAAACATGCTTCCCAGATACGTAAATTCGGTAACTTGCTCCAATTTCTCGTATTGCAATAACACGATAATGTTTTTTTATTTAAAAATAAATGATAGCTAAGTAAAATGTTGCCGTTTGTCACCGGCATCTTAATTATATCGTCCTCGTTCCAAATATAAGCACAGCTCCTTTCACATTTTTTGCTCAGTGCCCTTTGTCTCATTAAAGCGAATTCTTCGCAACAATTTGGCTTAAACATAAAAAAAATCGCAACTGCGTTTTACGCTCGTTTTATTGGATATTTATCATAAAGTCAGTTCGCTACCAGCCGTGCGTGATTTTCGCATTTAATGCGCTTGAAACAGTATGAAAGTCGCGCTCAATGTCGTTTAAAGTGTACGCAACCTAGAGGGCTGAAAGCCATGGCCTCAAATTTTTAAGGACCTTATTGGTCTGATTATAAAATTAACCTATTTATCTTAATTTTGCCCCATTAAGTAAATCCGGTCTTGCTTTTTTCAGAATTCAAACTTTCGAACTCGTATTTTTTTATATGCTCTCGTAAATTGTAACGGAATGTACACTGAATTGCAAAATAATCAGTTGAACAAAATGCAAAGCTGCTGCCCGATTGATTATGGGGCATTTTCGTTTAACTTTGCTAAGACATTGTTAAATGACATTTAATAATTTATTAATTATGTGAAATATGCAATTCCCACGGTAATTGATAAAACTTCGAGGAAATAAACTTTTGTTATGCATATTAATTATTTATTTAAAAAAACATTAATAAGCTCTCATACCATAATTTAATTAAAGATTCCACAATGATATGAAAGATATGTATTTTTTAAAAACTGTACAGGCAATTCATAAGGCAATTTTTTTTAAATCAATTAGATCATAAATACCCTATTTTTTGTACATTGCAGGTATGGTTGTAAAATCCACAATATGGAAAAACAAAGACATGGCCATTAAGAGTAAGATGAGAATCTATAAAGCATGCGTAAGACCAATAATAACATATGGCATCGAAGCAAAGGTAGACACAGTAAGGACCAAACAAGTTTTGAGGACTTCCGAAATGAAGACACTGAGGATAGGTCTACAATAAGGAAGAAGAAGAAGTATGGTAGCCTTAAATACAATAAAAATCATTAAAACGAAGTTAATAATATACGTTTCATCCCTATGATGTTAATATAACTATCTTACTAACTAACCTTCACGCAGTTTGCCCGTACCGGAGGGGTAGGCGGAGAGGATTAACTGCCATACTGTTCTGTCCTGACATACCTCTTTAGATTTCTCTACATTCATACACCGTAACATTCACGCACGTCGATTTTTCCGACTTCGAATGTGAATTAATTTGGTCATGTCATGCTTTCCTTGGTCTTCTGCGGCGAATTCTTCGGCCTCCTCTCGTCCATTCATTCCATATGTCCAAACCATCTATCATTATGTTATTAGAATTATCGATTTGATATTAAATCAGTTAGGAACAACTTAAGAGGGTTTTCACTCTTGAAATGCTTTATAACGGATAATCGTAACACTTCGGATATCAACACATTCGTTTGTTAGTATATTATAATGAGTAACGATGCTTTTTTTTTTTTTTTTATGTACACAACAGGTCGTTTGAACCCAATTACTGTACACAATTTTTTTTTAGCTATTTATATTGATTCTCGTGACATGTGATAGGTAGCCAATCTATCGCCATTTTGTTGTCACGTGAATTCTACACCAGACCAAAGACAGTGTGACAATCACACTGCCATTGCCGGGAATCGAACCCAGGACCTTCGGCATGGAAGTCAGAGCTCGTAACCACTCTGCCACGAAGGTCGTCATTGTTTTCATTATAATTTATGGTAGGTGCGTACCTACAAAGTTGCTGGAAAAACATTGTGTTTTGTTGGTACTTACTTATCGAAGGGGCGGTTTCCCCAAATGTGGGCTGCGCTATTCACCAGCCAAGTGAAGTTGAGGGATACGGTGAACCTCCACACGCTCGCTACGTACCAGGACACCCACACGTTCTCACCCCAGAACCTCACGGGGATCCAGGTGGGGATCACGAAGCACAAGAGAGGCATCACTACAAGGTAGGTCCTGAAATAAAACATCACAAATTAAACGAAATGGAACTAACGAAAAAAAAATTGTTCCTTTAACAATAAATCTGCTAAATTCTTGGAGAAGGCTAGAAATTTAAGCCGAAGACGACATTTTAAAATGTCACTAATAACGCATGGAACTGGCAAAATAAGGATGAAAGTAGAATAAATGCAGTAGAAATGAGATCTCTTAGAAGAAAGTGTAGATACTCTATGTATGATAGAGTGTCGAATGAAAATATAAGAAGTGAATGCGGTGCGAATGATGGTGTTATGAACAAAATAATGAAAGGATCATTGATGAATTGATGAATGAATGAAGAAAGAATGGTAAAAAATGATATGTTAATGATTTAAATGATGTAAATGGAACCAGAAAAAGAGGAAGACCGAGGAAAACGTGGCACGATCAAATAAATCAAATATTGAATGTCGGCCATGTGAGGAGTCAGAGAAATCGACGCGCGTGCATGACACGAAGTATGAATGTTGAGGAAGCGAGAGAAATATGTCAGGAAAGAAAAGTGTGGCAGTCCATTCTTTCTGCCTACCCCTTCGGGGAGACGGCGTGATGGTTAGTTAGTTAGTTCTATATACGCCATACTTTGTGTTGTAATTGCTATATTTCTATTTTTCTTTTTTTACAGACTTTATTTATACAACACTTACGTTAAAAAAAATTAATTACACACACATGTTTCGGACAACCAATCCTTCTTCAGTGATACATATTATAAAGATACATACAGATTTAAAATATTATAAAATTGATTACATGATCTGACAGATGTTATAAAGATTTATCTTGTCTTATAAATTCTTAAAGATTTATCTTAATTTTTTTTAATGTAAGTGTTGTACCTACAAACAAAGTGTAAAAAAAAGAAAAAGAGAAATTCCTTCTTCTTTTGCTTTTTTTAGGACTGTGTCCTGTTATTTCTTGAAGCCTTTTCCTGGGATGTGTTATAGATATCCAAATGACTTGCCATATTTTGGGTGATCTTCCTGGAAGTTAGCTGCCTGTTAGTACTTTGTTTGCACTTTGTTTATCACTCTTTCGGAAGACGTTCCATCCACAAGAACCTTTTTAGTCTCCCCCATCGCATAACATCTTCGACATTGCCAAATCTTCCTTATTTTATAATTTCTTACTTTGTCTCCGACTGCCATTCCCGCAATAGATCGAAGAGTCTTCATTTCTATGGTTTTTAAGAGACTTTTTCTTCTATTGGTGTCAGCTCTCGTCTTAATTCCATGCGCGAACTTCGCAGATAACCGATCCCAAAACCCGGATGCAAAAGGATGAGAGTCTGTCTTCTTCTTTTTCTTCTTCAGCCTATTCCCGTCCACTCCTGGACAAAGGCCTCCTCCATTCGTTTCGATATCACTCTGTCCTGTGCAGACTGCATCCATGTTATTTCGACGTGTCTGTTCAGATCATCCTTCTGCACTTCTCCTTGCCGTCCACGGTCTCCAAGTCAGCAGCCTTCTTGTCCATTTTTCATCTAAGCTTCTGGCTACGTGACCCGCCCGTTGCCATTTTAGAGTCGCCACCCGGTGGATGATGTCAGTGAAAGTTCTTCAGTCGAAGTCAACAAACGTAAAGAATGAAGCAAGCTTACAATCCAAAACACCAAGCATAGAAATATTTAATATCTTTTTACTTGAAAAGTTAACACCGAGTTTCAAGTAACATTCCGATCGTTAACAAGAAAAACTGACATGACATAAGTAGAAGATTCAGACATAAATGTAAACTTTAGATTAAAGAATCACTTCGATCGTTATTCGAGGTCATATCTCTACTGTTTGTATGTCGAGTCAATATCGAGTATGAATACATTTGGAATGACATATGAATACCAAAAATACGTATAATTGTATTGTAAATCCATTGAAATGTTTAGTCAAAAGTGTTAATTGTTGAATGGTTTTATTTATTCGTTTAATTTTTCCAATGTTCCTGTGTGATGGAGTTTCCTCTTTATTACTTAACAAAGTGTTAATTCTTATGTTTTTTTTAATGTATGACGTTCGACGGAAATCACACGTAACATGTAATCACGATTTTCAAGTATTTAAAAATCCTATCATTTTTCAATATATTCTGAAAAAAATGTTCTTCTAATTCTTATTCTAGATCAGGGTTCTCTAAACTTTCCAACCTTAGAGCCATACTGATTAATTCAGTGATTACTCCATTAGCCAAAACCGTTTTTGTTTTCTGCTAAATAAAACTGAGTTACTATCATTCTGTGTTTTTTTATCAAACTTATCACATCGATAAGCCATTAGTTGTTATAGGCCTGATTGATGACACTGGTCAATAGCTGTCACGGGCCGGATTGATGACACTGGCGGGCCGGATTTGGCCCGCGGGCCGTGGTTTTGAGACCCCTGTTCTAGATTTTTGGTCTGTTCTTGAACGGGGGTCATCCTCTTGGAAAGTGGAACACCAGATATTTTTCCATATTTTTGGCCATCTTCCTAGCAGGCAATGTCCCACGGGTATATTGTGAGGATTTATTTCATCGCCTATCCTATCTACATAATCTCTCCAGTCAAGCCATCTTCTTCTTCTTCTTCTTCCACAGTCTATTCTCGTCCACTCCTGGCAAAGGCCTCCTCCATTTGCTTTCTGTGCAGACTGCATCCATGTTATTCCGATGTGTCTGTTTAGATCATCTTCCACCGTAGTTGCGGTCGCCCTGCACTTCTCTTCGCCGTCCACGGTCTCCAAGTCAGCAGTCAGCAGACTGCTGACTTGAACTGCTGACTAGCCATCTATCCTGCCCCATCTCATGATTTCTTCCGTCTGATAGGTCTCTCTTATTTCAGAATTTCTAATCTCATTTCTAAGAGTCCTTCCTTCAACAGTTTGCAGTACTCTCATCTCAGACGTCAGAAGAAGGCTTTAGATCCTAGTTTTGATAGCTCAAGTTTCTATGCCGTGTGTCGGCCTGACAATGACACAGGTTTTGTAATTTTAGACTTTGCTATCTACGATAATGTGTTTGTTTCTATATTTTGTGTATATATATTTTTTAATTAATAAGTATGAAATTTTTAATTATATGTATATTTTACTGTGTATTAAAACCACGTATTTTTATTGTATAAAAACGCCCACCGATTTTGCACGTGACAATGCATTGACACGGCACATTGTAAAAAGTTCCTTTCGAATATCATTTCCTCGCGCTGTTGATTGGTTCAAATTGATCTTACTTCTTCTGCAGCATGACGATGTTATCCTTCTCCAGATCGCTCATGTCGACAGCGGCTCCCTTGACGAACACATCATTATGTTTTCTCAGCATCAGCCAACCAATATGAGAGAAGAAGAATCCTCGCTTAGCATTGTGAGGGTCTGCGTCAGTCTCTGTAAACTTATGGTGGACCCTGGAAATAAAAAAATATTTTTCATGAGTGATTATGAATCAATACACATATCATATTATGATCTAGCTTATGGAACGAAAAAAAACGTAAATTCCCATAAAATACAATAAAACTTCTAGAATACAGAGGTTTTCAGTCATATTAAAAATATAATAATTTTTACAACAACATTTTGAATGAATACAAATTCTTGTAGACAAATACTGGATTTCACCCATTGCGGATAAATTATTTTTATTTTATAAGGATTAATTGTATCTCAATAGCGACGAAGATGTAAATTGTTTTCTGGGAACAGAAGGTGGTGGGAGGCGCTTACAGTACTTATGACCTGTCATTGGTTGGGTTGAGCGATCGCTTTATGTTTAACAACATTTCCCATTCCGCATTATGACCACCACGTCTGACAAATTTTTGGAACTCATAAGGCGGAATGTGGAATGTTGTTAAACATAAAGCGATCGCTCAACCCAACCAATGACAGGTCATAAGTCCTGTAAGCGCCTCCCACCACCTTCTGTTCCCAGAAAACAATTTACATCTTCGTCTCTATTGAGATACAATGAATCCTTATAATATAATAATTTTGTTTAAGTTTCTTCTTAATACAAATGATAACGTCTGTTTTCTAGAAGTTTTATTGTATTTAATGGGATAGAAACGCTTAAATGAATTAATTAATGGCGTAATATGTCATTCCTATTAAATTTAATTAAACTTTAAAAAATAGACGTTTTCATTACATATGTTAGATTACTATTAGATACGTACTATGTGAAACTTTTATCCTAAAGCCAAAATTTACTCTCTTCAACCCCCCATCTGTGTCATGCCTTCTTTACACTATTAATTTTAAGATTTTTGCTTTATATTCCTTTACAGAAAAGATAATTGTATTGGCTGTATAAACCATTTGTTTGTGTTTGTAAGTGCGGGTGAAAAAAAAGAGTAGCTTAAATGCGGCCTGGTGTCTCTTTGATTTTCGTAAATGAAATAACAATTAATTAATGTCAGTTCCGGATGGAATGGGGACGGGCCTAGGAAGTGAATGAGCGAGGCTAACGAAAGGGCATCGGTGCGCCCTATAACAGCATCGGGTAAGTGGTGGGTACCCCTTCTATGTCTATGTCTATGTAAAACATTCCCATAAATATTATAAAACTTCTGATACAGACGTTTTCATTCGTATTAATTAAATAATAATTCGTATTGATTAGTAATTGAGGACTGACAGCAAGGTACGCATCTATAAGACCTGTGTGCGACCAATCCTCACATATGGCATTGAATCGAGGGCAGACACTGTCAAGACAAAGAGCATGCTCAGGACAACCGAGACGAAAACACTCCGCGCTATAGCTGGCAAGACCCTACGTGATCGAGTTAGGAATACAGCAAATCCGAGAAATCTGCGAGGTCGAAGATGTGGTCAGATGGGGACGTCAAAGACGGCGATACTGGCATCAACACGTAGAAAGGATGAGCTCAAATAGGATACCACACATAGCTCTCCATGGAACGCCAAACGGACAACGCTGACCAGGAAGACCCCCGAAACGGTGGAGAGAAAGCTGGAGTTCAGCGTCTCAAGAGAACCCGCCTGAAATAACAGACTCCTGAGTCTACCAAAAGTGAAGAAGAAGAAGAAGAAGATTAGTAATTAATAGGCGGCAGAGGTCCACCCAGGACTGTAGAGCCAGAGAGAAGAAGATTAATATCAGTGTTCAAGAAACAATAAATATACTTCTTCTTTCATAGTTTCCTCGCTGCGAAGGGTCGTGTTCCATGGAGCCGTCCATGGCTAAGACAAAACGCCTC
Source organism: Lepidostoma basale (assembly GCA_022606425.2). Classification (NCBI taxonomy): domain Eukaryota; kingdom Metazoa; phylum Arthropoda; class Insecta; order Trichoptera; family Lepidostomatidae; genus Lepidostoma; species Lepidostoma basale. The sequence goes on from JAHDVF020001570.1 coordinate 64,457, forward strand.
CAATCAACTATACTATTAAGTACTATGTCATAAAATAAGTGTATATTTGTGTTAATTTATATGTATGCATACGTGATGTTGGCCAAGTAATCATTTGGACCATTTTGACTACAGACCGACAAACCATAGCAGCCTTACAAAATATTAGCCAATTTTACGATCTTTCATTAACATAAACATCCAATATTTTTTTCGACTGGTGATGACTTTGTTAAAATAAATTTAATTAATTGCATAATAATGCACTCAGATATGTTAATTAACCAATGAAATACATGTTTCGTCTGGCTTAGGCATTATCAGATATGATCGAAGATTTAAGCAATACTTTACATTATTTAGCAGTAACATGCGCAGCACACACAATTACTAGTAATCCTTAGATATGATATGAACTTAAAATATTAGTTATACTCGTATATCACAATTTCTTTTTATTTACCGAGTGTTGCGACAGCTGTTTCGTCAACCGATGTTGGCATCATCAGGTGTTACAATAAACAAGTTATACATTAAGTCACATTAACATATATGCACATTTAAATAGATTTCAAATTTATTGTTGAAAACTAAATTATTCCCGCAGTTTTGGAAGCAAAACTAGAGAATTCAAGATTTTAAGAAACATCAAAAACAAAATTATTATTTGTGCTAAAGATATTATACATATTATAAATAATTTGCATGGAAGGGAAACATTGAACTGACCAAAGAATATTATATCATATGTGTTGTATTGAAAATTCTTTATATTAGTAGTTAGAATTGTATTTTTTTAAACTAAATAAAATCTTTTTTAAATCAAATATTAAATGTCGGTCACGTAAGGAGTCGGAGAAATTGACGTGCGTTCATGACACGATGTACGAAAATTGTGGAAGAGGTGTCAAGAAATAAGAATGTGGCTGTCCATTATTTCTGCCTATCCCTTTATTCATTTGCGAGAGAGTATTTTGAGTTAGAGTTCATTCACAAATGGAAGATCTCGTATCGATGTATGAGTGCGGTGATAGTTTTTGCAATTTGATTGGTTGCCGAGTCAAATGAGCCGTGCGGCGTCAGTACATTCCGAGACATGGAGGGAACCGCACATATTTGGCATTCTTTGGCATCTCGAATACTCTGTGATTCGAAAAATACTCGTTTTGCAGAAGTATTTTTGAAATATAATTTTTATTATTGATTAATCCCATATTGACTAGTCAGTTCTGTACAGTTTAAATACATAATCCAGTAAGAAATTTTATAATATACTAGAGATAAACACCTGCAAGGATCAAATATTGTAATATTATAATAAAAACCAATAAAGGAAAAAAATGTATCATTATTATTATTAGTCTCACCCTTAGTCGCTTTTCCAAGAAAAAAATAGTCAGCAAATTAGAATTTAAATTAACTTAATTTTTTAAGGATTAATTGTATCTCAATAGAGACGAAGATGTAATTAGTTTTCTGGGAACAGAATATGATAGTCTTGTGACCTGTCATTGGTTGGGTTAAGCGATCACTTTATGTTAACAACATTCCCCATTCCGCCCTTCTTACGACACCACATTTGACAAATTTTTGGAACTTGTATAAATACTGAGTACCCCTATGCTTCGCACAAGACACACTGCGAACCAAATATTTCACCTTCCTGCTTATCGGACTAACTACGCTCAGAGTGCGGCGGTGTACCGGACGTGCGACACGTACAATAAGTGCTTTAGTAACATCGATGTGTTCCATCTTAATGAAAGTGATTTTAAAAAAATGGTTGGAGCAACCCTTCGGGGCAAATGAAATTAGTTACTCTATTTTTTTTTTCTTTTCTTGTCTTTTTCTTTTTTCTTTTACATTTTAAAATTATATTTTATTTTTAATTCATTATTACTAATAGTTTTCTCTTTATCTTGTCAAAGTGTTACTTTATTACTCTTATATATTTAACCTTATGTCAGTTGTTATATAATATTTGTGGTAGCATGTTATTGGCCTTGTTTTGTTGTCTCTATGTGTTTATACTCATATACTATAATTGCTGTTTGTTACCCTCGATAATAAAAAATAAAAAAATAAAAATAAAAATATGGTACTATTTTTATTAACTTCACATTGTTGTACACTAGCGCCATCTATAAAGATAATTTGTAAGCATTATGCAGAACTTAATTTTGATAATTATTACAATTAGGCCGATAGCAGTTTTGTTAATAAAAAATAATAAAAATAACATGTTTATTTATTTCAATGTTTGAATATACGATTGAATTTTTTTTTTGGTTTTCCAATCATAAAAAAATTAAATAAAAATAGCGTTTAGATTTTTTTTAAACGCACTGTCATTCATACTATTGCAAACGATCTCCCTGTCGTGAACGGACTCTACCTAGTAACTAGTATTGGGCCCACGATAATATTATGTACATTACTTTTAAACATTGAAATTGTTGATTATCACATCACTGACATAATAGAGAAAATTTTCAAATTCACAAATCGAAGCAGGTATGGAGAACACAAGCACCACTTTGGGGATGTCATCACATTTCTTGACAAGTGCATGAAGGCGTACGTCACATATTGTGATATGCAAATAGAGTACGTAATGCCCAGAAGCAAAAGGTGGGGTTTTGCAATAGTCTGGTGGTTTCATGTATTGGCACTTGTGAAAAATATTTTCTCTAGCCTTCAAGATTCATTTTACATATTTGGATGTGTTATATCTCGTAAGCTAATTGTAAGAAAAATTGTCGTGAATAACGTTTTATATAAATGATATTTATTTATATGAAAGTATAATAAATGCAGTAGAAATGAGATCTCTTAGACGAATGTGTAGATACTCTGTGTATGATAGAGTGTCAAATGAAAATATAAGAAGTGAATGCGGTGCGAATGATGGTGTTATGAACAAAATAATGAAAGGATTATTAAATTGGTTTGAACACATGGAAAGAATGGTAAAAAAATTATATGTTAACGATGTAAATGGAACTAGAAAAAGAGGAATACCGAGGAAAACGTGGCACAATTAAATAAATCAAATATTGAATGTAGACCACGTGAGGAGTCAGAGAAATCGAGGCGCGTGCATGATACGATGTATGAATGTTGAGGAACGCGAGAAATATATCAGGAAATAAAAGTGTGGCAGTCCATTATTTTTGCCTACCCCTTCGGGGAGACCTCGTGATGGTTAGTTAGTTAGATATTAATTTAAATAATTAATACAAACAAAAACGTCTAGAAATTTTGGATAGATAGTATACCGAACGAAGAAGTAAGAAAGGGATGCAAGGGGGATGAATGCGTCCTAAATAAAATTAATAAAGGGTCACTAAGATGTATTATACGCGTGGAACGAATTAATGAGAGAAGAATGCTTGAAAAGATATATACAAGTAGTATGAATGCAAAAAGAAAGGACTCGAAGAAAGTTGAGGGAGACATGTCATTACCAAATTAAACAATTATTGAATGGCGGCCATGTTCGAAGTTGGAATAATCGACTAGCGTGCGTGTTACTATGTGTGAATGTACGAGAGTTATGCCAGGATAGAACAGTGTAAGCGGTCCATCGTCTGTGCCTACACATTAGTTAGTTAGTAAGTTGAAAACGTCCGTTTTTTAGAAGTTTATGTTCCATGGAAATGACATAGTCATCTCGACAATTTTCAGCAAACATAACATTTATTTTACGAGTATATTTTGCTTTTTTTGCAGTTACAATCCAATGGATTGGTTTGCAGCAAAGTCTGGCATCTCGTATTTCACTGCTTAAACTCCTAAAACACAAACGTTTTCATTCTTATCAAAAAATATTTAAATAAATCTAAGATGACACTTTCATTTGCCTTGTATTTTTTTGTTAAAATGGAGTTTGACCGTAATAAAATACAACAAACGAATTATCGTCGCTCAAAGTAGCCGTTTTAATAGACTTAAAGATCGTTCAGAACAAAACAAAAAACCTGTATTGAAACAAACCGGATGGATCAATCATCTCGATGCATTCATTACACTTGTAATCAATTATGTTGAAAGTCAGCGACGAACTATAACCATAAATTATCTGTTTTATACCATGTATAGAATGTAGTTTCTACGTAAGTAATATAGTAAGGAGTATGAACATAATTATAACTAGATTGAAAAGAAAATTTTAAACGTAAAAAAGTTGATGTAATGAAGGAGGTCTGCATTATTTCCAATCATTTCTTAGATGAGATGTGTTGCTCGATATATCAAATTAAGTTTTAAAAAAGTTTTTGACACTGTTAATTGTAAAACTAGGTGATGCCATCACTGGTTGGCGAAACAGCTGTCGCGACAACTTCATGGAAATTAAATTAATTAATTAATTAAACAGTGAATCTCTGCCAAATTTTAATTAACTCTAGACATTAATACTGTGGAATTACAATATGACGATTTTTTTAATTAAAATAGTTATTTTCCACGTATTAATTATTTTATATACGTCAAGAATAGCTTTTTAGAAGAAGTTATACAAATAATAATATAAGAAATACTGAAATACGTAGACGGTCGGGGGTAACAGATGTCGTCGAAAGGGTAGCTAAGCTTAAATGGTCATTTGCGAGACGTGTTGCCAGATTGGTAGACGATAGATGGACCAGAAGGGTGGTGGAGTGGAGACCCCGCGAAAATAAAAGAAAGAGAGAGAGAGAGACCCCCCACACAACAGTCCGATGACATTCGAAAAATTGCTGGCTATTGGATGCGAAAGGTACAAGACAGGAATACGTGGAGAAGTATGGGGAAGGCCTATATCCAGCAGTGGACGACAACGGCTGTCGAAATAAGTTAATAAGTAAAGTAAAACAAATTAATTATAATTATATTTATAAAATATTCTTCTCTCATCCATTCGTTCCATATACTCGAACCATCTCAGTGACCCTTTTTTTAATTTGACGTATCTGAAAGTGAAAGTAGTTAATAGATAGAAGAGAATACGATGTAAATGGAGTACGGAGTCGAGGTAGACCGAGGAAAACATGGCATGACCAAATCAATCAAATTTTAAAAGTTGCTCTTGTAACAAGTCGGAAGAATCGACTTGCGTGTATGACTCGTTATATGAATGCGGAGGAAGCTAGAGAAGTGTGTCGTGAAAGAGTAGTGTTTGGACATAACAAAAGAATTAATGAAGACAGAATAGAGATGAAAGTATATGATATCGTCGTGAACGGCGCTAGAAATAGAGGAAGGCTGAGGGAAACGTGGTATGAACAAATCAATAAAATACAAGAAAACAATATCGGTCACTTGAGGAATTGGATAATCGACGTGCGTGCAATACACGATGTATGATTGTGGAGGAAGTCACGGCAAAACAATGTGGAAGTCCATTAGTCTACTGAAACTAATCTCATGGTATTCACAGAATACATATCAAAGGTCTTGGATAAAGGTCACCAAGTTGACTGTTCTTATAATGATTTCTCAAAGGCCTTTGATACTGTGAACCATGACATTCTGATAGAAAAGCTATCTCAAATTGGTTTCTCCTCTCAGTTGATGATGTTTTTCATTAGTTACCTCAAGGGGAGAAAACAATTCGTCTCATACGGAATTTTTCAATCGGAACCATTTCTTGTATATTCAGGGGTGCCACGAGGTTCAAACTTAGGGCCACTCCTCTTCACCATCTTCATAAATGATATTGCGAAGGTGATAAACTTCTCGCGATTTCTTTTATTTGCCGATGATCTGAAATTATTCCTGGAAATTAAAAATCCTGAAGACTGTCTTCGCCTCCAGTCGGACATCAATAATATTGTTAAATGGAGTCACAGTAATCAAATGCAATTCAATGTCTCTAAATGCGTTATGCTATCATTTACTAGAGCATTGAGAACTGTATATCATAGATACACAATGAACAACCAGCAACTGGCACATGTATCTACGATGAAGGATCTCGGAATCATCTATGAGAGTAGGCTGACTTTTCGTGCACATATCGAGAGGATTTGTGGCATTGCACTGAGGATGTTGGGGTTCATCGTCCGGACCGGAAGAGTTTTCAGGGATCCCAATGTGCTCAGAGTCCTATACAACGCGTTGGTTCGGAGCAGGCTCGAGAGTGGTTCTGTGATATGGAGTCCTCACGAGGCGAGATATTCCGTTATGCTGGAGAGGGTTCAGAAAAAATTTCTGAGGTATCTCTACATGAGGGAGTATGGTGGGAGTATCCGTGGCTCTATCCCACGGCATTTATTCTGGGAATGCTCGGAGCCAATTCTTTACAGCTTCGAAGAGATGGACATCTAATAACCCATGTCTTCAGATTAATTAGGGGATACTTTGAGAACTCGGCCGTACTGGAGGATGTTGGTCTTTTTGTCCCCGATAGATATCTCCGACAGCGACAGCACAGATTGTTTTACCTACCGGCCGCCAGAACCAATCTGCCTCTGGTGACACCGGTGGGAAGAGCAATTAGTCTGCTGAACGCGGTCTCCTCGGAGATCGACGTCTTTCATGTTAGTGAAAGTACGTTCAGGGGGCAAATACTATTGACTTTAGAAAGTATCTTGTCTTCCTAATGTCGAACCATCTCTAATGCGTTCCTGGTACTTTGTTGTATTATAATAATATTTTACCTGTACTTAATAGATGCCTTAAATATTTTACTGTTTGTAATGTCTATTGAGTTAATAAACTGATTTGATTTGATTTGATTTGATTTGATTCTGCCAACCCCTCAGGGGAGAGGGCGTGATGGTTAGTTAGTTGGCAACGTTTATTGGCCGCACCAAAATGCAACAGGTTCATAGCATATTTTCATGAATGTCTATGCAATTATTTATTTAAATTCAGAACATAAAATTCATGAAGTCGCTTCCACTCTTTATTACTCCCCGAGACCAGCAACCTAAAACCTGTTCTAGAAATTTCGTTTATTTCTAAACACATCTTACGCAACTTTCTTCGACCGGGACGGGCAGTTGCTCTCAAGTTGAATGTTAGATTGCATTGGCGGCCTTGATTAGCTACGGATACTACCTACCGGCTCGGAGGCATTTCTCTTCTATAGCAATGTCTCACATACAGTTACGTTACACAGCGATGCACTGTCCTAGCCCAGTGCTTCTCAAACCGAGATACATGGACAGATTTTTTTTAATCGCTCTTTACATCGTTACAGCGCGAGCCAAATCGATGTTTAGGGTATAGCTAACATATTGATTCTCGTGACAAGTGTCTCACTATTTTATTTAATAATATTAAATAATATAATTATTAAATAAAACGATGTTTTTCAACTACTTCCACTTTTGTCTTTATTTCGCCAGGCTCGCTGGCATCGAAAGACTAGTCCGTCACCACCAAACCGGTCACTGTCGAAATAAAGACAAGTGGAAGTAGTTAAAAAAACATCGTTTTTTTAATTATTATTTAAAATGAACTTCCATCAAGAGATTTCAGTAAAATCATTTGATTATCTCAATAATATTATTTTTTTAAATTAACAACAATGTTGTAAAATCACTTTTTTTTATTACGTATTTTTTGAGAATGACGCGACAGCTGTTTGACCAACCGATAGTGGCATTATCGGGTGCTACAAACAATAGTTGCTGACGATGCCAACATCGGTTGATGAAACATCTGTCGCGACATTGTCATTTCTACGGCATTTATCCTACTTTCTTACTTTTTTGCCAACTCCAAGCTTCACTCCCATACGTTAGGGTTGGCATTAGAACTAGAACTACGATATATTGCTCGGACGAAAGTAAATTGTTATCTACAAGCAATGGAAATAGAGATAGAAAGTGGGAAACACTGCATGTTGAGATCAAAACAATTACTTTAACTTGCATTTTAAAAGTTCAAAAAATCGACGTGCATTGTGTCACGATGTATGTAATGTACATGAAGGTGTCGAGAAATAAACATCAAGAAAGAAGATTGTGTCAGTACTTTCACTTTTCTCACAAAATGGTTAATTAGTTACTGAATAAATCGAAGGGGTAACAAACCTGTGGTCTCTGACCCACTCGTAGATGTGGTTTTGGAAGGCCATGGTCTGCAGAACGGCCAAGAACAGCCTCAGGGGCCACTTGGCCTTGTAGCACTTGTGGGCCCATAGCCTGTGCGCCCCCGCGGTGACTCCCATGGCCGCTAGGGCCGCAAATACAAGAGCTGAAATAATATTGATAAATCAGTCACATAACCTACAAAAACATTAAAAAATCGGAAAACAGTCAGTTTCATCATTCAATCCCAAAATAATTCTCACATATTCCCGTCCACTCCTAGACAAAGGCCTCCTCCATTCGCTTCCATGTCTCTTTGTCTTGTATATACTGCATCCAGGTTATTCCGACCTGTCTGTTCAGATTATCCTTCGACCGTAGTTGCGGTCGCCCAGCACTTCTGTTTGCCGTCCACGTTCTCCAAGTCAGCAGTTTTTTTGTCCACTTTTCATCTGAGATTCTGGCTACGTGACCTGCCCATTGCAATTTAAGAGTCGCCACCCAGTGAGTGGATGATGTCTTTTGTATACAGATGTTATAAAGATTTATTTTGGAAAGTTTATGCTTTTGTATATTTATGTATATTTGTAATATGTATCACTAAAGAAAGACTGGTTGTCCGAAACATATATATGTAATTTTATTTTTTTAATATAAGTGTTGTATATACAAAGTATATAAAAAATAAAAAGAGAAATAAAGCCTACAACATTGATTATTATTTTTTTCAGATGTGTAATTTAACCGTTAGTTAAGCTGATATATTTTATCTAGTATCTTAATATGAAAATAAGTGGAATAAAATAAAGATTTATCATATAAATGTTTTCAAGATGGCAACTTTCTACGTGCACTCGTTAAAAATATCTAGAGCAGATTTAGATCAAGTCATTTACAATGTAATTATCACATGTTATATTCGCGCCGTGAAATGATTAATCAAAAACCTTTTGTACATATATTACATATGAGAAAATATGTACTGTTAGGTTTGAATAAGATCCAGCAGATGTTTGATATAAAATAACATATTTGACTCACAGTACAGAGTTATAATAAAATATTATATTATATTGTATTGAAAAATATTATATTATATTGAAATAAAATATTATGAATAATATCCACAGAAGCAAAGATGGCAGTACACAATGGAGTTCTAGTGCCAACCCTCATGAATGGAAGTGAAGCTTGGAGCTGGCAAAAGAAGGATGAAAGCAGGATAAACTCCGTAGAAATGAGATCACTAAGAAGAGTGTGCGGGAAAATGTTGTGTGATAGAATACCAAACGATGAAATAAGAAAGAAATATAAGGCAGATGACTGCATCATGAATAAAATTAAAAAAGGATCCCTGAGATGGTTTGGACATATGGAACGAATGGATGAGAGTAGAATGGTTAAAAAGTTAAGTGAGTGTGAAAAGAAGCCGAGGACGACCGAGGAAAACATGGTATGACCAAATTAATCAATTACTAAAAGGCGGCCACATTCGAAGTCGGAATAATCGACGTGCGTGCATGGTACGATGTATGAATGTAGAGAAAGCCCGAGAGGTATGCCAGGACAGGCCATTGTGGCGATCCATCCTCTCTGCCTACCCCTCCGGGCAAATGGCGTGATGGTTAGTTAGTTATATTATATTAAGAACAGTACGATATTTTTTTATTTCTTAATAATACATTAGATATTCTATCTATCTATCTAACAAAGAAACCAACTTACCACCATACTGCTCTGCCCTGACATACATCTCGGGATACCAGTACATTCATGCATCGTAACATTCACGCTCCTCGATTTTTACGATTTTGAATGTAGTCGTATTTTAATACAATAATAATTTCGGCATGTCATGTATCTTGGTCGCTAACGGCTTCTCTTTCCACCCACACTCCATATAAAACTTTCAACCGATCATCTCTAGTCCATTCGTTCCGTATGTCCAAACCTTCGTGGCAGAGAGGTAAGAGCTCTGACTGCCGTAATGAAGGTTTCGGGTTCAATTGCCGACGAGTGCAGTATGATTGTCACTCTGTCTTTGGTCTGGTGTAGAATTAACGTGATATAAAATTGCGATATATTAGCTTTCTATCACATGTCATGATAATCAATATAATAACTAAAAAATCTTATTGTATATGAAAATCGGTTTCAACGACCTGTTGTATACAATAAAAATTTGTAATCCCATGGATCCTTTTTAATTTTATTAATAATGCACTCATATGCTTTACATTTGTTTCTTATTTCGTTGTTCGGTATTCTATCATATATAGTTTTCCCGCACACATCTGCATCTATATATTTATATTAAATCATACGGTGTCCTCGCTACGTGACCGGGCCAATTAGACTTCAACGTAGCTATTTTGCACGCTACTTTGGCAACTTTAGCCTTTTTTCTGATCCATTCATATCATTTCCTGTCTCGTAGACAGATGTTCAACATCCTCCTCTTAATTGCCCAAGTTTCTGTACTCTTATTTTTGTGAAAGTGATTGTTTAAAATCCGTCTGTCAATATGTTACGCAATGTTCCTTTTTTTAATACAAAAATTCTTTGAACTCACCAAAAATTGTAGTTGCCAGCTTTGCCTGCGTGAAAATGAGGTAAAATCCATAAATGGTGCCTAAATGTAGATAAAGGAATGCAAATACATTTCTCCAAACTATGCTCCATCTGTAACAAGAAACAACATATACAAATAACTATACAATTCACAGACTGTGCATCAAATCAAGAATTGAGATAAACAATTTCAAACTAATAACAAGCATGTAAAACTCAATATTAAATTATAAATACTAATGAAAAAGTCTGTTTTCTTGAATTATGTAAATGTGAAAATCAAATCAACCCATAGAGCAGGTCAAGACCTTCAAGTATCTAGGCATAGACCTGGTGGGAGGAGCTGATTTGCGGGAAGAAATACAAGCTCAAGTAAACTCTGGGGCTCTCAAATCCACAATACGGAAAAACAAAGACATGGCCATTAAAGGTAAGATGAGAATCTATAAAGCATGCGTAAGACCAATAATAAAATATGGCGTCGAAGCAAGGGTAGACACAGTAAGGACCAAACAAGTTTTGAGGATTTCCGAGATTCAGACACTGAGGACGATAGCAGGCAAGACACTGAGAGATCGCGTGAGGAACACCAGAATAAGAGAGATATGTGAGGTTTAATATATTATTAGATGGAGCAGATAGCGAAAAAGGGGACTGGTACGGTCATGTTCAAAGAATGGACACCACCAAACTCCCCTATATTGCACTACATAATCAGCATCATGGTACTCGTGCATGGAAGACCTCCTAAAAGATGGAAGAACAGCTGGGAGTCTACCTCACAGGAAGAGCAACACTCTGGAGAACAGACCACATAGGTCTACAACAATGAAGAAGAAAAATATGTAAATGACATGTTTGGGCTATCAAAGGCATTATCTAATGTTGCGAAGGAATTATCAAACGTTTAATAATGCCTTCGACAGACAAAACATATCATTCCCATAACATATTTATAATGAACTTTCAGAAAACAGACGTTTTTATTCGAATTATTAAAAATCTCCTGTTTTATTTATAATATTACTATAATGCATGACTCCTACATATCCATGTATTAGATCAAAACACAATGTTTAATTTTTTTAATAATATGAACACACTTTTATTAGTTTTAACATCACTTTAATTTCTTTGTGAAAACCAACCGGTTTCGCTTCCGCCGAAGCTTCGTCAGGCTTACAATATTTTGTAACCCTGGCGGCAAGAACCTCCGGCGGAAGCGAAACCGGTTTTATTTTAACAAAGAAAATAAAGTGGTGTAAAAACTAATAAAAGTGTGATAATATTATTTTTAATAATGCCACACCATAAATTAAGTGCTACATACGAAAGAATATTAACCCCATTAGGAGAACATGAAAACCATGCCTTCAGTAAAATAATTAGAACAACAACAAACCATCACGCCGTTTCACTTAAAAAGTAGGCAGAGAGAATGAACCGCCACGCTACCTATCCTGACACAACTCTCTTGCTTCCTCCACATTCATACAGCGAGTCATACACGCATTTCGATTCTTTCGACTTCTAACATGGCCGACCTTTAAAATTCGATTGATTCAGTAGTGCCATTTTTCCTCGGTCTTTCTCGACAAATTAATAATAGAGATATTTGATTTGTGTGTTCTGCCAGTTGGTACTTATGGTCTTGGAACTGTTACATTGTCCAAACAAAGTGGCGAGAAACTACGAGTGACCCAAAGAGCCATGGAAAGAGCCATGTTATAAATAAGCCCAAGAGACAGAGTCAAAAACGATACGGTGAGAGAAAAAACAAAGGTCACTGACATCATCCACCGGGTGGGGACTCTAAAATGGCAATGGGCAGGTCACGTAGCCAGAAGCTCAGATGAAAAGTGGACAAGAAGACTGCTGACTTGAAGACTGTGGACGGCAAAGAGAAGTGTAGGACGACCGCAAATACGGTGGAAGGATGATCTGAATGGACACGTCGGAATAACCTGGATGCAGTCTGCACAGGACAGAGTGACATGGAAGTGAATGTTGGAATCCTTTGTCCAGGAGTGGACGGGAATAGGCTGAGGAAGTAGAAGATTTATTTAGATATTTTATTCAGTTCTTACTTGTATTGTGGCTGTTTAGAATCGAGACTAGTCTGTGATTGAGATTGGATCTGTTTGTCTTCGGCTTTACGGGACTTCTGGTCCTCGTGTGTGATGGTAGCCTCGGCCAGGAACATGTTGGTGCTGCCTAGGAGGTTAGGCGCCATGTTTGCTTATCTGTAACAATGAAAAAACAGACTTAGTAATCATAATTTTAATACACTCATCAGATAATCAATTCTTTACGCGGTAACTCTATGATTTTTCAAGATTTGTTTAATCAGAAAATTTCTTCTTCTTCTTTTAATAGATCTGAAGATCTGTGGCACAAACATTTTGTCTCCTTGGATGATGAGGACCAGCTGTCCCTCCATCTCTTAAGTGGTCTTCCAGGTGGACGGTGGAGTATTACATTATTGTTCAGAAAACAATAAATAAATTGTAATATTATAAGCAATTTTCAAATATAACAGCTATTAACATTTTATTATTTTTATATATTTAATACATTATTAATAATAAAAACGGTGGATACGTGAAATATAAAATAAATAAACAAAAATGTCCGGATCGTCCAGCTGACGACAAGTGAACCATCCAAAAAACATTATGTGTTAATTTTATTTTTTATTTTTATATAATTTGTTTTAGATTTATTTTGTGGACGTTGGACGATATAAGTGGGCTCGGGAGATGCCTATTGGTGGCGAAGAGGTTCGCAACCCATCACACCGCGTCTCTCGCGGGGTCGAAAAGAGAAGGATGGAGTGCCGCATCGGTTAAAGTGTGGCAATCCATTCTTTCTGCCTACCCTTTCGGGGAGACTTCTTTCTGCCTACCCGTTAATATTATTTAAATCATATTAACAATAACAGTATAGGTATTGTTTTAACTTGAGTACAATCGCAGATCACAATGAATAATCGATGGCCATAGAAATGTGGTGCAACCCATTCGAAAAATTCAAGTTCTCCATTACACGTGTTCTTATTTCAAAATCTTTTCGAGCCAATGGCCGCTAAACGATGCATTTCACATTATAAAAATACCTTCTACAGTTCCGTTATTTGGGCAGGCGGGTTCTTAAGGTTTTGTTACTTTATGGCACACTTAGCAAGTTCCGTTTTCTCGTGTATAATCTACCTTTAAATCAAACCGTTGTTTTTACTATCGAGACAAGAGACAAAATAAACGTAATTATTTTTGGTACAGACATTTAAGAAACGTGACCGTGAAATTATATGCACTCTTGCTGAATTAAAATAGACAATTATAGTAGCCATCATGACAAAGATGAAAGTATAAATACCATCGAAATGAGATCACTAAGAAAAATGTGAAAAAAAACAATGTATATCTAACGAAGAAGTTAGAAAATGAATGTAAGGCGGATAAATGATCCTAAGTAAAATTAAGAAAAGTTTATTAAGAAGCATGGAACTGGCAAAGGAAGGATGAAAGTAGAATAAATGCAGTAGAAATGAGATCTCTTAGACGAATGTGTGAATATTCTGTGTATGATAGAGTGTCGAATGAAAATATAAGAAGTGAATGCGGTGAGAATGATGGTGTCATGAACAAAATAATGAAAGGATCATTAAGATGGTTTGGACATATGGAAAGAATGAATGAAGAAAGAATGGTAAAAAAATTATATGTTAATGATGTAAATGGTACCAGAAATAGAGGAAGACCGAGGAAATCGTGGCACGATCAAATAAATCAAATATTGAATGTCGGCCATGTGAGGAGTCAGAGAAATCGACGCGCGTGCATGACACGATGTATGAATATTGAGGAATCGAGAGAAATGTGTCGGGGGAAAAAAGTGTGGCAGTCCATTCTTTCTGCCTACCCCTTCGGGGAGACGGCTTGATGGTTAGTTAGATAGTTAGTTTTCGTTTTAATTACTTTAAATATTAACAATAAAACGTTGCATTAGCAATCGTTTTGTAGCGCCCAAATTTTTTTATTGTTATTTGAAATTATTATGTTCATGTTAAAAACATCTACCGTGACTATATTAATTATTCCCATTCTGGGAAGCTGCCTGAGATGACAAGGACAGAGCTTTAGCATAATGGTTGACAGACCGTTTCACAATTATATGATACACTGCAAAGCAAATATTAGTCTTCTCTGTACCTTGACACCTTTATACTCTTGCTGCGGCTGAAGACGAAGTCTTGTCAGTCGTGTCTTGGAAAAACACGTTTGTCAACTTCTGAATTAAACCATCCATTGACTAATGAGACATTGTTGAAAATGCTTTCGGGAAACCCCACTTTTAATTCAACTGCATAAATCGGACTTTGAGTTTGACTGCCACAAATGCAGAAAAAACATTGCAAGGAAACAGCTATGATAACTACAGCATTTAACTAACATATCATTCTCTTTCAGTGCACAATGGTGTCCTTGTGCCGATCGTTATGTATTAAAGTGAAATATAAAACTGGCAAAAAATGGATGAAATAAACAATTATTGCCAAATAAATTGGATCTCATTAACAAATGTATAATAAATCTATATAAAATATGTAAAACTAAATATTTTATTATTAATACGAATGGATACATTGGATATTGCCTTAGAGAGGCGGAATATATCATTCACATAAATTATAATAAAACTTCTAGAAATGAGACATTTTCATTCGAATCAATTGACGAATGAAAGTTTTATGACAAAATAATAATAACAAAATCGAAACCATCCTTTTGGATACATGGAAAGAAGGAATGATTGACAAAAAAAGTATATTTTAACAGAACTATAGGAAGGATGATCCGAACAGACACGTCGGAATAACCTGGATGCAGTCTGCATAGGAAGAGTGACATGGAAGCGAATGAACGAGACCTTTGTCCAGGAGTGGACGGGAATAGGCCTAGGAAAAAGACGAAGAAAAAGATGTTAACGAAGTAAACGGAACAAGGAATAGAGGAAGGCCGAAGAAAACGTGAACAATCAAATCAATCAAACATTAAATGTCGGTAACGTGAGGAGTCGAAGAAATCTACGTGCGTGAATAACTCGATCTATGATGATACAATATATATTCAGAAGTTTGTCACGAAAGAAAAGTGTCGCAGTTATTTTTGCCTACCTCTTCGGAACGACAGCAAAATGTAAGTAAGTTATTCATTATTACTTATTTTCATTAAATTCTCTACAAAGTCCGAGGTTCAAATGTGATCAGTCCTGTGGAACCATAATAATCAAATAATAAATTTATTGTTTAAACAATAATGACCCCAGTAAATCGAGAGTTTTTATGCGATTTTATTACAGAAATGTTCGGAAGACGAAATTCCCAAGGACCCGACAGGTCGGCACTCGATACTTCTAACCAAACAGAAGCGAGTTTGCAAAGCATCAACACTTAATTATTATGTCTGCGACAATTGAACGCGACTATTTCAAAACTGAAGACTAATTTTGCTTACATAGGTTTAAGTCACTTTGTATATTGTGAATTTAATTTCAACATATAAAAATATTATCGTCAAAATAAACAGTTTTCTTCTTAGAATAGACAAATCAACATTACAGGTACGTTTGAGATTCATAACCATAAAAAATATGCGACAACAAGTGGTGTCTGTTGTTGGTAATACTTTTTTTTTCAAATTAAATTCATTAATTTTCGCAAAATACATTACAAGCGTATTTATATAATTGAATGTTAAGAGTGAAACCGGTTGGCATCACTTACTCAAATAAAGTTCTTTTTACCAAGTGAACAAGTGCTAAATTTTATTTTTAATAATGTATCATACGAGTATTGATTAGATAATCCATTATATTGGCGGAAACGCTTTGATATTTCAACATTATTAACTGTTTAAATTATAAACACTGTTATAGAATATCACAATTGATTATATTTATTCTGAAATTGTCGCGACAGCTGTTTCGCTAACCGATGTTAGCGTCTAACATCGGTAAGTGAAACAGCAGTCGCGACAATTTTAAAAGAAATATAATTAATTTTGATATTCTCTAAAAGTGTTTTTTATTTAAAAAAACTTTGAACAATCTCGAAATACGAAAAATTAAAAAAGCAATTAAAAATAAAGAAAATATTATAAATAATCAAATAAATTTAACGTCAAGTCCAATGTTTGATTTATTTCCTTTGTTGTAAGTAAGTAACCTGAACCTTAATAAGATCTTTAAATTATTTTTATAAACATATATTATATTTTACAAATATGGTCAAAACTGACCACATTTGTAAAAGAAAAAATATATTTAATATTTTTAATATTTATATTTATATAATATCACTGATGAAGGGTTTGTGTGTCCGAAACGTGTTTGGTATTTAATTTTTATTTTTTAAATAAAGTGAGTGTTGTATACTAAGTATGTAAAAAATGAAACATTGGACATCTACAACACAAAGTTATGGCGAATATCGAAGAAAAGCTAATAATGTATCATACGTTTAATTTTTTTTTAATTGTAATTACTACTAACTAACTAACTAACTAACCATCACGCCGTCTCCCCGAAAGGGTAGGCAGAAAGAATGGACTGCCACACTTTAATCGATGCGGTACTCCATCCTTCTCTTTTCGCCATCACGAGAGACGCGGTGTGATGGGTTGCGAACCTCATCGCCACCAAAAGGCATCTCCCGCGCACACTTGGATCGTTCAACGTCTACATTACTACTCCTAACAAGAAATCACAGACTACCTCTGAAGCTATCGGTAAAGGCAAGCACATGTGAAAACAAATATGTTAATATAAAGAATACTTATACAACATAAAGTTTTTCCATTAAAAGCGGCATGTAATTGTGAGATCAACAGTGTTTCGCAGTTTACCGAAAGATCAACTTCAGAGAATAATTATCGCGTGTATTTTCTAAGCACGTCTGTGAAATATTAGTCTGTTTGACAAGTGAGGTAAGACGCGACTGAAGTTCCCTGTGTACCGTACATTATACGAACATAATATGTACGAATGAATGAACCAGAGAAGTTTTCGCAACTTCCACAAAGGCCCAACGCCGTAAAATATTATGTATTCTGAAGTGAATAGGATGAAGAAGTCGACCTTCAATTGTATCATTTATTACTTCTTCTTCTTCTCCTTATTGTAGATCATCCGATCTGTTTAATAATAATAATATATTAGATAATTTATAGAGCGCCATTTTTCCTTGTTTACAAAGGATGGGAGGGTGGAGAAGGATATTGAAAGAAGGGTTGGGGCAGGCAACAGAATAAATGGTGCACTTAAAGTTGTCATCGCAAACAAAAGCCTATCCAAAAAAGCCAAGATGGCATTGCACAATGGTGTTCTTGTGCCGACCCTTATGTATGGAAGTGAAGCATGGAACTAGCAAAAGAAGGATGAAAGTAGAATAAATGCAAGAGAAATGAGATCTCTAAGACGATTGTGTGGCAAATCTGTATATGATCGAGTGACCAATGCAAGTATAAGAAGTGAATGTGGTGCGAATGAAAGTTTCATGAACAAAATAATGGTTTGGACACATGGAAAGAATGAGTGAAGACAGAATGGTAAAGAAGGTATATGTAAACGGCGTGAACGGAGCTAGAAATAGAGTAAGGCCGAGAAAAACGTGGCACGATCAAATCAATCAAATATTGAATGTCGGTCACGTGAGGAGTCGGAGAAATCGACGTGCGTGCATGACAAGATGTATGAATGTAGAGGGATCGAGAGAAGTATGTCAGGACAGAACAGTGTGGCGTTCCATTCTTTCTGCCTACCCCTCCAGAGAGACGGCGTGATGGTTAGTTAGTTAGTTAGCCATTTTTATGAATTAATCATTTCAAGAGCTCTGCAGAAAATGATCCGTTTTATGAACTAGTTAAAAATAAACATATTTAGTATGAGGGCTGCATACGACGCAGTCGATCAACATTTACATTAGAAAAGGTCAATTTAAAAAGGTCCGTTTTTAGTATCGATCTAAACTATGACGAATTCTCAATGCACTTAAGGTCTGGTGGAAGATTATTCCATTCTGAAGGTCTCTGTCGTCAAAGTTTGTGTGAGGACAGCATTTTGGGACAGTGAATCTACCGATCGCAGAAGACTTTGCTGATCGTAATGTAGACTGTTTGTCATTTAGGTTCTCCTTAATGCAGAGTTCAGATATATAAGCTGGTGCCATTCCATGCAACGCTTTAAAAACCGTGTTTATACAGGATATCAAATTTCTTCCAGTGAAGGAAACGTCCAGCTTTCACATTATCTCTTTGGTGGTCGAAAGCCCTCTAGAGCAATGATACTCAACCTTTTTTTTCTTCGGGCCACATACATATATTTGTAAAGCTACGCGGACCGCAACACTATACTGGTATGACGAAAAAAATCATGAACCCCCCCCCCCCATTTATTTGGAAAAATTATTTGCGCGCATGCTTGTCTGTCAAATGTCTGTTTTTTGGGAATAAATCTAGCGTGTGCAATAGCAACACTCTTATACCAGATCTGATGTTTACACGACAACGACAACCATTTTCGGATGTCACTATCTGTACGTCAAAGTCGAAATTAATCTCAAGATATACGAAATATAGAATGCCAGATTTTGTAAATCATGTCCCTGATAATAAATGTGTTTAGGGCCGCACAAAAAAGCTTGGCGGGCCGCAGGTTGAGTATGGTTCCCGTGAGCTTCATCGGGTTCATCCTTTCGATGTGGTCCTTCCAGAATCGTCATATCTGTCTACTCCATCTCACTATGTCATCGATTTTGCAAGATTAGATTAAATTAAAGGTTTCCAAAAAGATATAAATTAATCGGTGTCATCATAATGTCACCAGATTGTGAACAGGTATTTTTGAGCTCTAATATGATTATTCTGATGGAAATTATAATCAACTGAATATTAATACGATGGTTTGAAACATGAGTAGAACTTTTATCTTATGCTATATCTACGAGTATCAAAACTTGACGATTTTTTTTATGAAATAAAACCCGTTTTTTTCCCTTTGGATTTTACTATCCACATGTTTATACCCTTATCATCAGAATAACGACACAATGTTGATATCATAACTAACTAACTAACTAACCATCACGCCGTCTCCCCGAAGGGGTAGGCAGAAAGAATGGACTGCCACACTTTTCTTTCCTGACATATTTTTCTCGCTTCCTCAACATTCATACATCGTGTCATGCACGCGCGTCGATTTCTCTGACTCCTCACATGGCCGACATTCAATATTTGATTTATTTGATCGTGCCACGTTTTCCTCGGTCTTCCTCTATTTCTGGTTCCATTTACATCATTAACATATAATTTTTTTACCATTCTTTCTTCATTCATTCTTTCAATATGTCCAAACCATCTTAATGATCCTTTCATTATTTTGTTCATGACACTATCATTCGCACCGCATTCACTTCTTATATTTTCATTCGGCACTCTATCATACACATACTACACATTCTTCTAAGAGATCTCATTTCAACTGCATTTATTCTACTTTCATCCTTCTTTTGCCAGTTCTATGCTTTGCTTCCATACATAATTAACACTACTTTAGTATTTAAAAACATTTAGTATAAATTCATAATTTTCATTGCTATACTAAAAAATGAATATTTGCTTAAAGCAGTTTTCGTGGTACGTTTGTGAATAAAATATACAAAATTACGTCAACTTTTAACAGATGTTTAATAAAAAGAAATCAAATCTGACCACTTTAATATCTGAAATATTCCCAAGGTTAATGGTTAACTATTAAAAAATGTCGTAAATTATTTAGCAAGTGTAGCCGCATCATGGTTTTATTAAAATATTAACAAATACACCTTCGCAAGGTTAAATTAGTTCTTATTACCTTCGAAACAAAATATCTGTCATGATTTAAATTTTGTTTTAAAATTGATTTTTTATGCAACTTTGTTATATCATAATTACATAAGCAAAGTCTAATGAATAACCTGTTTATATCTCTGTTTAGTTTTACTGTAAGCAAATGGTTATTAGAGGAATGTACACTGGATTGCCAAGTAATCAATTATGTAGAATACAAAGCCTTCTTCCTTCTCTGGTTTCAATCCTGGGATTGGTTTGCAGCAATTTCCTCCATTATTCTCTTCCATTTTTCCCTGTCTTGTGCGGCTCTTTTGAGATCTGCATATGATGAGCAGCGTACGTCCACCAACAGGTCCTCCAGGTACTCTCGGCGTGGGCGTCCCCTAGAGTTTGTCCCCTCGATCATACCCTCCATTATGGCATGCAAGAGACCTTCTTGACGTATTACATGGCCGATCCATCTTGCACGCCTTTCGGACAAGGTCCTGAGCAGGTGCCTTCCTCCTTCGATTCCTTGAAGAACTTCCTCATTCGTGATGTGGTCTCTCCAGGAAATTCCAAAGAGTCTTCTATAGGACCACATCTCAAAAGCCTCTAGTCTCCGCTTATCCCTTTCGGATAGGCCTATACAAAGCCTATTCATACTGTATAAAACAATCATCCGAACAGTAGTAACCTATGGATGTGAGGCGTTTTATACATTTTCAGTATAAAAAATATATCTCGTTTTTGAGAAAACGGTTATTTTTTAACAACATTTTGAATGTATACAAATTCTTGTAAACAAATACTGGATTTAACCATTGCGGATAAATTAATTTTTTATAAGGATTAATTGTATCTCAATAGAGACGAAGATGTAAGTTGTTTTCTGGGAACAGAATATGGTGGTCGAGGCGCTTACAGGACTTATGACCTGTCATTGGTTGGGTTGAGCGATCGCTTTATGTTTAACAACATTCATTCATTTAACCATATTCTGTTCCCAGAAAACGATTTACATCTTCGTCTCTATTGAGATACATTTAATCCTAAAACAAGATTATTTTTTAATGAACATTGAAATTTGAAAAAATTGCTTAAAGCCGTTTTCGTGTTACGTTTGTGAATAAAATATACAAAATTACGTAAACTTTTAACAGATTTAAATTATTTTTTTAGCGAAGCATGGAACTGGCAAAAGAAGGATGAAAGTAGAATAAATGCAGTTGAAATGAGATCTCTTAGAAGAATGTGTGGATACTCTGTGTATGATAGAGTGCCGAATGAAAATATAAGAAGTGAATGCGGTGCGAATGATGGTGTCATGAACAAAATAATGAAAGGATCATTAAGATGGTTTGGACATATGGAAAGAATGAATGAAGAAAGAATGGTAAAAAAATTATACGTTAATGATGTAAATGGAACCAGAAATAGAGGAAGACCGAAAAACGTGGCACGATCAAATAAATCAAATATTGAATGTCGGCCATGTGAGAGTCAGAGAAATCGACGCGCGTGCATGACACGATGTATGAATGTTGAGGAAGCGAGAGAAATATGTCAGGAAAGAAAAGTGTGGCAGTCCATTCTTTCTGCCTACCCCTTCGGGGAGACGGCGTGATGGTTAGTTAGTTAGTTAGTTTCACATTGAAATGAAACTGCAATTTATTATTTAAAGTGTTGATATGTAAAAAAATCCATAATCACTTATGATGATAATTTAATTTTTATTAGAGTATTCACTGTGTAACAAACTTAAATATAACAAATTCCTCAATGTAATGTTTTTTTTAAATCCCTCTGAACGAACCTCAATAAATCAAATATCACAATATATAGTTTTTTTTCTAAATCCGTTGAGATTCGTAAGATTGAGGTTCCACTGTATATTATACCAAAACGGTTATCTTAACTCTCCAACTGGACCGATGATCTGGTTCCGAGAGAACGCAAAAGCAATTCAATAGAATCGTCAACCGATATAAAAGAAAGAGTAAATTTCACTTAGTATTTTTTTATTATTATTGAGAATGATATTAGAAATTTGGAATGATTGTTTGATTAAAATTTTTTTAATAACACAGATTCCAACATTTCTTCATACTTTTTCTCCAACGGGAAATTCTAAGATGAAGAAGCCCCAAAGTCTTCTATTCTGAAAACTTCTTCGATATATGTATGTTTTTAAAATAAGGTTAATTTTGTCGTGCGACATCTTCCGAATTTCAAGTACAATTCGCATTATTACAATATACTTTCTTCTCTGTTATTTCTTCATTCATTACTGTTATATATGCAGACTGGATTTGTAATATTTTCTTAAAGAAATCACTTTTTAAAATGATTATAACTCAAATCAATTGTTCTAATAAATAAGATATGTATTGTTTTTTGAACAATTATATAAAATTCAATATAAAATCATGTACCATATTCGAGTGGAAACGTTTGTTTTTAGACCAGAAGCTCAGATGAAAAGTGGATAAGAAGACTGCTGACTTGGAGACCGTGAGACCGTACAGAGAAGTGCAGGGCGACCGCAACTACGGTGGAAGAATGATCTGAACAGACACGTCCGAATAACCTGGATGAGGTCTGTACAGGACAGAGTGACATGGAAGCGAATGGAGGAGGCCTTTGTCCAGGAGTGGACGGGAATAGGCTGAGGAAGAAGAAGAAGAAGACATTATCAAATGTCTTTTACGTTCAATAATACCTTAGAAAGGCGAATCATGTCATTTCCATTAAATTAAATTAAAACACATATATAAAACACATATATAACACTGAGGACGATAGCAGGCAAGACACTGAGGGATCGCGTGAGGAACACCAGAATAAGAGAGATATGTGAGGCTGTGGATATTATAAGATGGAGCAGACAGCGAAAAAGGGACTGGTACGGTCATGTTCAAAGAATGGACACCACCAGACTCCCCTATATTGCATTGCATAATCAACCTCATGGGACTCGTCCTCGTGGAAGACCTCCTAAAAGATGGAAGGACAGCTGGGAATCTACCTCACAGGAGGAGCAACTCTCTGTAGAACAGCCCACATAGGTCTACAAAAATGAAGTAGAAGGAGAAGTTATATAAAACAGACGTTTTCATTCGTATTAATTGTGTTCTTGAGGAGTTTGTTAATCACTTCATTTAAGAGATATTTAATGTTCGAAAGCATTATCGACATGGGTTGTTAAGAATAAAAAAAATTGAATCTGAAGGTAACCATGCGATATTAACATAGATGATAATTATTACCTGATGAGATTTTGATGGCTTGAACTCAAAGAGAATTAAACCACAAAATGGTTTATTATGTACAACTGTAAATGCATAAGATTTTAGGCAGTATAATTTCATGCTTATGTATTATTTAAATGTGAGCACTTGACCTAGAATAAAACTTTACTCGAGAATACTCAGCGCATCGAAATACTAACTAAATATTACTCTCAATACAAGAAAGGTACCGAAGCGTAAAGTTTTAATGTGAAATTTTAACCTAGTACTAAAATAACTGTGAACAGCTTGTTAAAAATATATTGAAAAGAAATGTTTCTTCAGCTATTTGTGTTTTGTCGCTTGAGGTATATACTCTATGTACCTGGCCATTGAGAGAGTGTTATGCTTGACAGTAAATATGTTTCTAGCGCAATCATTTAACCCAGTTTACCTGCAACTTGCTGTAGAATTAACTAAAGAAAGTGACTACAGTAAACTGGTAGATCTCATGGAGACTTCAATCCCAATAGAAGGCGTTGAGATCTCAATCAATTTATTTCAAATAATCAGTAATAAAGTGTTTCGCTACAAATTCTATATAATACTAAAAAAAGCTGCTTATAACACGTAACAAATGTGTATGGAATAGCAAAATATTATTAACTGTTTAAATTAAAACACTTTACTACTGTTTTTTTAGTCCATTGTTTTGGCCGAAACACTACGATACTTCAACATTATTACTGTTAAAATTTAAAACACTGTTATATTATAATATCACAATTTCTTTTTATTCACTGAGAGTGTCGCGACAGGTGTTTCGCCAACCGATTTTGATATCATCAGATGTTACAAAAAAACTAGTTTATTGTAACACCTGATGATGCCAACATCGGTGGACGAAACAGCTGTCGCGACACTCTCAGTGAATAAAAAGAAATTGGCAAATTATAACAGTGTTTTATATTTTAACAGTAATAATGTTGAAGTACTCGTATCGTAGTGTTTCGGCCAAAACAATGGACTAAAAAAACTTTGTTATAAATATCATAATTGATTATATTTTGTCGTGACAGCTGTTTCGCTAACCGATGGTAGCATCGTCAGGTCTTACAATCAACTAAAAATACATTAGAAAGACTTAGTTTATATACAAAATTATTAGAAGGGGAAGAAACTGCACACAATATTGTAAAAAAATATTATAAAGATGAAAAAAACAGTTATTAAGTTCAGTAACAGTAGCGAAACAGCTAAATCGTGATAATAATAACAGTAACACCTGATGATGTCAACATAGGTTGACGAAACGGCTTTCGCGTAAAATAAAATGCAATTGTGATACATAAAACAAAGTTATTTAATTTAACAGTTTAAAATATTAAGGTATCAAAGTGTTTCGGCCAAAACAATGGAAAATTTAAATATCAAAGTGTTTCCGCCAAAACAATGTATCACTTAAATATTATTATAGATATAATACAATGATGATGAATTGATGCACCATTTATGGATAGTGATAAAAACTTTAAGTGAATTTAATAATATTTGTTTCTTTAAAAAACTTCTAATTACATGTTTTGGGAGTGACATGTTTTATCATGCTGAGGCATTAATAAATGCTTCATTTGAAAGTGATCTAACGAGACGAAATATGTGACTCTGATGAAGTACAACAAAGTGTCTAGAAAATGTGTTTTTATTATTATTATAATGTAATTGAGAATGTATTTTGCTAGAATCATCTGTTTAAAAAAATAAAAGTATAACTAGTTTAAATATAGTACCTTAATAGTTGTTGTATGCGATCGAGAACTTGTTAAAATAATGAGTTGGTGTATTAACGAGAATCTAGGGTTGAAATAACAGGTTTAGCAAGTTGCTCTTATGTACTCTCATTTTCACTCACAGAGACTCTCAATTTCAGCGTCGATAAAATGAAACTCTAGAGAACTTTTTCATATATTATATTAAAGTTTTTAAATTATTGGTTTTTGATGTAACATAATAGACTTAAATTTCATGTTCATTTTATTATAATGAGATATATATCATAATGTCAATTTTTTTTAATCAAAGAACGGAATATCAAAAGTGCCAATTTTTTTTTCTTGACATATTTCGCATCCTCAACTTTCATACATAGTGTCATGCACGCGCGTCAATATCTCTGACTTCTCACGTTGCCGACATTTAAGATTTGATTTATTTCATCGTATTACGTTTATCTTGGTCTTCTATTTTTATTTCCATTTATATCGTTAATATATACTTTTTTATCATTCTTTCTTCATTCATTCTTTCCATTTGCCCAAACTATATTAATAATACTTTCATTATTTTGTTTTTAAAACCATCATTTGCACCGCATTTACATCTTATATTTATTGATTACTTTAATATATTCAAATATCGAAAAACAAATCGAAATTGATTTGTAATGTAAAATTCTGAAAGTAGAGAGAATCACTATACGATAACTTAGATGGTTTAGACATACGGAACGAATGGATGATTGAGAAATGGACAAAAAGTTGTATACAAGAAGTGTGAATGGAAAAAAAGCCGAGGACTACCGATGGAAACATGGTATGACCAAATTAATCAAATACTAAACGGCGGCCACAATCGAAATTTAAAAAATCGACGTTCGTATGTGTTACGATGTATGAATATAGATGAAGCTTGAGAGATATGTCAGGATAGAGCAGTGTGGCGGTTCATCCTATCTACTAACCCCTCCGGAGAAACGACGTAGTGGTTAGTTAGTTAATTATTACGACAAGAAAAGATTATTTGTAATTGAAATAACTTTTATAACATGAATTTTTTAACCATAATGTAATTCAGACTGTTATGCCATTGATTCACTTTATAACCGAAAATATGATATTTTAAGAATTTCTTAAAAATACCTGTATGTTATCGGTTCACTTCGTATTGTAACGTGCCAATTATATTATCCAATCGAAGGTCTGGTTTATCGAAGGTCCGTCGGTAAATAACTAAAGAAGAAAGATTGCAATATCAAACTGTATTAATACATATCATACGTAATCATACATTGACAAAGAAACTACGTTCGAAACCAACTCTGAGAACTTAATCAATAATATAATCTACCACTTGTATGTGATTGAAACAAAAACAATATATTTATTGTTCCTTGAACAGTGATGTAAAACTCCATATTAAATCATTAAAACGAATGAAAACGTCAGCTTTCTAGAATTTTTATTATATTTTATGGGAATGACATGTTTTGCCCTTCTAAGGCATTATCAAATGTGACAAATGTGATAAATTGATTGGTAATAATTTAAACGAAATCAATTGGTCTTGGAGAACGCGTAAATGACATTACAACCCATTTTTTAATGTGTAATTCCACCTTATTCTCCATTGACCATTTTGTTATCGCATTGCACTGCAATTTTATGCAGTCATCAATAGACTGGATTCTCAAAAATAGCTTTAAAACATCTATAAAGAGCAGACAGGTACCGTGCGGAATGCAATCTTGAATGTCGTTTATTTGGATTAGGAATAACATTTCATTTTTCACTTCATTTTTTATCATAAGGGAAGAGAGGGAAATTATTACTCGCAAATCGAGGTCACATCGCATCATCTTACCACATCGATCTTCCGACTTGTGAACAGCTAAAGGTCAGACTTTCTTAATCAGATGCTTCCCTCAGAACTGATGAAAACGACCACAAAAAGTCGTTAGTTAAACTCTAGTCGCTGTTCAAATGGAACTCGTTTCAAATAATCACTCATATTAGATTGTATGAGTACTGCAGTGCGAAAAATTTCTTCAAAGTCAATCATAAACCAGAATATAATTTATGATAATTAACGAAAACTTTCGTTGATTTATTCATCTTACACGCTCTCAGGTTCGTGATTGTATTTACTATATTCCATAGACACATGGTGTTTTTATTTTGTATTATACTACGATATTAAATAATTGTATCATAATTATGATAGATAATTCCGACTTTAATCAACCAAAGAAATATAGCTTATAAGAAATTGCATCAGAAATATATCTTCCAGTCAACTCGTTAATTATTATTGCATAAATAATAAAAACAAAATATTTTGATAGTTTCTTTGAACAATGATAAAACTCCATATTTAATAATTATACCAACGTATGGAATTATTACAATTTTTATAAGTGAAATTGATCAAAGTCCGCAAGATTTCATATCTGGGTCACGTTCTACGAGAAATATCGCCTGCTGCATCTGATTTTGTAGGGAAAAGTGGAGGGCCGCAGGGGGGAAGGGAGAAGGCGGATCTCTTGGCTACGCAATATGAGGGAACGGACGGGAATCGAAACTGTGGAGGAGCTATTCCCGACAGCGCAGGATAGGGAAGAGTTTACTAGAGTGATCGCTTACGTCGGGGGGACCTGACAGGACACTTTAAGAAGAAGATAAATGACATGTTTCGCATGTCTAAGGCATTATCAAATAGATATTGGACCTTTGACAGGCGAAACATGCCATTTACATAAATTCTAGAAAACAGATATAAACACAAACTAACTAACTAACCATCACGCCGTCTCTCCGAAGGAGTAGGCATACAGAAAAAATAATATTTATTATTTCAAAATAACATATAAGTAATAAAAATGAAGCAGCCTGTATAGTGAAAACGTTTCGGTTAAGCGAGCATCAAGGTTAAATCCGAGCATTAGTGTTGGGTACCGTTTCCATTTCATTCATATTGGAAATTCCTTACTACTTTTTTTCTACTTTATTCATAAATGCGTTGGCCACACGAGAAAACATATGATCCTTTCTTGACATGACTTATATATAACATTTCTTACTTATTGTAATACAAAACTTAATACAAAAAACTGTAAACACTTTTTTAAACCAGATTAATAAGATGACCTGACTTTCACGTAATATATTTGTATCATTTTATGTATTGTGGTTAAACATGTGTAGCTGTAAAATAATAATATCAACATATGAGTAATATTCAACTATAAAGTGAGTGTTTTATGTGAGAATATTTCTTTTAACGAGTAATCTATATATAATATATTTATAAAAATGAATGTTTCTATTTATTTCGATGATTTAAAAAAAAAATTACTAAACCGATTTCGTTGAAAATTTCACAGTTTTTTTTATTTATCCCAGGACGATTATAAAGGCAGAAACATTACTCCCCCACGTTTATTCCCACCACCGGCAACACGTCGATCTAGCTCGTCTGGATCGGGTGGCGTGTGCGCGCATGGCGTCTCGTCGGGTGTTCGTAGTGTGATTCTGTCCACAGAAAACAATACAATTTGGTTCGGTTCGAATCGGGTGGCGTGGCGTGTTAATAGTACGTTTCTGCCTTAAGAGTAGTTTGAATGAATTTCAATTCTCTTCTTCTTTCTTTGAAAAAAAAACGATTGCTTTGAAAGTTTGTAATTTACCGATTGCTTCGAAATTTTAACAAAACAGCGTTGCATTACAAAACGCGTGCGTTTTTTACATACTCTTTTTTTTTCTTCTTCTTTTGAAAAAAAAAAACGATTTCTTCGAAATTTTTACACAACGTTGCATTAGGATACACGCTTGTTATTTATAAACGACAATACACTAATATAAGTTAGAATTTATCAATCATGCATCAGGCCCATAATAACATACGGAATCGAAGCAAGAGCAGACACCGTCAGAGCCAAACATCTCTTAAGAGTAGAAGAAATGAGAACATTGCGACCTATTGTGGGGACAACCATTAGATATAGGATACCCAATGAAGAAATTCGCAAATCCTGCAAAATTGAAGACATAGTGAGATGGAGTAGGCAGATAAGACGATTCTGGAGGGACTACATCGAGAGAATGGATCCAGCAAGAATTCCTAATATCGTGATGCACGAGACTCCAGAGGGATGTCGACCACCAAAGATATGGAGAGAAGGGTCGTCTTAATCACAGGAAGAAAGTTGATATCCTGCATAAACAGATCGCATGATCTGCAATCAGAAGAAGAAGAAGAATAGCATTATTATAAAGCGACATTTCAACGCTTCCAGAAGGATGAGAGTAGAATAAATGCGGTAGAGATAAGGTCCATAAGACGTATGTGTAGAGAAATGTAGAGCGGAAGAAGGTATTATGAACAAAATTATGAAAGGATCGCTGCGATGGTTCGGACATATGGAACGCATGGATGGAGAAAGAATGGTTAAGAAAGTATACGTTAATAATGTAAATGGGGTACGAAGTCGAGGCAGACCGAGGAAAACATGGCATGACCAAATTAATCAAATTTTAAAGGTTGGTCATGTTAGAAGTCGAAAGAATCGACGTGCGTGTATGACTCGCTGTATGAATATGGAGGAAGCTAGAGAGGTTTGCCAGGATAGAGTAGTTTGGCGGTCCATTCTCTCTGCCTACCCCTGCGGGGAAACGGCGTAATGGTTTGTTTGTTTGTTTGTTTGACACTTCAACTGTTCACTTTTATTTTCTAATACGTAATAACAATGAGAAATTCAGGCTTATTGTGTATTTTGTATCAAAACATATTGCGATGTTCGTGACATTCATTTCCCTTTATTCCCCGGGTATCGAATTTCGTTACAAGTGCTGTATAACACGGAGTCATATTAAAAAGTGAAAAGTCAACGTCCTCTTTAAAAACCGAGTTCCGTTTTAATAAACCGGAAATTCGAACTTGCTCCTCGAGTGCCTACAGCATCACTTCATTACATTCATCTTTCTCTTTTCTCTCGGAGCAACATGTGCACGTAGCAAGTACCGAGTTATTTCAGATGAACGGCCACACGTTGGCGACGTGCGAGCGTGTAATCTCGTTTTTGCAGACAAGTATTTTCACCTTCGTGACACAAAATTTAAGATTTAATCTTTTTGATTGCGTACGCGCATTGTGATTACAGGTGAAAGGAACATCATATAAAATTCTTGTAAAAATAATATTTAAAAAAATATACGTTGTTTACATAGATTTAAATGTTATAAACTATACAGAATGCGGTGCGAATGATGGTGTTATGAACAAAATAATGAAAGCATCATAAAGATGGTTTGGACATATGCAAAGAATGAATGAAGAAAGAATGGTAAAAAAAATATATGTTAACGATGTAAATGGAACCAGATATAGAGGAAAACCAAGGAAAACGTGGCACGATCAAATCAATCAAATATTGAATGTCGGCCATGTGAGGAGTCAGAGAAATCGACGCGCGTGCATGACACGATGTATGAATATTGAGGAAGCGAAAGAAATATCTCAGGAAAGAAAAGTGTGGCTGTCCTTTCTTTCTGCCTACCCCTTCGGGGAGACGGCGTGATGGTTAGTTAGTTAGTTAGTTACTATTTAAATAAAATGGGAATCACAATTTTAACAATAGGGGAATCCCATTCGTTTTGGAACTGAAATTTTGCTTTTTTCTACAATTATTCAGACCTCCTATTGATGCCATTCCATTATCTTCAATCTAGTGTCTCTTTTTTCATCGTTCGGTATTCTATCATACAAGGTTTTCCCGCACATTCTTCTTCGTGATCTCATTTCTACGGCTTTTATCCTGCTTTCATTCTTCTATTGCCAGTTCCATGATTCGCTTCCATACATAAGGGTCGTACATAATAATAGTACATAATATTAATTGTCAACACGATCAAATCGTATAGTTTTTTATCGTTTGGAATGTTTTAAAAGATACAAATAATTTTATACGGATATTTTTTTATTGAAATTGTTTGTAAAAAAGTATCTTAAATATCTAATATAATAATGTATCTTATATTAGGTCATGATTTTTTTTAATAACGTCATGTTTTTTTTACATAATATAGATTATCATAGCATGGAAAGTTTTCGTGCTAACGACGCGTTGGAATATTTTTGATACAAAATTAATATCAGTGAATCGGGTATTTTAAGAAAAAAATATATCTCGCTAATAAAGACAAATCATTACTTTCACATTCTTTTACTAGTAAATAATGTTTTGTAAAAAAAAGCCATATAAATATGTATGTATTTTTTTAATGGAAATTTAAAATATTTAATTTATTGTTACTCGGCCGCATTGGCACTTGGAACATTAGAGAAGAAAAGAAAGGGGAGTTAAATAAGATGTGCGGTGAATTTGAAAATAAATGTTTGATAACTCGCTGTACGCTAGACAGGTGTGTCATGATGATAGGAGGAGTAGTGCGGCGGTCCATTCTATCTGCCTATCCTTGCGGAGAAACGGCGTAGCTTGTTGTCCTTTAAATAACTTTTTTTAAACATTGTATTTTACGCTCTTTTAAACTCTTAACAAACTGACATAAGAATTCCTTCATATGTGTATTTTTTATTATTATTACATTTTAATTTGCATGTGGATCTATAACACAAAGAAGAAAAAATAATATTAATCATTAAAAACTCTTAAATTGCAAACCCTTTGATAACCATATATAGTATATAGTTTGAGATTGAATTTATATGTTTCGGAAGAGTGATATTATTAATTTATTTTATTCGGCAAAGTTAACATGGCAGTGAGCTGGGCATGTGTCGAGACAGGAACAACTCAATTGGTTACCTAGAATGCTGAAGTGGAAGCCTTGGAAAACAGAAGAGGCATAGGCATCAGATATCCTAAGATATAAAATGTTGGAAGAGTTTAAATTAAGGATTGATTGTATCTCAATAGAGACGAAGATGTAAATTGTTTTTTGGAAACAGAATATGGTGGTCGAGGCGTTTACAGGACTTATGACCTGTCATTGGTTGGATTAAGCGATCACTTTATGTTAACAACATTCCCTATTCCGCCCTTCATACGAACACACCACGTCTGATAAATTTTTGGAAGTTGTATATATGCTACTATGTTGCACCACACTTCACATGTTACTAGTTCAATCTACACTAGCGCCATCTATTAAGAATAGGTGTAAGCATTAAGAAGAAAATCTTTTATTTATGCAATGTGAAAGGCTACATTTGCTAGACAACGCCAGGAGAATACTTCTCCAGTTTATATGCTTTTTTTATTAAACTTGGACCAGTTTTTTGTTTTTTTTTCGTGAATGTTACCAATATTTGTAGACAAATACTGGATTTTACCCATTGTGGGTTAATCATTTTTAAGGATAATTCTTAAAAATGATTAACCCGCAATGGGAACCAGTATTTGTCTTCAAATATTGGTAACATTCAAGTTTAAAATAAGCCTATATCCAGCAGTGATGTGTGAATGTCTGAGAACAGGAAGAAGAAGAAGAAGATATCATTCATAATTCAAGTTAAGTTTTAAATATATATTATACGTAGTATGTATGTATTTATGTACCTACACGTGGTATCATCTTGCTCGTTAACCAAACCGCGGAAAAAGTGTGCCAGAAGATTCGGCGAACTGCAAAGCTGATGCCGTTCGTTCAATGTACCCAAACTTTCACATACATAAATAAAAGAAATTACTGTAATCAGGCCCGTATTCTCCGTAGGTTTAAAAGGTTCGTAAAAATCAGGGCGCGCTGGAAAAAAGGAGGCCGAGTTCAAAAGAACAGATTTTTTGTGTCTTATATTCACCGTCATATTTTAATTATATTTAAGAAATTATTATTAAAGAGAAGACCGGGGAAAACCTCTAATCGGCGATGCGGACTGCGGAGAACAGAATGGATTGGAGGCGTTTTGTTTTAGCCATGGGCAGCTCCATAGATCACGACTCTCAGTAATGAGGAAACGAAAAAAGAAGAAGATTTTTTTTAAGAGTAATTAGAAGAGCAAATGCATATTTAAGATGGACCAGTTTCAAATCTTCATTCACAAATATTTCAAAGCAAAAAGTCACTTTTATATGTAAGAGTAATTGGTTTGACCTACTAAAAATACGTGATATCTTTTAAGTAACATATTACTTTTATAAAACATTACACTTGTTTGCGTAAATTTCTTAACCGTCGACATTTTTAAAAGAACTTTTTTATATAACATATTGTAAATACAATGGTTTGGATGAATCCAAACCACTAAATCGAAACAAATCTAGGTTCTGAAAAAAAAATTGTATTTTTATTTTATTTCAGTAGATTTTTTTAATATAAACTGTTAAATTAAAAAAACTTTGTTTCATGTATCACAATTGTATTTTTATTTTACGCGACAGCTGTTTCGTCAACCTATGTTGACATCATCGGGTAATTAATTAATTGTAACACCTGATGATGTCAACAATTTTTGTGTAATTGTTCCTTCTAATTATTGTTTTTATTATTATTATGATTATTTTTTTTTCTTGTTATAATTTCCACCATTAATCTTTTCTCCTATAAAAAGTAAATAACCGTTCTTTTAATTAAAATAATAAGGTACCTAACTCAACTCCAGCAAGAATTTCAAAATTATATCAAAGAAATGATTCAAATTGACATAGGAACAAATACACACAATGGTTCGAAAATTCACGAAAATTTGACATTTGATATATTATTGTAACAACCTGATGATGTCAACATATTTTGTCGAATCAGCTGTCGCGTAAAATAAAAATACAATTGTGATACATAAAACAAAGTTTTTTGATTTAACAGTTTATAATGTTAAAATATCCAGCAGTGAAGTGCAGTGACTTAAAGTTGTCATCGCAAACAAAAACCTATCCAAAAAAGCTAGAATGGCAGTGCACAATGGTGTTCTTCTACCGACCCTTATGTATGGAAGCGAAGCATGGAACTGGCAAAAGAAGGATGAAAGTAGAATAAATGCAGTAGAAATGAGATCTCTTAGACGAATGTGTGATACTCTGTGTATGATAGAGTGTCGAATGAAAATATAAGTGAATGCGGTGCGAATGATGGTGTCATGAACAAAATAATGAAAGGATCATTAAGATGGTTTGGACATATGGAAAGAATGAATGAAGAAAGAATGGTAAAAAAATTATATGTTAATGATGCAAATGGTACCAGAAATAGAGGAAGACCAAGGAAAACGTGGCACGATCAAATAAATCAAATTTTGAATGTCGGCCATGTGAGGAGTCAGAGAAATCGACGCGCGTGCATGACACGATGTATGAATGTTGAGGAAGCGAGAGAAATGTCAGGAAAGAAAGGTGTGGCAGTCCATTCTTTCTGCCTACCCCTTCGGGGAGACGGCGTGATGGTTAGTTAGTTAGTTAGTTAGTTAGTTAATGTTAAAATATCATAGTGTTTCGGCCAAAACAATGGAGTTTTTTTATTTATAAAAAATCATATAATATAATCTGAAAATACCTATAATACGATAAAATCGTGTTTTGTACCTTATTTTAAATCGTCATTCAGATTTAAGATAAACCTTGATAATCAATAATAAATATATACATTTAATTTGATAGATTCTAATGCAATCAGCAAATTGCTCTATGCGGAGCTTCACAATTAATTTTTAATTATGTGTTTGGCTCGAGTTGGTATTTTTTGAAAACAAAAGATTTCGAAACATTCGAAGAGAATTTTCTAAGACCATAGGCGGTGTTTATTTGATGGTCTCTCTGCAGATTTAATGGTTGTTTTAGAGGCAAGCTAAACTGATGCCAAAAGAGCACAAGCCACTTAATAGATCTATTGCAAAACTACGTTGGACCGAAGCGCAGACGACGCTCTACGTAAAAAAATGCTTGGATTTAACATATTTGTCATAACACTTGATTTGCACTCAAATGCGAGTGGAAACAAAAAATTTTTTTTTTCAAAAGAATATTTTTAAAACTATGAAAAATGTATGAATTCTTGCTAGGTATGCTAAACTACCAATCATTAGAGAGAAGGAGGAATATTCATTTGGGAGTTCATTTCTTTTAGCTGATTGGCGGCCGTATAAAAAACTCAGATGTCCTGAGTGATATAGGTCTATTTGTCCCCGATAATTACCTTCGTCAAGGATAGCACAGACTGTTTTATTTGCCGAGCTGCAGAACCAACCTGACAATAGCTATGCCTGTGGGTACGGCAATCTTATTGCTTAATCAGGTCGCCTCGGAGGTCGACATATTTCGTGATAGTGAGTTGCCTCAGGGATGCAATATCAATGTTATGATTCTTTCTCATTTTTAAGCTTATTTTTTTATGCTTCTCTTTTAAATTCTTTTAATTTAATTGCAAACGATCTGGAATTATATGTCTGTAATGTTTGTGACTTTTATTAAAATAAATTAAACGAAATGAAAAAAATACTTTATTTATTTAAACAGATATCTCTCAGATGAAGAACATCCTTCAATATAATATAAACATCACTAAAAAAGATTTTGGATTACAAAAATATGCCTGTTTAAATAGATTTTATTCATTTTTTTATTGAAAACTGTAATATATTTTTCTTGATAGATTTTTGTACCTAAAAGCCATAAATTTTTGGCTGAAATCAGTTATACGTTATACTGTGTGGATAGTCAATATAACCACTACCACATCACTAACGAGTTTATGTAAAATCACTTCTTTGGTATATACTCGTAGATACTGGATAGTAATGCCGATTATATAATAACATAAGATATGCGTGACTAATTTGAGAAAAAATCACTTAATCAAAGGCCTTGTAGCTCTCAGATTTTACTAACTATCCATTACACCGTTTCCTTGAAATAGTAGGCAGAGAGGATGGACCGCCAAATATACCTCTTTAGTTTTCTCTACATTCATCTATCGTAACATACAACCTCATCGATTTTTCTGACTTCAAATGCGATCGCCTTTTAGTATTTGATTAATTTTGTCATGTCGTGCTTTTCTTGGTCTTCCACGGCTTCTCTTTCCATTCACACTGCTAGTATACAACATTTTAACCATTCTTCTCACGTTCATTCGTTCCATATGTCCAAACCATCAAGGGATCCTTTTTTAATTTGATTTATGATATTCGGCCTTATAATTCTTTCGTATTTCGTCATTCGGTATTCAATCATATATCGTTTTCCGCACATTCTTCTCAATGATTTTATTTCCACGGCATTTATCCTTCTATCATCCTTATTTTACCATCTCCAAATTTCACTTATATACATAAGGGTTGACACTATAACTCCAGTACATACTGTCATATTTGCTTCGTGTGGATATATTTTAGAAAGGAATGTAAGGCGGGTGAATGCGTAATAAATAAAATTAAGAGAGGGTCACTAAGATGGTTTGGACATATGGAACAAATGGATGAGGGAAGAATGGTTAAAAAGATAAATACAAGTAGTGTGAATGGGAAAAGAAATCTAGGAAGGCCGAGGATGACATGGCATGACCAAATTAATCAATAAAGACGGCCATGTTCGAAGTAGGAACAATCGACGAGCGTGCATGTCACGATGTGTGAATGTAGAAGAGGTGCGAGAATTATCCCAGGATAGAACAACGTGGCGATCCATCCTCTGTACCTACCCTTCCAGAGAAACGGGGTGATGGTAAGTTGGTTAGTTAGTGGATATATTTCTATTTGCAGTGATGACTTTGAGAGCGACATTTATTATGTTCCCAGCACCGACCCTTCTTTCGATATTTTTCTCAATTTTTCCATCACTTGTAAACATACGGATATATTTATTTCCATCTCTTGTAAACATACGATAGAAAGAAAATAGGTTTACTTAAAAAATTTCAGTGTTATATAATTTAGTTTAACAATATTAACGATACAAAACGCAGAAGGAATAAACGTAGTTTTTTTTTGTTAACGTTTTAAAATATCTCGAAATCTCTAAACTCATATGTCGTATAAGAGTTACGTATCACGGTATCGTATCACAGTGCATCCGAAGTTGAAGAATTTGGCAATTATTATATTAACATCACGAACGTAAGAACACAGAAACACGTTTAATTTTAAAATTCCACATTTGGCATTATTATGCAAATTAAACAAAGTATTAAGTAAATTAGCACCATAGTGATAAAACGTGATTGGAAGATTTAACGAATTGGAAGTTTTATGATACAACAAAATTTTGTGCATACAACGTTTGAAGACTTACGTCTCTTCCTCTTAAAAGTGAATGAATGAACTGTTCTCATTCAGACATATTATTGGTAAGATCAGTCTATGGTTCTAAGGTGTAAGTATATTTTTAGTTGTTAGTACAGTTTTTAAAATCAAGTGTTTTTTTAATTAAATTGTGTTTTAAATTACTTTAATCAATACATTTAAACAACAAATAAAAAATCTGCGATTTTTTTAAAATTAAATCTGTAATGATGTATTTAGTTATGTTTGGAATATCGCAGTACGAGTATTAAGAATTAAATATTAAGGAAAAAAAGATAACGTAATTGGGGTTCAAAATGGTAGTAGGGCTACGTTGGGGTATGTTTTGCTGGAAAATATGCCTCTATGTTGCATTTACAACAGCAACACTACTACCATGTCCAACTCTCTAGCGTCCACGAGAGGTATTTTTAAAGACCCCGCGAACCCCGGGCAATGTGGCACATATTACTTAGTGCCATAGCAGATAGAGAAAGGACGAATGGCGAGCTTCCAGCGCCATAAAACTGGATACACCCAGCTAAGGAAAGATAACCACGATGGAAAATCCTTCGGAGAAGGCAAGGGGATACCACTCTGGATATTTTTCCTCAAGTCATCACCATGAGGCCTACTCAAGAGTGATAGTCAACGTTAGGGAGACCTGACAAAACACAGAAAGAAGAAGAAATTGAGAATACATAGTGTTGTACACATTTAATCTTAGTAAATATTTCCTTGAACGTAATTTTAGAAACTAGATGTGGAAAGGACTCCGTGAAAATACGAACAATGCTGATATACCTACATACACATACATGTATTAGTATAATATCTTACTATATCAGATTAATAATATAAAATAGTATATATATGACAATATTTTTAAATAACTTAGAAAACTAAGACCCGCTTTGTTATCGGTAAAATACAACATTAATATAAAATAGGTTTTTGTGATAATACATTTAATCTTAACATTATTATAATGCTTAGATTAAATGTGAAATCAAAGAAATAATATTTAATACAGATCTTAATACAAGTTTTAATACAAATAATATCCAATATCCAGAGCAGATACCACAATAACTAAGGCTAAAGTGCGGGTGGCAGAGATGCGGACGCTAATGATGATAGCAGGAAAGACTCTTCGAGATAGGGTGAGGAACACGGCTATTTATATAACGGCGGAAGAAGTAGTGAGATATATTTAGAAAACGCAGAAGATACTGGAATGCAGAGGATGGATCCCTCCATAATCTCCAGACCTCACAAGAAAGGCCAGCCTGATTACATGAACAGACCAAAGGTCTAAAAGAAGAAGTAGAAGTAGAAGAAGATATACAATAAATTATTGAAGAAATCGGATAAAAAAAATATTTCTATTCTTAAGAGCCATCAAGTTTTAAGTGTTAGTTGGTCGAAATGAATTGTGATGGTCATGTCAGCTTTCATTTTTGTTATTATTACATCATGGGCTATTGTCTGTTCAAACGGTTACTTCAGATTAATTTAATAGATACTGTGTACTGTACATATTATATATTATTAACTTGATGTCAAAGTTAAAGATAAAATAAATGCATATAACTCCATTCGGCCGAAATTCATTTAAAACTTTATGGCTCTTACGTAAAGATTTGATAGCAAAAAATATTACGATATAAGATAAAATTATTTGACACATAAATTAGTCCTTAATGAAAAATATAATCTTTTGAGGTAAGGGTACATAATTTGTATATAATATCTGAATGTTTTTTCATTCATTCATACATCAAAGCATGCACGCTCGTCGATTTTACCGACTTCGAATGTGGCCACCTTGAAGTATTTGATTAATTTGGTCATTCCACGTTTTTATTAGTCCTCCACGACTTCTCTTAACGCTAACACTACTTGTATACAACATTATAACCTTTCACATTTGTCTTTTTTTACGCTGTAAAAAACGAATCAGTGCATTTTCATTCAAATATAATCATATATATATATATATATATATATATATATATAGAAAGAGAGAGTATATAGCATATATATATATATATATATATATATATATATATATATATATATATATATATATATATATATATATATATATATATATATATATATATATATATATATATATATATATATATATATATATATATATATATATATATATATATATATATATATATATATATATATATATAGGTATATATATGTTATATATATATATATATATATATATATATATATATATATATATATATATATAGTGGTGGTGGTAGGTATATATATATATATATATATATATATATATATATATATATATATATATAGGCAGCAGCATATATATATGTTGCTATATATATGAGTATATATATATATATATATATATATATGTATATAGCATATATATATATATATATATATAATAGAGTATATATATATATATATATATATATATATATATATATATATATATATATATATACATATATATATATATATGTTATATATATATATATATATATATATATATATATATATATATATATACATATATGCTACATATATATATATATATATATATATACATATATACATATTACATATATATATATATATATATATATATATATATATATATATATATATGATATACATAAGAAAGAGCAGAGAGCATATATATGCTATATATATATATATATATATATATAAGCATATAGTAGAGATAGGGAATGTTTCTTTTTTATATACTTTTTATACAACACTCACATTTATTAAAAAAATTAAAATTAAAATTAAATATCAAACATGTTTTCGACTAACCAGCCCTTCATCAGTGATATTATAAAATTGTTTACAAATATGGTCAGTTTATGCTCTTGTTCTAACAATTATTATGAATAAATTTAAAATTTAAAATAATGATTTAAAGTTATTATTGGGGTTCAGGTATAAACTTACAACAAAGGAAATAAATCAAAGATTGATTTGACGTTATATGTATTTGATTATTTATAATATTTTCATTTTCATTTCTAAAATTTCATGATTGTAAAAAGTTATATTTCTATTATTAATATGCAAAATTTCAACGCCATTTTCTTTACTAAATAAAATATCATTCATTTAATAAAGATAATTGCATGTAAAACATATTTGTAAAACTATTTTATAATATCACTGATGAAGGGCTGGTTAGTCCGAAATATGGTTAATATATATATTTTTAAATAAATTGGAGTGTTTTATACAAAGTATATAAAAAAGAAACATTAAACATCTACAACACAAAGTTATGGCGAACATAGAAGATATTTATGGATTTAACAATATTAGGACATTGTCTCTATATTTAATTTTTTTTAAATGTA
This sequence comes from Lepidostoma basale, assembly GCA_022606425.2. Lineage (NCBI taxonomy): Eukaryota > Metazoa > Arthropoda > Insecta > Trichoptera > Lepidostomatidae > Lepidostoma > Lepidostoma basale. Next base: position 105,505 of record JAHDVF020001570.1, read on the forward strand.
TCATAATTTATGTTTTGTTTAATCAAGGTATGTTATTAAAATATTGCTTTGTGAGATTGGTTGGTTGAATGGTCGCGGTGTATCGACCTTGGCAGTGAAACAACTCGTAAAACGCTTTCTCTTAAATGTTAATCTGTCTTCCGCAGGTCAGCGGGCTGACACCAATACGGTCCAAAATCTTAAAACGTGTTCCGTTCCGACCAAATGATAGATCCGTTGAGGATATCAGCGATACCCAAACTGACTCTTTAATTTAAAATGTCATTAACAATGACATTTCAAATTAAATCAAATCAAATCAGTTTATTTCATCAACAGACATTACCAAATTTATTTTTAAGGCATCTATTGAGAACAGGTAAAATAATATATTGTGTATAGTATACTAATAGAAACGCATGAGAGATGGTTGAACATTAGGAAGACAGGATATTCTCCAGAATTAAGAGTATTTGCCTTCTGAACGTACTTTCACTAACGTGAAACACATCGATCTCCGAGGAGACCGCGTTCAGCAGACTAATTGCTCTTCCCACCGGTGTCACCAGAGGCAGATTGGTTCTGGCGGCCGGTAGGTAAAACAATCTGTGCTGTCGCTGTCGGAGATATCTATCGGGGACAAAAAGCCGAACACCCTCCAGTACGGCCGAGTTCTCGAAGTATCCCCTAATTAATCTAAAGAAATGGGTATTAGATGTCCATCTCTTCGAAGCTGTAGAGAATTGGTTCAGAGCATTCCCAAAAGAATTGCCGTGGGATAGAGCCACGGATAGCTACCACACTCCCTCGTGTAGAGATACCTCAGAACAAATTCTACATTCCCCAAATTTCCCAAACATATTCTACATAACTTACTAACTAACTAACTAACCATCACGCCGTTTCCCAGGAGGGGTAGGCAGTTCTTCTACATTCGCACATCGTGACATGCACGCTCTTCGATTGTTCCAATTTTGAACATGGCCGTTTTATAAACTGTTTATTGTAACACCTGATGATGCCAACATCGGTTGACGAAACAGCTGTCGCGACACTCTCAGTGAATAAAAAGAAATCGGGATATTATAACAATATTTTAAATTTTAACAGTAATATCTAAATTTAGATACATTAAAGTTATGACAAAAGCAAATTTATAAAAATATTTGTTTACCTGATACTCTTACATAAGTCAATGGCATTAATATAAGTCTGTAATCTACTGTAGATAAACGATAAAAAAATAAAATATTTTAGAGGGTTACCGAGACAGAAAAGTTTGAGAATCTGTTGTATATACCAATTATGACGTTTAATATGAACCCATGCAAAGAAATTTCGAACACCTTTCTTTTTTCGCTCGCACGCAATTTTCAACTGGCCATTTTTTTCAGACCAGAGATCATTGGTTTAGAAATCGATTACTGTTTTCACTTTTTATGGTATTGTTATAATGTGGCGGATAGCGTGTTCCTCTGCGTGCGTTACACAATGCGATGGTCACGTGGTGTCGGAGTTGGGATGATTCTAGAATTGTGATTAAAAGATTTTTTCATAATTTTTTAATATGAAAAATTCATCATTTTCTACACAAAACAAATAAACGAGAGAATGTACCGCCACACCACCCTATCCTGGCACACCTCTCTAGCTTCCTCCACATTCATACAGTGAGTCATACACGCACATCGATTCTTCTGACTTCTAACATGACCAACCTTTGAAATTTGATTAATATGGTAAAGTCTATGAAGCCTGTGTTCTGCCAGTTGGTACTTATGGTCTTGAAGCTGTAACATTGTCCAAACAAAGTGCCTAGAAACAACGAGTGACCCAATGAGCCATGGAAAGAGCCATGTTAGGAATAAGCCTACGATACAGAGTCAGAAACGATACGGTGAGAGAAAAAGCAAAGGTCACTGACATCGTCCACCGGGTAGCGACTCTAAAATGGCAATGGGCAGGTCACGTAGCCAGAAGCTCAGATGGAAAATGGACAAGAAGAGTGCTGACTTGGAGACCGTGGACGGTGGAAGGCTAACCTAAACAGACACGGAATAACCTGGATGCAGTCTGCGCAAGACGGAATGACATGGAAGCGAATGAAGGAGGCCTTTGTCCAGGAGTGGACGGGAACAGGCTGAGGAAAAGAAGAAGATGAAGAATTTAAAAATGATTCAAGCTTACAATGTTACACATTGAAATATTTTAATTTACAGGAAGGTGGTTTTCCAGAAACCTAGCTATGTAATCATAAAATATGTAATAAATAATAATACATTAAGAAATATAATATAAGCTGAAAATGCAAATCACAATCAAAATAGGTAAAAACACGAATGTCGTCATGAAAGAGTACGAGAATTTTTTAAATACAAGAGAGCGAGAGAGAAATACTTCGATTCTATCAGAAAACAATTCAAAATACACACGATGCGCATACCCGAGAATGTTTCTGATTAATGTTGATTATTGTTATATGACAATAGTGTCGACCTTTGTGGCAGAGTGGTATAAGCTCTGACTTCCATATCAAAGGTCCCAGGTTCGATTTCCAGCGAGGGAAGTGTGATTGTCACACTGTCTTTGGTCTGGTGTAGAATTCAGGTACAATAAAATGTCGATAGATTAGCTACCTATCACATGTCACGAGAATCAATGGGTTCAAACGACCTGTTGTATACAATAAAAAGTGTATAATTTAATGTTGATGTGTTAGTAAATTGCCTAGAAATTCAAGAATAGTAATATTTCGTAAATTATTTACAACTAAACACAATACCAATATTTTTAATAGGACAAATAACAATTTTAAAAATGACAATGAAATTTTAACAACTTTGCATTTATTGTAACCTATATATTTTGTATACTCAAGTACTTTAAAATAAAATATATTATTTCGTTGCCTACGTATGCATATACACGTATCAAGAATTCAAGGTTCAAAAATACACGACGTTGCAATTTTCACACATGCATACAAATGTTAAATTTTTGCAATAACCAGATTTCGAATCAAAATAAAAATATATTGACGAAATTTGTGAATATAATTACATAATTGAATGGAGCCGTTTTCAAAATTTTGTAAATATTTTCGCTTGCGAAATAATTTGGTACTAAGTGCGAGCAAGTATTATATTAATCATGCATTACATTTAAAACGGTGAGCAACATTTCAAATATTTTAATGTATCCAAGTTTCACTTGATTATGCACACAACTTTCCAATTATTTCTCAATACATTAATCCAGAGAATTTTATAAATAATCTACATCGATAACATAATGTTGTTTTTTTCAGAGCATTCGCTGTCTTGTTATGATTATTATTAAATGCTTAAGTGTCTTTTTTTCACTACGACTTTCTACACATCCAAAAATTATTCAAATAAAAAAATGTTTTGATTTGCATATTATTTATTGTTTATTCTACACTGATTTTAAACCCCATATTAAATCATTCATATAAATGAACCCGTCCGTTTTCTAGAAGCAAAAACATATTTCATAGGAACGATATATATATTTTTTAATGAGGTTTAATTGTTTTTAAATGGTACAAAAATAGTTTGATATAATATTACGAAGAAGTTTATATCTAAATTTTATTTTATTTTTTATTTCGTTCTCTCTCCTAATGAAGGAAATTCCTTGTGTTAAGGAGAGGAGTATCCGGAGGAATTGGACCAAAGTCATGTCTTAGTTATCACTAAAATGTATGTCACCAAAAGAGTCACCGTTCACTAAGATTTCAAGTATTTAAGTTTTTTATGGAAAGTTTATATTCACTGTATTAGACCTGGTTTCTGAGTTCCTCTGGCAGGGCATTAAAAAAAATTATCTAATGAATTCAAAATAATGCTGGGCTGTGGCTGTATTTACATTTTTTAATATAATGCTTCTTTTGCTCCTTGGTCGCTGACTCAAGGCAAAGTAATTATTTTCTGTTTTTAGTTTGAAAATCTTCAGCAGTACATTTTTCTTCTTCCATAGTTAAGTTAATTTTGGACAACCCTGCCGTCTAACCTGATCGTTATTCAATATCGTCAACAGAATATTAATATTTTTATCAGGTAATATTTAGTTTAGGGCTATACGAAAGTATGTGAAGGACATGTTTTTCGTATATTGTGAGGAATTTCACAATAATCGCACGGTGATTCTTAATAAAGTGTTTGGACAAAAACCGATTTCACACCGCACGCTCAAAGGCTTCAGATTTGTCAGTTCGCTAATAAACCGTTTACAAATATTTATACTAATATCTCAGCTAAAGTGTACTCAAAACGATGACACAAGACTATTAAAATAGAATAAAAAAAGGAATGCAAATTTCGTTGTAATGAATAAAAACTAAATAAATATCCATCACGTCGTCTCTAGACAGAAAGAATTATATTGATTTTTATGACATGTGATAAGTAGCACACTACCATCGATGGGAATCAAACCTGGGACCTTCGGTATGGCAGTCAGAGCACTTACCACTCTGCCACGAAAGTCACCACTTCTCTGGCTTCATCGACATTCATACATCATGTCATGCACGAATGTCTATTTCTCTGACTCCTCACGCGGTCGACATTAAAAATTTGATTAATTTGATCGTTCTACGTTTTCCTTGGTCTTACTATATTTATAGTTCCGTTTACATCGTTAACATATATTTTTTTTTTACTATTCTTTTTTCATTTATTCTTTCCATGTGTCCAAAACATCTTGATGTTCTTAATATAGTGTATATTCAGATATTGAACTCAAATAATTTTAAAATTTAAATGAATTTCACTATGTTATTCGGGGAGTTGGTAGAAAGCAGTTGTCCTAGCTGCGGAACATAAAATATTGGACAGGAATAACCAGAGTCCAGAACCTGTTCCAAGTGGCGCAGGACAGAGATGCCTTTGCTGCAGTAATCGCTAACGTTGGGGGGACCTGACACGGCACCGGAAGAAGAAGATTGTAAGTGTCTGTATTTTTTAGATTACTTAAGCTCACATGAGTGATTCTCCCAAATATTGTGGTTTTACCCAACGCGCACGTCAGGGCTATTAATGAGAGAAAAAATGTATTTAAGTCATATTATGTGACCACAGAGTCAGTACTTAAAAAATTTTGATTTTAGAACAAAAAAATAGTTTTCGCCTCTTCTATTCATATTCCAAGTATGTATGAAGTTTCGTTTATATTTTATTAATTCTGGCCATTTTGTGTGAAAGTTGAGCATGGAACTAGCAAAACAAAGAGTAGACTAAATGCAGTATAGGATATTGGTTTCAATGAAAATCTATATATTATATATAAAATTGGATTTGTTTATTTAGAAAGTATGTTTACAAAGGATGGGAGAGTGGAAAAGGATATTGAAAGAAGGGTTGAGGCAGGCAACAGAGTAAATGATGCACTTAAAGTTGTCATCGCAAACAAAAGCCTATCTAAAAAAGCTAAGATGGCAGTGCATAATGGCGTTCTTGTGCCGACCCTTATGTACGGAAGTGAAGCATTGAACTGGCAAAAGAAGGATGAAAGTAGAATAAATGCAGTAGAAATGAGATCTCTAAGACGAATATGTGGCAAATCTGTATATGATAGTGACAAATGCAAGTATAAGAAGTGAATGTGGTGCGAATGAAAGTGTTATGAACAAAATAAGGAAAGGGTCATTAAGATGGTTTGGACACGTGGTAAAAATGAGTGAAGACAGAATGGTAAAGAAGGTATATGTAAACGGCGTGAATGGAGCTAGAAATAGAGGATGGAACGGAGCAAGAGAAGAGGATGTTCGTTCCCTAAGCTTTCGCACATCGTTCATGCAATAGAGTTGAGACTTTGTACAGGTGTTGTTGGTATTATCCCTTATATTATTATTATTTTTAATTATTTATTGAACAGAAAAAAACATCGATAATGATGAGCAAGACAAGATATAATATGAGACACGAGACACGATGGCATCGTGTGACAGCAAAACATAAGGAATTGGAGGTCAGAGTGAACAAATATTGATACTCGTATGATGGCCGAACTCTTGTATACTTATGGACCTACGCCTCCATTACTCGTGCAAATATAATATGTAATGGAAAAATTATTGATTTAAACAGTTTAGGATTTAATGTTTCAATATTTCTTCTAGTTGTGTCATTTTCCGTTTATTTGTTGTAAATGTAGACTTTAAATATTATTTGTTAGATTAAATTATTTTTCTACGTGTTGTGTACTTGTTAACTTCACAGACCGTACAAATCTCAGAGTTACAGCCTAACTAACTAACTAACCATCACGCCGTTTCCCCGAAGGGTTAGGCAGAAAGAATGGACTGCCACACTTTTCTTTCCTGACATATTTCTCTCGCTTCCTCAACATTCATACATCGTTACAGCCTCTTTAATGATATTCAAGCTACTGCGTATTTCGCTCATAGATCAGCCAGAACATTCCATATTCCGGCTGGTCTTGGCGGGCACGTGGTCTCTCCGGTTCGGGATACGTGCCCAATCAATGGTAGACGACCGCCTCTCACGGTGCTCGTTATAAGAGGCTGCTGGGTCGTATTACGAATATCTTAATTACTCCTATGCCACCTAGTTCCCGCTATAATACTAGATCTCTGGTCTAGGATTAATCTTAGGATGCTGAGCTCAAACCAGTTTACAAACTAGAGTATTTGTTGTGTTAAGAATCATTTTCCGCGACTCAGAACCGTATGTCACCACTTGCTTGATGATAGTGTTGTAAATGTAGAGCTTGATATATTTGGACAGAAACAGTGCTTAAGGGACATGTTCAGAGGCGTGCTCTAAACTCCACGTCCACATGATTTCATGACCATACCGAGATTAATGTTAATATTGTAATTTTTGGTGGCGGTGAGGTTCGCAACCCATCACTCCGCGTCTCCCGCGGGGGCGAAAAGAGAAGTATGGAGATCGATAAGATGTTTTGGACACATGGAAATGAGTGAAGACAGAATGGTGAAGATGGTATATGTAAACGACGTGAACGGTGCTAGAAATTAAGGAAAGCCAAGAAAAAACGCGGCACGATCAAATCAATCAAATATTAAATGTCGGTCACGTGAGGAGCCGGAGAAATCGACGTGCATGCATGACAAGATATATGATTGTAGAGGAAGCGAGAGAAGTGTGGCATTCCATTCTTTCTGTTTACCCCTTAGGGGAGACGGCGTGATAATTAGTTAGTTGTTTATGTGTAATTTTTGTTTGCGCTTTGAAAATGAATAATAAATTTTATTAAGAGGTTCTCCAAAGAATCGAAGGAGGAAGGCACCTGCTCAGGACCTTGTCCGAAAGGCATGCAAGATGGATTGGCCATTTAATACGACAAAAATGCCTCTTGCATGCCATAATGGAGGGTATGACCGAGGGGACAAACTCTAGGGGACGCCCACGCCGAGAGTTTCTGGAGGACCTGTTGGTGGACGTGCGCTGCTCATCATATTCAGATTTCAAAAGAGCCGCACAAGACAGGGAAGAATGGAAGAGAAGAATAGTGGAAATTGCTGCAAACCAATCCCAGGATTGAAACCAGAGAGAGAGAGAAAACCAGTGCGTAAAATGTGTTTATGTTAAAGAGTATGAACACAAAATTAATAATTAATTCTGATTAAAAAAATGTATTTGATGGAACTTAAAGTTAACGTTTTAATGAACAAAGATTTGCGAATCTTAGTTTATATTATAATAGAATCTAGAGCAGAAATGTAAAGTAAAAAAAAAGTATAATAATTTTATGATAATTGATGGCGAGGAGAAAGTATGCCAGATTAACCATCTAAAATATGTTTTATTTTAATAATTTTAATTAACTGTCACTAATTACTTTCAATACATCAGTATAATACTAATGTTTAGAAACAGTGCAATATGTTTCAACTAAATTTTATTTTTGATTGATCAAATATTTACAAACATGCAAACCGGTTTCGAATATAACAGAGCTTTAGGGTAACACTGCTTTTGTCAAATTCAATCACAGGCATCACTCATCGGCATATTATTTAAAACAAATTATTTCACAAGCAATTGGAAGCAAGGGAAGTGCCTTCACATGTTGCGAAACATCACGAATTTGGCCAAACCTTCCACCACAATTGAAATGGAAAAATGAAAAATAAGGTCTTATAGACCACCTTTGTGGCCGGGTGGTAAGTGCTTTGACTGCCACCTCGAAGGTTCCGGGTTCGATTCCCGGCGATGGCAGTGTGATTGTCACACTGTCTTTGTTCACGTGACAATAAAATGGCGATAGATTAGCTACCTATCACTTAACATCGATTTAGCTTGCACTGTAATGATGTAAAGAGCGATTCAACAAAATAATAATAATTATAATCATTGATATGTAGAAGAAAAAGAAAGGAAATTTATTTTATCTCCAATACTGAATTATGAACAATAGTATAAAACCACACTACATACTTCCTACGAATTTAAAAATTAAAATATATATTTTAAAATGGTCTATTCGTCTCTGGCACCTGTTTTAAATTAATACGAATGTATATTATAATATCATTCATTTGAAAAAAAAAACATATTCCTGCATTCAAATCATGACGATTAAAAAAACCTGTCATATTTCAAGAATTTCATTAAACATCATCAACGCATAAAAATTTACGTAATATTTTATGTAAAATAATAAAATGACAAACTATATATCTAGGGAACATTTACATAAATACAACATTATGAATCTGAGGTCGCAAAGTGGTTTAATAAAAATATTTTTTAATTTTTTTATGTAGTTTTGATACCGTGTCTTTAGGACATTTTTCTGTCAATTTTACGATCGGTTCTCATATCAACAGAACTTGTCAGTAAGACCCAATATTTCAAAGTATTTTAACTAACTACGGATCGCGCCATCTCTCTGAAGGGGTAGACAGAAAAAATGGACTGCCACACTTTTATTTCCCGACATTCTTCACTAGCTTCCTCATCATTCTTACATTGTATTATGCACGTTCGTCAATTTCTCTTTAATCCTGTATATTAACTCCATACTTTAATCCTGTATATAAGGTGAATGAATTTTTAGATCCCTTGAAGTAATTACGTCACGAAAACAAGCATTAAAATGTATATTATTTCATAATTTTCATTATTTAAGTCAATGTTCTGAGAAAGGAAACGAACATTGAATTTAAAATAAAAATTATAAATAAAATAAATTATATGTTTTTCCATACTTGGCATCATCAAATGTTTGATAATGCCTTAGTCAGGCGAAACGGGTCATTTCCATAAAACTTTTAGAAAACATATATTATTTGTATTAATTATTTAATACGGAGTTTTATATTATTGTTAAGGAAGCAATAAATAAGTACAACAGATTTTTATTTATTGTTTCTTAAACAATGATGTAAAACTCCATATTAAATAATTAATACGAATGAAAACGTTAGTTTTCTAGAAGTTTTATTATATTTTATGGGAATGACATGTTTCGCCCTTCTAAGGTATTATCAAATGTCATGTGTGATATGTGATAATGGCTTAGAAGGGCGAAACATGTCATTTCCATAAAATATAATAAAACTTCTAGAAAACTAACGTTTTCATTCGTATTAACAATAGTTTTTGTGTAAAAGTAACATATACTGGATTTATTATTCCTTTCATTTTTTTTTTTTTTTACAATTTAATAATGTTTATTTGGTTCACTTTACGTTACTATTGAAATATTCTTTTTTATTTTAAAACGGTCAATAAATTTCGTAGTCTCAAAAATCGATTTTCCATGCATAAATTGTTCACAAAAATTTCCACAGTGCTACCCGGATTTCATAAAATGTAAGATATTCAACATAGAAACAAAAATACATGATATGTAAATATATTCATATTTAATTAAATCATATAACAGCTAATTTAAAAAACGGTGGATACGTGTAACATAAATTAAAGAAACACAAAGGTCTGGATCGTCCATGTCAACATGTGCAACATCGGAAAAACATTATGTGTTATTACATTATGTGCTAAATTTAAAAAAAACTGTGGATTCGTGGAACATAAATTAAATAGACAAATATGCCCCATCTAAAAATAACATTTTGTATTAAATTATTTTTATTTTGTTATTTTATTTTGTATCATTGTATTTTATATTATTTGTTTTAGATTTATTTTGTGGATGTTGGAAGATTGGTGGCGATGAGGTTCGCAACCCATCACACCGCGTCTCCCGCGGGGCGAAAAGAGAAGGATGGAGTGCCGCATCGGTTAAAGTGTGATAGTCCATTCTTTCTGCCTACCCTTTCGGGGAGACGGCGTGATGGTTAGTTAGTTAGTTAGTTTCATATTTAAAAATTAGATGCATATAAAGCAGATTGATATTAAAAAGTATGAACACAATGTTATTGCGAATGGTAACATTTTTTTTACGTAGAAATGAGTCATATGTCATTATGGTAGTAAATGAAAGTTACTAAAATATGCCGATGCTAGTTTCACTTGCCATTAAATTTACCATAAGCTTGTTACTTTTATTAACTTGTATAAATAAACATTCAATCTAAACTTCCGTTGGAAGAATGCATATTAAAAAATATATTCCTAGTTTAAAAAAGGTTTTGTAGTGTAAATATTCCTTTAATAAACATTTTTTTCAATTTATTGTAATAAAATTAGAAAATAATATGTTGCAGATTTTAAATAGTTTGGCTATTCAAGAAATATTATATAAGGTCCAGGGTATAGAACGCTTGGCTCCTGATCCAAGGGACTTGGGTTCGAGCCTGGACACGACCAGATTTTCTGCTCATATTGAAGATTTTAAAATAAATTCTAATGTCATTGATTAAAATCATTGGTATTCATTAGTATTTATAAAAAAGTTAAGTAATACGAGCGAAAACTAGAAGTTTTTTTTTTTATGTGATCGACATGTTTCTGCCTGTCGAAGGAATTATAAAATGTCACATTTGATAGACAATAATGTCATTCACATAAAATATAATAAAACTTCTAGAAAACAAACGTTTTTATTCGTATTAATTATTTACTGTGGAGTTTTACATCATTGTTCTACAAACAATAAATATATTATAATAGTTATTTCTCAGTACGAATACATTGAAATTTTATATTTTTTTAGAAAGGAGATCGCGTGTTAAAATACAGTTGTACTGATAATTCATATGACATATAAATCAATATTTTTATAATACTTATGTAGATTGAAATTTTTAATTCCGTGAATATGCAGCGAAATTTCAATGAAAATTTCGGCGGAGTCACCTTATTTTTGTTTGAATATTTTTTTTAGTTTTATGCTAAATTTTTATGTTATTTTTTTTTCAAAGAATACAAAAATATTATATACAAGGCTGATTAAATACAATATTCACACATTTTTATAAAAAGTTTATATTTTGTAATTTGTGTTCTATTTAAAGAAAAACTATTATTATATAAAATATGGAGCTTTTTTTTACCTTAATTTATTTATATTTAATAAAGCATTTTATGGATACGAAGCAATTTTTAAAATAATAAAAATGCCTATTTTCAAAAATAAATATTTGCATGTAAATATACAGTTTATATTACAATAAATTAATAATAAAAACTCACCCTTGATGATGTATATTTTTTTTAAATCCTGGTATGCACCCTTAGCGCACAGATATTCACAAAGTCACAGTCACTTGCGAGAGTCTTCAAGCACCCACTGCGTACCGGAAACGGTCGCCTGTGTCGATACTGACCGGAAGCGGGCGGAAGAAAGGCTTTAGCTGGAGTGAGCGTCGTCTCCGAGCGCGAGTACTTTTATCAACGACGGTTTACCGGCGAGAGGGGTTAGGCTGCGCTTCTCAAACGCTGGCATTGGCCCGACATTAGCATTTCACGCAACCAATGAACAATTCTTTCCAACGTACAAGTCACTCAGTTATTCCAAAATAAAGACTTTTTATGAAAGATACTATACATCATATTCTAATGTACTAAAAATGTTATACTTAGATTTATCCAATAAAAATTACATTTTCATATTAATAACTTAATTTACTTTGGGAATTTATTAAACATTGTTTAGACCACTTTTTTAATAAAAAAAAACATATTAAAATACACGATATGTTTCAGAGGATACCTCCATCTTCAGGTGTAAAAAATATAACGAAAATTAAACAAAGAAAGACTAATAAAAAACGCATTTAAAATTCGATACAAAAATTCAAAATTCAAAATTAAGTTGGGTTGTTTGTTATAAGTAGGTACTAACAATTATTTTTTAACAGTAAAATAATAAATAACATTAAATAATAATAATACATGATGATAATATAATTTAGAAAAAACATACATTTGAAAAGATATAATTTATACAGAAATTAATTAATAAATAATGAAGTAGATTACTATGAAATTCCACAGTGTTAATGCCTTAACTTTTAAGGCATTAACACTGTGGAATTCCATAGTAACACACCCCTTAACGTTAGGCAGAGAAAATAAACCGCCACACTTTTCGATCCTAACATACCTTTCTACTTCCTCCACATTCATACAGCGAGTCATACACGCACATCGATTTTTCCGACATCTAACATAGCCAACTTTTAAAATTTTAATAATTTAGACACGGCATGTTTTTCTAGCTACCCAGAAATTTTATTATACATTAAATGGGAATAACCAAATATCTCTTAAGACTTGCATAAATGAGATCATTGAGACGAATTATCGGGAGAACCCTAAGAGATAGGATACCTAATGAAAAAAATTGCAAATCCTGCAAAATTGAAGACATAGTGAGGTGGAGTAGGCAAAGAAGACGATTCTGGAGGGACCACATCGAGAGAATGATCCAGCAAGAATTCCTAAGATCGTGATGCACGAGACTCCAGAGGGCCGTCGACCACCAGGACGACCACCAAAGCGATGGAGAGAAGGCTGGTCGTCTTCATCACAGGAAGAAAGTTGATAGCCTGCATAAACAGATCGCAAGATCTGCAATCAATAAGAAGAAGAAATGGGATTAACATATTTGTCATTTGCGTGATAATTATAAAAATCTTCATTGTCATTTGTGAAATTCAATAATGCCCTAGAAAAGTGAAACGTGTCAATCCCCCGAAATCACAACACTCTAAATGTATTTTAAAACTTCTTGAGAACCGATGTTTTTATCAATATTATTTTATACCTTGTGATGAGTGTGCCTAAGTCTCGTAATATTTTGTTACGAGTTGTAAAATGAATAAATGACAGTTCGTGACATACGTCCAATTGGTCAGAAATGTTGAGCAAGTCACCTAATTATTAAATTTATAAGGTACTTAAAAAATCCATTTACAGAAAAGTTGAAGTGATCTTCTTCTCCGGTCTCAACCTAATGATTGGTCTACAGCAAGGCGACGCATCTCCTCTTCCACTCCGCTCGGTCCTCGGCAACTCTCTTCAACTCCGCATAAGAGATGCAGCCCATATCTTGGCAAATCTGGCCTAGGTACTCCTGGCGAGGTCATCCTCTGCCAATCGATCCCTCGACCATTCCCTCCAACACATCATACAGGAAACATTCGTGTCACAACACATGACCAATCCATCTTGCGCGCCTCTCCGCTATGGTGTTCAACATGTGCCTACTCTCTTCAACTCTGCTGAGAACCTCTTCATTTGTAATGTGGTCCCTACATGAAACATGGGCAATTCGTCAGCAGGTCCACATCTCAAATGCCTCCAGCCTTTTGCGCTCTCTTTCGGCCAGGGACCAAGTCTCGCAGCCGTACAGTAAAACACTGCACACCAATGTTTTTATAAGTTGTTTTCGGAGGTTCAGGTCTATGTTGCTGGACTCGAATATTTTAGATTTATTGTTGAAGTCAAGTTTAGCCTGGTGGATACGACTATCGACATCTTTCTAGGATCAACAATCCCATGTAAATGTGAAGTGATGGTTATTAAATAAATTGTGCATTCAATATCATCACCAACAATAGAAATCTTCTTCTCAGGTCTCAATCTAAAGATTGGTCTACAGCAAGGCGACGCATCTCTTCTTCCACTCCGCTCGGTCCTCGGTAACTCTCTTCAACTCCACATAGAAGGTGCAGCCCATATCGATATCAATAGAAATACTCGTACATATATCGGTTGAAGCAAAATGTCAGTAAAAATTTGTTCAAGCGCCAAACCCGAAATGAAAATAGCACTGAAAGCTATTTTTCTCCTTAACTGGACCTTTTGTGGTAGACAAAATTATGGAGTATGCAGAAGAAAGAAAAATTTCATTAAATGAAATCACTAAAAAAATTGCAAAGGGACGATATTTTATGTAATACCAAACGGAAAAATATGAAACGAATATTTACATGTATATTCTAAATATAATAACGAAATATTTTTGATATAGGCTTTAATATATGGAAGGAATAGAAAAATAAAGAAAAGTTAAAATATTGTAACATGACTAATGTGAATTAAAAACATAGTCGAGAAAGATCGAGAAAACATGGCATTATCAAATTAGTTCATTTCTTAAAATCGACATATTAAATGTAGGATAAATAGACGAGCGTGCATTACACGATGTGTGATTATTAAGGAAAATAATAATGAATTCAAATCGAATCATGCTATTCCCATAAATGATAACAAAACGTTTTGAAAACAAATGTTCTCATTTGTATCAATTATATAATGTGGATTTTTACATCATTTTTAAATAAAAAACAAACTAAGTCTATCCTTTTTACGTTCCCTTAACAATTAAGATAATTAAAAATTAAATATTCACAAAAGTATTAAATTTTAATTAACAACTAAGATACATTTGTTTTAAATAGAAATAAATATCCAATATTCTTCTTCTTCTTTCTCAGCCTATTCCCGTCCACTCCTGGACAAAGGCCTCCTCCATTTGCTTCCATGTCATTCTGTCCTGTGCAGACTGCATCCAGGTTATTCCAACGTGTATGTTTAGATCATCCTTCCACCGTAGTTGCGGTCGCCTTGCGTTCTCTTCGCCGTCCACGGTCTCCAAGTCAGCAGTCTTCTTGTCCACTTTTCATCTGAGCTTCTGGCTACGTGACCTGCCCATTGCCATTTTAGAGTCGCCACCCGGTGAATGATGTCAGTGACCTTTGTTTTTTCTCTCACCGTATCGTTTCTGACTCTGTCTCTTAGGCTTATTTCTTACATGGCTCTTTTCATGGCTCTTTGGGTCACTCGTAGTGTCTCGGCAATATCCAATCAGTCCATAATACTCATATTACAATCAAACAAATAAACATTGAAAAGTACAAATAAAATTATTCTTTATTTTGAAAAATATAATGTTGGGAAAATAATCTAAACTGTATACCGTAGATTTCGTGTAAAAAGTAAATAATATTTCTCTAAAATTACTTATTAGCTTTTTAACGTAAGAAGAATTTAAATACGTTATTTCAACATTAAAATATTTAATCATGGAAATCTCCGTAGACAATTTCAATGTTTATTTCAGTGTTAATAAATATTAAAACGAATATACAATCCATTATTTGATTCTTATCGCCTATGTTATAGGCATAAGTAATATTTATAAAAAAAATCGATTTTGTACCTTATCTGAAATCGTAACAGATTTTGACATTGATTTAACTTTTTTACCTTTATGTCTTTTAGATAAGTACAATTTTTTATCTGAAAGAGAAAAAAAAAATTGAACTCACTCCAGCATCCATTGATGGTACCTTACTAGTCGTCTTCACACATAATTGAAGTATTATGAAGAGTTAAATCATTTAGGAAATAATAATATCAAATTATCAAAACTTTCGTATGAAGCACTTAATTTGTGGTTTGGCCATATAAAAAATAATATTAACATACTTTTACTAGTTTTTACAAAGCTGCAGCTTCGTCAGGGTCTTTCGACGAAGCTCCGGCGGTAGCGAAACCGGTTGATTTAAACACAAAATAAAACGGTGTTAAAACTAGTGAAAATGTTTTAACATCATTTTTAATAATGTGTTGATCGTTTTTTTTTACTATAGGGTAATGTTTTTTGTCATTAAGAACTAATAAAAAATATTAAACAATAATAATACATAATAATAAAATGATAATATAAAATTGTAATTTGGAAAATCATACATTTGAAAATACATATTTTATATAGAAATTAATAAATTATTAATTTTTGTATGATTGGGAATATATTTGGACGTCCCCCTGCCCGCTGGACCGACGATCTGAAGAGGATTGCTGGACATGGATGGATGGGAGCGGCAATGGACAGGGGGCGTTGGCGTGCTAAGGGAGATGCCTACATCCAGCAGTGGATGACAGACGGCTGACGGTGATGGGAATAAGAGCTTGGGAGACTAAAAGTAGACAAAGTATTTAATGAGAAAGGAAAAAAATATTGTAACCCCTGATGATGTAAACATAGGTTGACGAAACAGCTGTTGCGAAAACTATTTTAAAAATGTGATACCATAAACAGCGTTTTATATTTTAAGAGTTTATTTGTTTGAAGACACTGAGGACGATAGCAGGCAAGACACTGAGAGATCGCGTGAGGAACACCAGAATAAGAGAGATTGAGGATATTATAAGATGGAGCAGACAGCGAAAAGGGGACTGGTACGGTCATGTTCAAATAATGGACACCACCAGTCTTCCCTATATTGCATTGCATAATCAGCCTCATGGGACTCGTCCTCGTGGAAGACCTCCTAAAAGATGGAAGGACAGCTGGGAATCTACATCACAGGAGGAGCAACACTCAAGAGAACAGACCACATAGGTCTACAATAAGGAAGGCGATACATGTCATTCAAAGAGATGTTTTCATTCATTTAAAAGATTTAAGATAACTTGTGAAATGAGCATAAATGCAGCATACTTGGCTCGTGCGTTGCAGTGTGAGCATTGTTCTCACATCTCGCCTAAAGAAATGTTGGGAACTCGTTTGGAGTACAACACACGCTCTCGCCGCATAGAGATTTACACAAAGAAGATGAAAGAAAGACGTTACCGCGAACTGCACACTGCCAGGGAGGCTGCAGCGAGACTATTAGGACAAGCGACAAGGTAAAGTAGAACAGAGGTTGTGCTGCAGATTTCGTTTCGTGTCGAATGCCTTCTTAAGTACCGTTAACTGGGCTTTATTCGCGTGTATCCGATTTTAAACCGAAGGCAGATTTTTCGTGGGAACGCCCATGTAAAAGTAAAAGACAATGACCTCAAAATTCAAGACAAAATTAAGGTTGGTAGGTCCGCGTAGCACGTACCTTCGTACTTTTAAAATGCAGGTAAAATTTGAAGCGGCGGTTCGTAAAACTTCTCATTCATAAGTGTTAAAAATATATTTATTTAATTCTCGTTTTCTTTTTTTATACACTTTGTTTATACAACACTTACATTTAAAAAATTAAAATTACGTAGACATGTTTCGGACTTCTTCAGTGATACATATTATAAAGATACATACAGATTTAAAATATTATAAAATTGTTTACAAGATCTGACAGGTGTTATAAAGATTATTTTACCTTGTTAAACGTTCCAATCTCAATAAATATAACATCTGTCAGATCATGTTAACAATTTTATAATATTTTAAATCTTTATAATATGTATCACTAAAAAAGGACTGATTGTCTATGTAATTAAATTTTTTTGAATGTAAGTGTTGTACTCGTATAAACAAAGTGTTTTAAAAAAGAAAAAGAGAAATAAAGCAATTACAGCACAAAGTATGGCGAATATAGGAGAAAAAAAAAATTATACAACAGGTCGTTTGAACCCAATTACTGTATACAATTTGTTTTAGCTATTATATTGATTCTCATGACATGTGATAGGTAGCTAATCTATCGCCATTTTATATTTATAAATAATATTTGTAAAATTAATATTTATAAAAAATATCTTTATGGAATTCGCAGTGTTAATTAATGCCTTAAAATATGGCAGTGCGCGACGGGGTTCTAGTGACGCCCCTTATGTAGGAAGTGAAGATTGGAGTTGGCAGAAGAAGGATGAAAGTAGGATAAATGTCGTATAAATGAGTTCACTAAGATGAATGTGCGAAAAAACAATGTATTATACATTACCTAATGAAGAAGAAAGAAAAAAATATAAGGTAGATAAAATGTGTTTAATAAAAATTAAGAAAAGGTCACAAATATGGTTTGGACTTATGAGAATTCAAGTATTCAAGTATTGTGAATGGAAAAAAAAGTCAAGAAAGGCCAAGGAATACGTGGCATGGCCAAATTAATCAAATATTGAAAAGCAGCCATGTTCGAAGTCGGAAACATTGACGAGCGTGCGTTTCACGGTGTAAGAATGTAAAATACGCGCAATATATTATATATGTCAAGATAGAACAGTACGGCGATTCATCTTCTCTGCCTACCCCTCCGAGGAAGCGGCGTGATGGTAAATAAGTTAGTTTGATCGTTACTGTTTAAATTATTTTATTTTATTGTAAATTATGTTTTAAATAACGAGCGTAGAATTAATATTTACGTGGGTAGCCGTGAAAGTAACAGCTTGTATCTGCCTCTAGTGACACCTGTAGCCAGAGCAATCATTCTGCTGAACACGATCTTGTCGGAGATCGACGTCTTGATTCTAGAGAGAACCTTGTCTTCCTAAAGGCGAACCATCTCTTATGCGTTCCTGGTATTAATAATAATAATATGCTAACTTTTAAAGCGCCGTTTTTGTGATGTAATCACCTCAAGGGCGCATTAAGACGTGTTTTAAATCTAAATGTGAACGCTGCATCTGATTGATATTCGCGATCGATTAGAAAGTATAATAGAACATAATATACAAGTTTTGAATTGGGTCTGAAATATGAAAAAATGAGTTTTCAGCTTAGATTTGAAACTGTCGGATCATTTATGCATCTGAGGTGTGAAGGAAGATTGTTCCAAGCTGATGGACCGGCTACCGCAAACGCTCGATCCCCGAAATTTGTATTATACCTGTTCTCAAATACTCGTAGATGCCTTAAAATTTTATATTGTTTGTTGTATCTTTTGAGAAAGTAAACCGATTTGATTTATTGATTATTTTAAAAAACATCTTCCATCTTTATTCTACTATACTGGAGTAAGAAAGTTAAATAATTCCGTATCTGTATCCTCGCAAGGATCAATACAGGTTGTCCCATCTCCGCACCTGTAGAAGTTACCTGCCAATGATCGTAAGGAATTTAATTGAATTGGCTTGACTTACATATGGTGACAGGATTGAACTGGTTTTCCCGTATTTTTAAATTAAACTACTGCAACCCTGATAACCAAACAAAATTTTAGGATTACGATTACGAGGTAATTACGATTTTTTTAATGTAAGACTGACTGTAACTCTGACTGGAATTGTAATGTTGTTCGCATTTTTTCTGCTGGTCGGAGTGAACGTTGCACAGAGAGGATGGACCGCCATACCGCTCTGTCCTGACATACCTCTCCTGCTTTCTCCACATTCATACATAGTAACATGCACGCTCGTCGATTTATCCGTCATGGAATGTGGCCGCCTTTTAGTTTTTGATTAATTCGGTCATGCCATTTTTTCCTTGGTCCTCCACGGCATCTCTTTCCACTCACACTGCTTGTCCACAACATTTTAACCATTATTATCTTGTCCATTCGTTCCATATGTTCAAACCATCTAAGGGATCCTTTTTTTAATTTTAGTTATGATGCAATCATCTGCTTTACATTTCGTCCTTATTTCGTCGTATTAACTTTTATTGCGATATTTTTTTCGTCTCCACCCTTTCAATAAATAAAATAAAATACGTATAAAGAATCTAATTTGGTAAAGTTTCAATGTTAATTGCTTAGCAGTAGACCAGCGGAGTTATAAAAGTTTCTATCATGGTCTACAATCCGTGGTAGCATCCGCAAATTAGCATATTTATTTTTACTCACAAAACCATAGGCAATAATAATTCATATTTTGTATAAAACTATTGTCACTTCAGACGACTTGAGGAAAATA
The DNA here is from genome assembly GCA_022606425.2 of Lepidostoma basale. Lineage (NCBI taxonomy): Eukaryota > Metazoa > Arthropoda > Insecta > Trichoptera > Lepidostomatidae > Lepidostoma > Lepidostoma basale. The sequence continues at coordinate 125,481 of JAHDVF020001570.1, forward strand.
AAATATTTTTTTTGAATGCTTTTATGGAATGGCCTACTTTACGTTGAAATTGAGGATATTGCACTAAAATAAGCAATAAAAAAAAGAAATTTGTTTAAATATTATTATTATATTATGACCCATAAAAATATATATATAAACTATGCTAATAATGAACTTTCATACGAAGCATTTTATTTGTGCTGTGACATAATTAAAGCAAATAATAATACACTTTTAGTATTTGTATACGGTGAGAAAAAACAAAGGTCATTGACATCATCCACCGGGTGGCGACTCTAAAATGGCAATGGGCAGGTCACGTAGCCAGAATCTCGGACGAAAAATGGACAAGAATACTGCTGACTTGGAAACCGTGGACGGCAAAGGTAAGTGCAGGGCGACCGCAACTACGGTGGAAGGATAATCTGAACAGACATGTCGGAATAACCTGGATGCAGTCTGCACAAGACAGAAGCGAATGAAGGAGGCTTTTGTCCAGGAGTGGACCGAAATAGGCTGAGAAAGAAGAAGAAAATGAATAAGTTTTTGTATCTAAACCACTTTATTTGGTGACACTAACCGGTTTCGTTCCCATCGGGGTGAGAGGGTAAACTGAACATAAAATCAGAAAAAAAAACATATGAAGGAAAAAAATGAAGGGGAGAAAGTGTGTGCGAGGACAAATAGAATGCTAAAATGATGAGTCATAATTATTAGGGGGGAAAAAAATTCCCTTAAGATTTCTCTTTCCCCCCTCCATTTTATATTTCTTTCTTCATATCGTCACCTGAGAGTAAGAAGGTTCCAACTGTCAAAAGTAAAAAGCTGAGAAAAATGAAGTCAAAGTTTTGTTGGTTTCGGGTGTGTATCTTGGAATAAAAGGGTTCCATCTGAAGCAGATGAAATTCTTATACCGAGAAGCGTGTAAATTTTCTCTGGCGACAGATGGAATAATAAAGTTCTAAGTGTAAATGAATCCTTCTTCAGTGAATCGTGTGTTTGAATGATCAAATGGAACTTGATTTTTTTCGTAACATCAAAATGACGATACTGTTCCTTTTTTTTTTTTTGTACGTATAGATAAGGTAAGTAAGAACCCTTTCACGAAAAAAAGGCAAATGTGAAATTTTGTTAGTTGGAACCCTCTTACTCTCAGGTGACGATATGTTGTTCTCTGATTTTATGTGTCGTTTACTCTCTCACCCTGACGAAGCTCCGGCGGGAGCGAAACAATGCAAATGAAAGTGTCATGAAAAAAACAATAAAAGGATCATTATGATGGTTTGGACACGTAGAAATAATGAATGATTCTTTTTTGTTCTAAAATCACAATATTTTACGTTTTGACTCTGTGCTCACACAATATGACTTAAATACATTTTGTTTCACTAATAGCCTCTGACGTGGGACATATTTGGGTTAAACCACAATAGTTCGGAGAACATTCATGTGTGCTTAAGTAGTCTAAAAAATAAATGGACTTTTAATAACAAAGTAAAATTCATTACAATCAAAAATTACTAACTCATCTAATTAAAAATAGAATAGAAGAAGACCGAGGAAAACGTGGCATGATCAAATGAATCAAATATTGAATGACGGCAACTCGAGGAGTCGGATAAATCGACGTGCGTGCATGGTACGATGTATGAGTGTTGAGGATTCGAGAGAAGTAGTCGGGAAATAACAGTGTAGCGGTACTCCTTCTGATTGATAGTATTATGGTTAATTGGTTAGTTAGTTATAAACTCCTCTTCTTTCTTCTTCTTCTTATTCTTATTGTAGGCCTAGTGGCCTGTTTCATAAGAGGAATTGGCCTCCTGCAAAGTCGACTCCCAGCTGTCGATCCATCTCTTTGGTGGTTTGCCCGGGGGTCGTCTACCTTGGGGCTGGCCGTGTAACACAATGGAGGGGAGTCTGGATGGATCCATTCTCCTCACGTGTGCATACCAGTATTTTCTTCTTTGCCTTCCCCGCCCAAAGACACCCTCGACCTCGCATATCTCCCTTTTCCGTGTATTTTTTATCCTCTCTGCAGTGTCTTGCCAGATATATTTCTGAGCATCTTCATTTAAGACACTCTGAGCGCGTTTTTTGTGAATTTGGGTTTCGCCCTGCACTCGATCCCAAATGTCATGATAGGTCGCACACAAATCTTATAAATTCTCACTTTGCTGCTGATCTTCATGTCAGGGTTTTTCCAAATTGAATTGAAGTTATAAACTCAAAATGATATATTTTGAATGTAAACTTTAAAGGCTTAAGTTGAATATAAAATTCCATCATTATGATTATTTTTAACGATTGAAACGCTGTTTTTTCTACTATTTATTTTCTCAGCATGTATTACACAAATTTATATCGTTCTCTCAATGATGAACACCATGAAAACATGTGTATTAAATCATTTACAAAATCATAATATTGTTAAATAACGACCAACATTAATTTATAGTCTGTGGAACAATGTCGTACAACTCCAAATAAAATATTACGTATTGATGAAAACGTTAATTTTCTTTAAGCTTCTGTATATGAATATCATGTTTTGCCTTGCTATGAACTATTTGAAAGTGCACAAGGTAGGCGACACAAGTGACTCCCTTAAAACCCTTTGGTTTCGAAAAGTAGATATATCGGCTTTTTCTCCACCAGCGAGAAATGCCAACGGATCGATGTCATGACTTATAAGAGAAGCATATAAATATTAGACAAAGTGTGAGAGGGTGAATCAGTAGTACATATTATTTTCGATTTGGATATACCTGTATTAAATAATCATATTTAATATTGAAAAGCAAATTATAAATTATGAGTATCCCGGCAACCAAATGTTTAAAACACAATACAACTTCTAGAAAACAGAAGTTTTTTTTATCTATTTTTTATTAATTCTCAAAACGTTGAGATTACTGATAATTCTACTATTTCGAAGAATAAATCATTATCACTTGCTTATACAGTTTGTTGGCATTAATATTTTGCCAACCGATTTCAATACCATGTTATCTTCTTCAATACAATCACTTAAGAAATGGGCTCTATGATGAGCGAGAAAAGAAGGATTTTTATGAATAAGAAATATAAAAAGAGTGTGAATCAGGAAATGTATCTAAGTTGTAGAAGTACTATATCAATAAAACCACGTGCGTATGTCTATGCAATCTTGTATGGGACACTCAAGAGGTTATGTCCGGAGCAAAGAGTTTGATAGTTCATGTTTTTAAGTATAATCATTTATGGTTCAAATATTCATTGTAATATTATCTTATTTTTCTTCTACCTCAGCTTATTCCCGTCCACTCCTGGACACAGGCCTCCTCCATTCGCTTCCATGTCTGCATCCAGGTAATTCCGACGTGTCTGTTCAGATCATCCCTCCACCGTAGTTGCGGTCTCCCTGCACTTCTCTTTGCCGTCCACGGTCTCCAAGTCAACAGTCTTCTTGTCCACTTTTCATCTGAGTTTCTGGCTACGTGACCTGCCCATTGCCATATTAGAATTGCCACCCAGTGGATGATGTAAGTGACCTTTGTTTTTTCTCTCATCGTTTCTGACTCTGTCTCTTAGGCTTATTCCTAACATGGCTCTTTCCATGGCTCTTTGGGTCACTTGTAGTTTCTCGTCACTTTGTTTGGTCAATGTTACAGTTTTAAGACCATAAGTATCAACTGGCAGAACGCAGGCTTCATAGACTTTTCGTTTCAGGTTGATCGGTATTTTCCGGTTTTTAAGGATGTAACTCATGTTTCCGAAAGCTACCCAGCTTAGTCCAATTCTTCTTTTTAGCTCTGCTGTTTGGTTATCTCGGCCCAATCGAATATTGTGTCCCAGGTATGTATATTCTTGGACATTCTCAATTATATTCTTGGACATATATATATTCTTGTACATTCTCAATTCTAATATTTTATTCTACCTTAAAAGGGGAATGAAAGTAACAAATTAAAGTAATATTTACGTATTTAAATCCATACAGTGTATGACCTCTCATTCAACGCTCGTTGGAAGAGCTAGTTTCCCCGTCTTTGTTCTGCAGTATACAAACAAAAAGGCAATAACGAGAAACAGAAATGTAAAGTGGTATTTGCACTGCAAATTCTCTACTAATTACAATAGCACCTCTCTAATGTCTACCTCAACTATGGTAGAGTACACAAAGTTTACCAAGTAAGTCATTTGAATAATTTAGCGTCAAGTAATTTTTTTCAGCGGAAAACCTGAATAGTTCTAGATGAACAGAAATTTAATACAACAACAAACCATCACGCCGTTTCCACCAAAGGGTAGGCAAACAGAACGGACCAGCACACTACTGTACGTTAACGGTGTGAATGGACTACGAAGTCGTGGGAGACCGAGGAAAACTTGGCATGACCAAATTAATCTAATTATAAAGGCTGACCATGTAAGAATTCGGGAGAATCTCGGGAGCTGTATGAATGTGTTAACCACATTCATACAGCAAGTCATACAGGCACGTCAATTTTTCCGAATTCTGACATGCTCGTCTTCTTCTTCTCTCCTTCTTCTTCTGCTTTATTTAGGACTGTGTCCTGTTATTTCTCGGAGCTTGTTCGTAGGATGCAGATGTCCAACTGTCTCGCCATCTTTTAGGTGGTCTTCCTGCTGGTCGATTTCCTGTTGGTACTTTATTTGCGGCTATATTTATCACTCTTTCAGAACATGCTCATTCCACATGATCTCTCCAGTAGCGTCTTCTTCTTTGGCATGACCAAATTCATCAAATTGTAAAGGTCGAGCATGTCAGATAATGTCGCGTCCTATAATGACATATGGAATAGAAACGAGAGCTGACACCATCAGAAAAATAAAAACTTATATCAGTCTGATATAAGTTTTGTAGATTCGGACTTTACTCTTCAGTTGCATGTCATTGTGTTTCCATATTATTTTATTCATGCACCGAATAATATTTTCACGTGTTGCCCTTTGCATTAACGTATTTGAATTGATTGACAGATGCTCATACAAATCATAGAATGGAACTTTCTAAGCTATTGTGCCGAAGTATTGTTAGTTCACGCCTACCTGCAATTTATCGACTAACACACATTTTACCTACATGAGTACAAAAGGAAATAGAAAACATATCTACAAATAAACATTTATATTTACAAATGTATAATATTCCCGATATCACAATTTTCAAGTTATTTAATCAAATTTGTTTTTGTTTGAACATTTATTTTTTCGTATTATTTATTTTTTTAAATTATGATGTAAAAACACATATTTTTTTCTTTAATAATTAATACAAATGAAGACGTCTATTTTTAAAAAACTTTTTTTTAAGAGAATGACTGTTTGTAAATGATGTTTCGCCTTACTAAGACAATATCAAATAACTAGAATAAGAACGTTTTAATTAGTTTTCATTATTTGATATGGAGTTTCACATCAATGTTAACAACAACAAACCATCACGCCGTTTCCCCGTAAGGGTAGGCAGAGAGAATGGACCGCCACACTACTCTATCCTGGCACACCTCTCTAGCTTCCTCCACATTCATACAGCGAGTCATGCACGCACGTTGATTCTTCCGACGACTTCGAACATGGCCAACCTTTAAAATTTGATTAATTTGGTCATGCCATGTTTTCCTCGGTCTGCCTCGACTCCGTACTCTATTAACCATTCTTTCTCTATCCATGTTCTCCATATGACCGAACCAACGCAGCGATCCATTTATAATTTGGTTCATAATACCTTCTTCCGCTCTACATTACTTTTTTATATCAGCATTTGAGATTCGGTCGTATATCGTTCTACCACACATACGTCTTAGGAACCTCATCTCTACCGCATTTATTCTGCTTTCACCGTTCTTCTGCCAGTTCCGTGCTTCGCTTCCATATATTAGGGTTGGGACCAGAACACCATTGTGAACGGCCGTTTTCGCTTCCATTGATAAATTCTTGTTTCCAATAACTAAAATCAATGTTAAAGAAAAAATAAATACTGTTTATTCCACTTTTATGTTTAAACATATCGACAAATTTAGAAAGTTTTATACCTGAATCATTGGAAGAACAATATAAAATATATTAAGTTTAAATCATTCTCCTGAACTCTTATAAACTCAAAATTTAAAAAAAAACTAAGTTTTTATTAATAAACATGTTATTATGTAAATCTTCACTTTTAACACCTTAGTTATATGAAAATATTAGTAAATTCTCTAAATTTATTTAATTTTAATGAAGATACATTTTCAATCTTGCTAGGTCATTATCAAATGGTATTCGACAATACGTCACAAAGCAAAACGACACAAAGGTGCGCTTTTATCAATTTTAAATACAATACTGATTAATTATAATAAGTAATATGTAAACTAACTGTTTTACGTAAACTAACTAACCATCACGCTGTCTTCCCAATGAGGAAGGCAGAAAGAATGGACCGCTACACTATGCTTTCTAGACAAACCGTTTCCTCAACATTCATATATTGTGTCATGCACGCACGTCGATTTTTCCGACTCTTCGATCGTTCCACGTTTTCCTCGGTCTTCCACTATTTGTAATTCTGTTTACTTCGTTTATATATACTTTCTTTACCATTATTTCTTCATTCAATTTTTTTATTTGTCCAAACCATCTTAATGATCCTTTCATTATTCTGATAATTACACTTTCATTTGCATTTGACACACTATCGTATAAAAATTTACCGCACATTTTTATTTCTATAATATATTTTTAAGATAATCAAATGATTTTACTGAAATCTCTCGATGGAAGTTCATATTAAATAATAATTAAATAAAATGACGTTTTTTAACTACTTCCACTTTTGTCCTTATTTCGACAGCGACCGGTTTCGCCAGGCTCGCTGGCATCGGCGACTAGAGTCTGTCGATGCCAGGGAGCCTGGCGAAATCGGTCGCTGTCGAAATAAAGACAAATGTAGAAGTAGTTAAAAAAAACATCGTTTTATTTATTATTTCTTGAACAATGATGTAAAACTCTATATTTAATAATTAATAGTAATGAAAACGTCAGTTTGTGTCTGATAATGCCTTAGAAGGGCGAAGCATGACATTCCCATTAAATATAATAAAACGTCGTTTTATTTTATTATTATTTATATTCTTATTTTAATGTATGTTTTGATATGCACAAGTGCATTTATCATATATTTTATGATAAATATACAATATAAGCCAATTAAAAAAAGCTTTGAACGCGATAATTTACGTCAAATCAGCATAACGCTAAAAATATCAATTAACAGTTAGGCTAGCATTAAATGTATTTCCTTGAATACAAAAATTTAGGTGACAAAAATATAAATTGTATGCTGAGGTCAAATTAATGCTAAGTTTTCATTTTATCGGTGGTTTTCCAATGTTTGGTACAAATACGACAAGGAAGTGACGTGATGTTTATTAAATTAGTGTCATCACTTTATATTTTATGTGAAAATAATGCATGACGCATACACAACACAAACGTCACGAAAAACATATACCAAATTCAACGACGAACGCAGAGACAGATACACACAATTCAAATCAAATCAAAATAAGATAATTTTCTCAAAAGATATTTCAAACAACAATTATAGTAAGGCATTTATTGAGAACAGGTAAAATATAATTTATTTTTTTAGCGTTTTATCTATGTAGATTTTTTTATCATCAATCAACACACTGCTTTTCCACAATTTAATTTATTTATCGCAACACATTTTGAAGATATTATACATACACATACCTTTAAGATTAGGAAAATGATATTATTTTTTTTTTTTAGATAATCTTAACCTTGTTGAATTCCATAATGACGAATTTTTATGAATTAAAACACTGTTTTTTCCACGTTTCGAAGGCTTACACCTTCATCATCGGGAAAACAATAATTTTATATCTTTCTCCCGATGATGAAGGTGTAAGCTTTCGAAACATGTCGGAAAAATAAACTAAAAAGTGGAAAAAACAGTGTTTTAATTCATAAAAATTCGTTAATATTATTTTGTTGAATCGCTATCATCATTAGAGCGCAACACAAATCGGTGTAAAAGGTATAGCTTTCATATTAATTCCCGTGACAGGTGTCTAATCTATCGCCATTTTATTGTCATGTGAATTCACCATCAGACCAAAGACAGCGTGATCACATTGCTATCGCCGGGAATCGAACCCGGGACCTTAGATGTAACAGTTAAAGCACTTACCACACTTCCATGAAGGTCTTTTAGATATGGTCATTTTAGGACTATTCCTACAAAACTCACTTGCCATTGACACTACGAAAAAATTAATAAAAGAAACGCGAAGAAGAAGAAATGTCTAGTTTTTATTCTAGAAATTTTCAATGGTTTAGTTTAATTAACTAAAACTGTAATTCAACGAGAAATCGAGATTTCGAATAACTTTAGCTTGAATAACTGCACAACAAAAAAAGCAATCACATTCTCTTGAACGTAAACGTCAAGTTCGAGAAGTCAAATCTCAATCATGCGGTTGAGAAATGAAGCTTTACAATGATACAGTTAACTTTTAACTTTATCGTGAAAGCTGTGCGTCAGAAAGCGTAGTCTATTATTAGTGAAAGCTCATAAATATAAAATGAAAGTTTATAACTAACTAACTAACTAACCATCACGCCGTCTCCCCGAAGGGGTAGGCAGAAAGAATTGACTGACATATTTCTCTCGCTTCCTCAACATTCATACATCGTGTCATGCACGCGTGTCGATTTCTCTGACTCCTCACATGGCCGACATTCAATATTTGATTTATTTGATCGTGCAACGTTTTCCTCGGCCTTCCTCTATTTCTGGTTCCATTCACATCATTAACATATATTTGTTTTACCATTCTTTCTTCATTCATTCTTTCCATATGTCCAAACCATCTTAATGATCCTTTCATTATTTTGTTCATGACACCATCATTCGCACCGCATTCACTTCTTATATTTTCATTCGACACTCTATCATACACAGAGTATCCACACATTCGTCTAAGAGATCTCATTTCTACTGCATTTATTCTACTTTCATCCTTCTTTTGCCAGTTACATGCTTCGCTTCCATACATAAATAATTAATACGAATGAAAAAGTCAGTTTTCTAGAAGTTTTATTATATTTTATGGTAATGACATGTTTTGCCCTTCTAAGGGTTTCTTGGAACTCGTTAAGAAATTTTATGACAATGGTAACATAGTTAGGTTAGGTTAGGTTAGGTTAGGTACACTTTCCAATATTTCTGGACCTACCCAAATAATTCTTTGTTAAAAATGTATAAAGTCACATTAATTTTCGTTAATTACCATATTCTGCTCCATTTACTAGTGTATATAAACTGCAACGAGTGGAAGTTTTGTCACATTTAATAATGCCTTAGAAAGGCGAAACATTGATTATTTAATATGGAGTTTATCATTGTTCAAGAAACAATAAATACGATGTATAAATGTTGATGAAGCGAGAGAAGTATGTACATCCTTACTGCCTATCCCATCGACGAGACGACGTGTTGGATAGTTAGTTTAGCAAAACAAATGGTTAACAAAGTTGCAAGTTAGCCAGTTAAAAGTATATTACCATATCACTCTATCAAACGAATGGTGTTAAAAGAAATCGATTCAATCAACAAAATATCAAATCAATTCGTTTTCACCATTACAATCAATCTGAAATAAATATTAATGTGCATTTTTGCACATGCATCGGTATTAATTATTTTCATCAAACTTCTGATTGGTCGGGCCGCCACAGTTCGAACCAAGCGTTTGCTTAGAACATCTGAGATGAAGGACCAAAGATCTATTACTAGAAAAACTCTCCGAGATCGTGTCCGAAACGCAGACATAAGAAAAAATTGCGAAATAGACAATATCGTTCAGTGGAATTGATCCAGAAGAAGATACTAGAGCAGTGATTCCCAAAGTGGTCTATATCATAGGTTTCCAATCTTTTACCGCCCCCTTTACAAGAAAAATAAACGTTCAACGCCCCCCTCCTATAAAAATTATTCCAAATATTTAGAAACACATAGTTGAAATTTTAAATATTATTAAATCTTTTATGTATCTGAAAACGACATATGGTAGAATACCGAACGAAGAAAAGGAAGAAATAGATAGCGTGTTTTTTTGTTGTCTTTTTAGACTATATTTTTTTTATCTGCTCATACTCTCTATTTATTCTGGGTCTTCTACTGCCCCCCTGAAAGTCTCAAACGCCCATAAGGGGGCGTTATCGCCCACTTTGAGAACCTAGGGACTATATAGGCCCCCGGGGGCCTACCACAGTTGCAAAAAAAACTGGGGGTCCATGAGATGTAAATGGGGGTCCACGAGATGGTTCAACTAAATTGAAGCCGAATACTGAAACGCAATATGAATATCGAAATCGTTAGCGATCTTTTTTTTCTTTTTTAGCTCATTTAGGGAAAATCTGAATATTTTTAGCTCGACAGAGACTTCCGGCCAGTAGAATTCGGCAGCGCCCAATTTTTTTAGCAAACAATTCGAAAAATCAATTAGGAAAACAGGGAGTCTATACAAAATAGAAAAAATCGCAAGGGATCTACGGCACAAAAAAGTTTGGGAACCTCTGTACTAAAGGGACCATGTAGCCTGAATGGATAATAACAGACTTGCATATACAAGACACCCTCCACCTGGAAGACCGCCTAAGTGATGAAAGGACAGCTGGACTTCATCATCTCAGGAGACATTATTTCTGTTCCACAGATCTATTAAAAGAATAAGAAGATGAACAGAAACTCTGAATCAACGAAAATTCAATAATTTTAAACAGTCGCAAGAACATGTGCAAATTCTAAATTTATTGATTAAAAAAATATTAATGTATTGTATTACAGTCGAACTTGGGTATGACGAGGAAGATGGAACCGACTGAATTAAGTCGTTATATCAGAGAAAATGTAATTTTAAATGCCTTTAATTGTACCTATCACATGAAGACTCTACAGCGGTCATATACTAAAAAAGTTGACATTCAAACAAAAAAAGCTCGCAATAAATAAAGCAAATCATAAAATAGTTAAAAATAGTTATTGGAAACAAGAATTTATCAATGAAAGCGAAAATGGCTTATGCATGGAAGCGAAGCATGGAACTGGCAGAAGAAAGATGAGAGCAGAATTAATGCGGTAGAGATGAGGTCCCTAAGACGTATGTGTGATAGAACGATATACGACAGAATCTCAAATGCTGATATTAGAAAGGAATGTAGAGCGAAAGAAGGTTTTATAAACAAAATTATGAAAATATCGCTGCGTTGGTTGAAGAAAGAATGGTTAAGAAACTATACGTTAACGATGTAAATGGAGTACAGAGTCGAGGTAGACCGAGGAAAACATGACATGACCAAATTAATAAAATTTTAACCGTTGGTCATGTCAGAAGCCGGAAGAATCGACGTGCGTGTATGACTCGCTGTATGAATGTAGAGGAAGCTAGAGAGGTATGTCAGGATAGATTAGTGTGACGGTCCATTCTCTCTGCCTACCCCTGCGGGGTAAAGGCGTGATGGTTTGTTGTTGTTGTTGTTTCAAATCATAAATAAATTGTCCAAAAATGTTTTCTCGTAACATCCGAAATCTCGCAATTTCCGTGATCGAAATAACCGAGTTTGATTTAATAATATTGAGGGGTGGTTAAACATCATCATCCCAGGACAACTGACCGTTATAAACAGGTAATACGACCTTAACTAAGAAGAATATTAACAAATAAGAAATGATTACGTATTGTTTCGATTCCTGCTTGTTTCGATCAAGACAAAATTAATGATTCATCCTAATAATTTAGTAAAACGTGTTATTGCAAGATATGTATATTATATTTTAAGGGAATTGCGAGTTTCAACTTGCTAGTACTATAATTATACAGTGTTATATAGTATTACAGATGTAAATGGAGTACGGAGTCGAGGTAAACCGAGGAAAATATGGCATGACCAAATTAATAAAATTTTAACGGTTGGTCATGTCAGAAGCCGGAAAAATCGACGTGCTGGTAACCAGAATCTCTACCGGTATCAAACTGCGGAGATTAGACATGGAAATGAGAGTACAGACGAAATACTGTAGCTAAACGCAGAGGAGTTCGACAAGGCTGCATTTTGAACTTGTATTCCAATCAAGTCTTCCAATGTATTGAAAACTCCAACCTGGAAGTGAAATTCTGATGCATACTTATGTATGGGAGCGAACATGGAACTGGCAAAAGAAGGATGAAAGTAGAATAAATGCAGTAGGAATGAGATCTCTTAGACGAATGTGTGGAAACTCTTGTACGATAGAGTGTCGAATGAAAATATAATAAGTGAATGCGGTGCGAATAATGGTGTTATGAACAAAATAATGAAAGGATCATTTAGATCAGAGGTTCCCAAACTTTTTTGTCCCGTTGACTCCTTACCGATTTTTTCTATTTTGTGTAGACCCCCTGCTTTCCTTTTATTGATTTTTTTTTACAAATTCATCTATAACTGTAAAATTACTTTTTGAAGCTGACACAGAGCTACTCCCTTTAATAGGGTTTTCCGTAGAAAAAAAATCTTTAAAATAAAATATATGTTAAGTTTTATAGTTATACATTTTAACTGTTAAATTTACAACACTTATAATATCACAATGATGTATTATACACTTTTTACGCCAACCGATCACCATGATGTTATCATCAGCAGATCAAACAGCTGTCGTGACATTCTCAAATAGTGTATAATAAAAAATTGTCACATTATAACAGTGTTGTAAATTTAACAGTTAATAATTTTGAAGAATCATAGTTTTTCGGCCAAAACAATAGACTATTTAGACATACAATCATTAATTAAAACAAAACAAAATGCAAATCCAACATTTTTACATAAAATAAAAACAATGTTCTAATAGGGGGATGAGCCTGATGCTATGATATCAAAATTTCAATATTTGGCTTCAATTTAGTTGAACCATCTCGTGGACCCCCATTTACATCTCATGCACCCCCAATTACTTTTCCAGTTGTCTTAGACCCCTTGTAAGTCGAAATCGACCCCTGGGGGTCGATATAGACTACCTTGGGAACCACTGATTTAGATGGTTTGGACACATGGAAAGAATGAATGAAGAAGGAATGGTAAAAAAATTATACGTTTACGATGTAAATGGAACTAATAATAGAAGAAAACCGAGGAAAACATGGCACCTTAAAATAAATCAAATAATGAATATCGGCCACGTGACGGGTCAGAGAAATCTACGGGCATGCATGACACGATGTATGAATGTTGAGCAAGCGAGAGAAATATTCCAGGAAAGAAAAGTGTGCCAGTCCATTCTTTCTGTCAACCCCTTCGGGGAGACGGCGTGATGGTAAGTTAGTTAGTTTTTCTGATACATGATATTGGTATAATTATTATTATGTTTTTTATAATATTAGTATATACGTGTCAGTTGGTTTTTTATATAATAAAATAAATAATTTTTGACAAGTTTATGTGTCAAAATATTATAGACGATTTACGTTCATAAAAATAATGTTATGACAGATGTCAAATAATTTACAATTTTTTATTAATTTTATAATGCTAATCAGATAGAGCCATAATATATTATATAATCACACATAATACATATCTTAGAGAGAGAAAAAGCAATGAAGTATGATCACATTTATAATAAGTTGTATATCCATTGATTGATCACGCTTCAATTATTATTAATCAATTTTGCGTAAATACAAATAATTAACTCAATGATGAAAAATTAGATCATATTGATGATCGCGCGAGAGACATTGTATGAGTAAAGATTGTAGAGTCCGTTCACTACAGGGAGATCGTTTGCAATAGTATGAGTGAAAGTGCGTTTACAAAAAATTAGACGCTATTTTTATTTTATTTTTTTATGATTGGAAAACCAAAAAATGTTTCAGTCACATATTCAAACATTGAAATGTGTTTATATCTAGGATATTATTACTAGTAATCTACTTTGGGAATTAATTAAACATTGTTTAGACCACTTTTTTAAAAAAGTGGTCTAAATGATGTTTAATCAATTCCCAAGTAGATTACTATGGAATTCCACAGTGTTAATGCCTTAACTTTCAATAAGTTTAATATTAGTAGTTATTATAAAATTTATTTCTATATTATGTAATTAAACTGACCCGAAAATGCCTTTCCTTTTCCTAATTTCGACATGGTAAATTTACGATTAATCAATAATAAAATTTTTTTTTTTAAAACATTCCGAAAAACGAGTATTTTTCGAATCTCCGAGTATATGAGAAGCCAAGCGCGTACGCTCCGCCTCACGTCTCGGAAAACACTGACGTTTGACGTACCTAACCGGATGCAACCAATCAAATTCCAAGAAAGACCACCATTCTAACACATAAGCAAAAGGTGTAAAATATAGTATTATATAAAATACCAGGAACGCATAAGAGATGGTTCGACTTTAGGAATACAAGATACTCAAGATAAGATAGATGATGTGTGACCTCGTACAAACTATTCCATATTAAGTACGTTTCCTTAAAGTAATTTATAGTAAAGGTAATGAAAGTAACATATTTCACGGTGATAGGGCATTATCAAAGCAAAACATGTCAATTAAATTAATGAAATTGAAAGTTATAGAGAACAAGAAAGGAATAACAGTTCTAATAACTAACTAATTTACCACCACGCCGTATCCCGAAGAGGATGTCAGAAAGAATGGACCACCACACTGTTCTATACATCATCATTCCTGTCGTGCACGCACATAGATTTCTCCGATTTGGGCATCCCATAATAAAAACAGTTGCTGGAAGAATACAAACTGTAAAGATTCCTAAAAATTGACGATCTGGTTAGGTACGGTATTCGAAGGTTAGGTCTTTATAAATCATTTTTGATTGATTAAAAATTGGTAATTTTTAAAATTTGTCTACAAATAACCAATGCGCATGTCTTCATTGCAAGAATTATGTTTGAAAATCACAAAAAATAAAGTTAACCCAAATCATTTTTTTTATAACATCGTAATAAAAAGCTTCAATGGCAGTGCACAATTTTGTTATTGTACGGAAGAATGGAACTGACAAAATAAGGGTAAAATTAGAATATATGCAATTAAAATGATATCTCTTTGTATGATAGAGTGTCGAATTAAAATATAAGAATTGAATGAATAAAGCGTTATGAACAAAATAATGAAAGGAACGTTTGGATACATGAAAAGAATGAATGGTTAAAAAGTATTCGTTAACGAAATAAATGGAACGGTCTTCCTCTATAATGGAACGATGAAGAAGAATACTTAGGAAAATATGGTACAACAAATAAATTAAATATTGAATGACGGTCATGTGAGGAGTCGGAGAAATTGACGAGCGTACATGACACGATATAGGAATGTTGAGGAATTGAGAGAAGCATGTAATTCTCTCTGCCTACTCCTTCGGCGTGATTGTTAGTTTAGGTTAGGTTAGGTTAAGTTTTTTTATAATATATTGCATTTAAATTTAATTGTATCTCAATAGAGACGAAGACGCAAACTGAATATGGATGATCAAAGTGTTTACAGGACTTATGACCTGTCATTGGTTGGGTTGAGCGCACGCTTTATGTAATTACAACATTCCCCATTCCACCTTTGTTATGATCATGCATGACAAATTTTTGGAAGATGTATATATACTTCAAAATCCATACCTATCTTCACGTGACAGTTTCACAAGTCACAGTTACACAAGTGCAACCAAATCTACATAGATGGATAATTGAAACTGACACGTGAAGATAGGTATGGATTTTGAAGTATATATACATCTTCCAAAAATTTGTCATGCATGATCATAACAAAGGTGGAATGGGGAATGTTGTAATTACATAAAGCGTGCGCTTAACCCAACCAATGACAGGTCATAAGTCCTGTAAACACTTTGATCATCCATATTCAGTTTGCGTCTTCGTCTGTATTGAGATACAATTAAATTTGAATTGACCACCCTTAGGTGAAAATCCAGAATTTCGTATACAAGTATAAGTATACATTCACAAAAATATTGCATTTGTATATTTTTTTAACAACAGGTGAATTTTGCAATAAATATTAATAATTTGTAAATTAAAATAATTAAATCCCACATCTATCTCAACCCAACCGAACCAAAAGGTAGCTTGTACTTTATTTAAAGTATTCGTTTACGAACAATTCAAAGTAGTTTTGGATTTTCCAGGTGAATAGTGTTAACTATTTAAATTATCATTTGTATATAGAATTCCAAACCACTGTCTATGTTTGCTTTGTGGGCGTCACAAAAGTCTTTGATAGGATTCAAATAAACATTCTGATTCAAAAGTCTGTTCCTCGAGAAATTATTAATACAATCAGAGATTTAAATATGAGAGGCAAAACCAGAATTAGATGCGATTAAGAACTTAGTTGACAGGTATACGACAAGGAGACAGCCTAAGCCCAGTTCTGTTCAATCTGATAATGGACGAACTCATTGAGGAGACCCAACCGCTACAACAGGGATATAGGATGGGAGAGCAAATTATCGATGTGGTCTGTTATGCAGACGATGCTATAATCATAGCTGAGAACAATAATGACTTACAAAAAATGCTAGACAGACTACATCACACCTTAAGAAATACAACATGACGATCTCTATCGAAAAGACAAAAACCTTTTCCAAAACACCCAAAACATAGAACCTGGTAATAGAGAATCAACCTATAGAACAGGTCAGGACCTTCAAGTATCTAGGCATAGACTGGTGGAAGGAGCTGATCTGCGGGAAGAAATACAAGCCCAAGTAAACAAGGCATCTTCAATTTTTGGTGCTCTCAAATCTACAAAATATGGAAAAACAAAGACACGGCCATAAAGAGTAAGATGAGAATCTATAAAGTATGCGTAAGACATATGGCGTTGAAGCAATGGCAGACACAGTAAGGACCAAACAAGTTTTGAGAACCTCTCAGATGAAGACGCTGAGGTCGATAGCATGCAAGACACTGAGAGATCACGTGAGAAACAGCAGAATTAGAGAGATATGTGAGGTTGAAGATATTATAAGATGGAGCAGACAGCAGGAACGGGTACGATCATGTTTCAAGAATATACACTACCAGACTTCGCTACATTGCACTACATAATCAGCCTCATGGGACTCGTCTTCGTGGAAGACCTCCGAAAAGATTAAAGGATATCTGGGAGTCTACCTCACAGGAGGAGCAACACTCTGGAGAACAGACCACAAAGTTCTACAGCTAGGAAGAAAAATAAGATTTGTTTATAACAAGTTATTCATTTGCGTTGTGCATTTATAAATAACACTAAAAAATACGAAATAAACGAGATAGCAGTATCTAGCTATCAGTTTCTTCTTACCCACTTGCTTAAATTACAACAATATACGAAATTCAGTTTTAAACGTTTAATTCTAGTCGAATTCATAGTTCATAGTTTTCACATCACGTGCAAAATATCACGTTAGACCCATTCTTTATTTAAATTTGCTAACTTTACGATTCTCTGTGCCGAATATTATGGCTTTTGAACCGGTTTTAAAATTAATGGGAAAATATAATATTCATATTTTGAATAATCACAAAAGCGCACGTGCAATATTGAAGGTAACCGCATGAAATTCGCAAGGTGTTTGTATCTCTTGGAGATCCATTCATATGACAGGTTGAACTCTGATCATATACATATATACGTACAACATACATGTTTTCATAACTCGATCATTATCAACAATTCCTAGTAAAGCTAGAAAATTTTAATTCATTACTATTTATTTTGGAATTTGTTATTCTTTTTAGCGGAGAAAAAATATAAAAAGGTTTACTTAGATGGTTTGAACGCATGAAAATAATGGTTTAAAAAAATAATTGTTTAAAGTTTACAAACAGCGTAAATGGAATTAAAGCCGAGGACGGCCAAGAAAAACATGGCATGATCAAATTAACCAATTTCTTAAAGGGGGCCAGATTCGAACTCTGACAAATCGACGACCGTGCATGTTACGATGTATACCTACTCGTATAAAGGAAGCTCGAAAAGGCATGTAAGAATTGGGCAATTTTGCGCTACATCCTCTCTGCCTACTCGTCCGGGGAAACGGCTTAAAATGGACAAGTACTCTTGATTTTAGAAAGTATGTTGTCTTTTTAATGTGGAACGTATTTTGTATATTGTATTTTGTGGGGAAAAGTACCACATTCTCCAACTGATATTGGAGGGGAAAATTGAGGGACGCCAAAGGGCCCAGTTGGAGACAAATGTCCTAGCTGCAAAACGTGAGGGAGTGGACCAGCACCCGATGTGGAGGAGCTGTTCCGAGCGCGCAGGACGGGGACAGGTTCGCCGAGATGATCACCAACGTTGGGGGGACCCGACAGGGCACTTGAAGAAGAAGATATTGATAATAAGTTAATATAATAGTAGTTATTAATTTCGTAAACACTTAAGTAAACTGATGATAAATGCTTATGTCAAATACACAGATGATGATGAATACAATTTCTCAATCCAGGAAATTTTAAATGTTGTATAAATATTTATGACGAAGTATATTTTTAGAAACCTTGTAATAAAATTTCTAACACTTCAGTGTTATGTCTTGCAAATGAAAGAACAATTCCTATATTAAGAGTGCATTTTATCCTTGCCGCGTAATTACCTACTTACTTCATATGGCCGTATAACTTATAAAGAGTTTTGGCTTCCTTTATTATTTTATTCTAAGCTGCTCTATTCTGTACCTTTTCCTCCCAGCAGTCCGTTTCGCTCAATCTAGCCAGATAAGCCAAAAAATTATCCATTAGGCACTGTCTAGGCCTTCCACTGTCTAGGCCTACGTGCAGGCTCTTGATTGCTCTGGTCTCTCCAGCTCGGCATACATGCCCAAAGCATGCTAGGCGATTACTTTTCCCCACGCAATAAATGACCCGATAAACGATACGTTGAGAGAAAAAACAAGGGCCACTAATCATGACTGACATCATCCACCGGGTTGCGATTCGGAAGTGGCAATAGGCAGATCACGTATCCAGAAGCTCGGACGAAAAATGGACAAGAAGACTGCTGACTTGGAGACAAAATAAGTTCAGGGCGACCGCAACTACGGTGGGAGGGTAACCTAAACAGACATATCGGAATAACCTTGATGTAGTCTGCACAAGACAGAGTGACGTGAAAGCAAATGGAGGAGGGCTTTGTCAAAGAGTGGACGGGAATATGCTGAAGAAGAAGACGAAGATATTTCAGTTATTATAACCATTACGTACTGTTTACAAAACATTGATAGGGCAAGGTTATAGGGACTAAAGAACTACAAGAGAACATGTCAATCAAATGTAATTATAATAGAGATCTTATGTTTTAAATTATCGTGATTTGGGGTTTTCCTGTACTGTGTATTTCTGATGAAATGAAACGCGAAGATGCGAAAACAATAACGAATGATTAGCAAGCATTGCGAAAGACCAAGAAAAACATGTCATGACAAAACGATCAATTACCAAAAGGCAGCCATGTTTGCTGTCGGAAAAACCGACGAGCTTGCATGTCACGATGCATATATACAAAGGAATCTAAAAAAATATTCCATTATAAATCCATTATTTCTGTTTACCACATATACAGATTTCGTTTTTAGTGAAATCTCAAACATTTAAACGAAATATTTTTATCTTAACTCCGTCAAGCCAGAAATATTTTGGAAAGCAAAAAAATGGATGGATCTTCTGGTTTACAGATGTTCTAATCTAATGGCTATTCCTCTTACGTCTGTAAGAAACATTGATGGAAACGTGATTTGGTCATTGTTTTATGTGTCCCAAAAATGGCATATTTGAGAAACATTCTTCGCTACGAGAAATACGATCTGCTGCACCTCATTATAACAGGGAAGGTCGAGGGTTTGCGCGATGTGGGAAGACCCCAGATGTCCTGGCTCGAGAATATCAAGGAATGGACCGGAGCTCAGGGGGTCGGGGAGTTGTTCCGCCTGGCACGAAGCCTACGCCAGGGTGATAACCGACGTCGGGGGGACCTGACATGGCACTCGAAGAAGAAGAAGTTGTTTTATGCGGAGACTAGATGTATGGCCAGGAGGGCTCCTCCAAAATAGAGAGAGGAGGGATTTAGGACTTATATTAAAGTCCTACATTATTCTCGGTCAACGATATATTGATAATTACTAGTAGTATTTGAAAAAACTGTTTTTTTTTATTAAACAGTTTGTCAGCATAAGTACAATTATTATTGATTAACAGTTTTAATGGAGTGAATGGAGCTTTAAAAATAGTTATACAAGAATTTATCAATGAAAGCAAAAACGGCCGTTCACAATGGAATTCTGGTCCCAACCCTAATGTATGGAAGCGAAGCATGGAACTGGCAGAAAGATGAGAGTAGAATAAATTCAGTCGAAATGAGGTCCCTAAGATGTATGTGTGGTAGAACGATATACGACAGAATCTCACATGTTGATATAAGATAGGAATGTAGAGCGGGAGAAGGTATTATGAACACAATTATGAAATGATCGCTTCGTTGGTTCGGACATATGGAGCGCATGGATAGAGAAAGAATGGTTAAGAATGTATACGTTAATGATGTAAATGGAGTACGGAGTCGAGACAGACCGAGGAAAACATGGCATAACCAAATTAATCAAACTATAAAGGTTGGTCATGTTAGAAGTCGGAAGAATCGACGTGCGTGTAAGACTTGCTGTAAGAATGTGGAGAAAACGGAAGCGGAAGTGTGCTAGGATAGAGTAGTGTGGCGGTCCATTCTCTCTGCGTACCTACCCCTGCGGGGAAACGGCGTGATGGTTTGTTTGTTTGTTTTATTTTTATAAGTATCATAAAAAACGTTTTTGCAGTTGTTATTTACTTGAATGTGTAATGATTCTTACATTATTTTTCTTCGTTTGCTTTATTTAGGATTACTGTACTGTCCCTGGGATGTAGATGTCCAACTGTCTAGCCATCTTTTGGTTCGTCTTCCTGAGGTTGCTTGTTGATACTTTATTTGCCACTTCATTTAACACTTTTAAGACACGCTGTCTCCAGTAACCCACTCTTGTCGACATCACAGGTCGAAGAGTCCTTATTTCGGCGGGATAGTTTAGTTCTGATTATTATAATGATCCTAGCCCTTTTGTGAAGATACTGTTATTCTGATAATTATAATGATCCTAGCCATTTATTAAAATATTACGTAATTTAGGACGCTGTGTTTCTTATGATAAAACGTTTTAAATGTCAATTATTCAAGATAAGTGATCACAGCTCATAATTTAAGATGTCTTAAATCGTAAATAATTATTTCCGAATATATTTTACTTAAGATTACTTCCTGGGGAACACAATGTTGTCTTAATAAAAAAAGGGCTATCGCATAAAATCTATTTTACATTAAATATTAATTTCCTAGAATTTAATTCCGTTTAATTGCTTCTCTTGTTTTAGGCTTTGTGAGCTATTACTCTCTGCGTTCACTATTGGGAAGTGGATTACAAGCAGTTATTCCATCTTTTTGGAGGTCGTTCTTGAGGTAAACTGTTATTATTTTGATCAAATCCCTGTCGCTTTCTTTTAATATCATCGTCTTCGCATATCTTTCGGATCTGTGTGTTTCGTATTCTGTCACGAAGCAATGTTTTTGTGTATCTTCACGTCGCTGGTTCGAAGGTAGTTTTGGTTCTGGTAGTGCCGGCTCTGGATTCTATACCGTAGGTCAATAAAGGACGAACACATATCTTGATATTTTCTACTAGCTTTGGATGTTCATATACTTGTTCTAACATAAGGTATACTTTTAAAATCTGTATATGACTGTTAACTGTCGTCGTAGCTCCCTATGTTAGGATCCAAAGATTTAATTTTTGAAACTTGTTCAATTGGTGTGCCATTGATTACTCGCTGCAATCAATCTGTTTGTTACACATAGTAATGCAAAAACTGACTATCTTACTATCAAGTCGTTTTTCCTAAGGAGTAAGCATAAATCAAATAAAATGAAATCAAATCAGTTTCTTTCATCAATAGACTTTACAAAATTAAGGTTTAAGGCAACTATTGAGAAGATGTAAAATAATATATTGTATACCATATAGTATACTATCAGAAACGCATGAGAAATGGTTCGACGTCAGGAAGACAATATACTTTTCAAAGTCAAGAGTATTGGCCATCTGAACGAACTTTCACTAATATATATGAAAGACGTCGATCTCCGAGGAGACCGCGTTCAGCAGGTTAATTGTACTTCCCACCGGTGTCACCAGAGGCAGGTTAGTTTTGGCGGCTGGTAGGTAAAACAATCTATGCTGTCGCTGTCGGAGATATCTATAAAGGACAAAAAGCCGAACACCTTCCAGCATGGCCGAGTTCTCGAAATATCCCCTTAGTAATCTAAAGAAATGGGTTATGAGATGCCCATCTCTTCGAAGCTGTAGAGGGTTGGTCCTAAGCATAAAGGATGGACCACCACACTACTCTGTCTAATAAAATAAAATATTTATGAGTGTATCCATCTTCTTTTACGAATATTTTTTGAGCGCTTGCTCAAATCTTCCTAGTATTTACTCCAAGATATCATGACCACATTGCTTGGAGAGTATTTCATAAAGCTACCCTAACCTTTTAAATATACATATTTTGAAATAACAGAGGTAAACCGCGCTGCTGGAACGATAAGAGTAAGTTATTAAGTGGATATGTAGTTCTCCATAGCATCGACATGTTCCGAAATGAATTTAGGTCAAGAAGAAAGCGAAACTTCTGAAGGGCGCCAAGTCGGGCAGACATTGCACGTGCCTGCAATGCAATTCTTGCTCTATGAATGTATTAACACGAATGTCGCCACTGTCACCAAAATCAAGAGTACCAATTTATACATGTGTGCAGTAAATACTGCTGTGTACTATGTACATTTTGTACATATTATATGAAGTATACTGCACAGGATGAACAGCACAGCAGTATTTACTGCATAAACACCAGTACACTATGATACTTACATAACGAGAGAAGTATGTCAGGAAATAACCATTCTTACTGCCTTCCCATTCGAGGAATTATTTTTAAAAAAACTCTGCTAGATCGTGTCCGTAACGCAGATATAAGAAAAACTAATTAAATTGGGGATATTGTTTGGTGGAGTAGATCCAGAAGAAGGTACTGGAGGGACCATGTAGCCAGAACGGATAGTGAAAGACTCGCATATACAACCGCTTACGAAATTCCCTTCGGGCACCGTCCACCTTGAAGACCACCTATGAGATGGAGGGACAGCTGGTCCTCATCAACCGAGGAGACATGATTTGTGTGTCACAAATCGTCAAATCTATTAAAAGAAGAATAAGAAGTTAATTTTTATGTTGTGAACTTAGCACAAAATCGAGGAAGACTGATGATATTACTAAATTAATGTGTACTTTTAAAAACAAATCGACTAATATGAAATTGTTTCCGTCAATAAGATTATAATATTTAAAGGAGTATTTTTAATATGTGGTAGTATGGTGATAAGCATAATTTTTAAATGGGACCCGCCTTGCACGTCAATTTAACATAACTTGTCTACAAAATATTTTAATATCGATAAAGAACAACTTTTATTACAAAAATATGTTATAGACATCTTAGTATTCTAATCAAACAGAATTTAACCTTCACAAAAATTTAATAATTATTAAAAATTAGAATAATTTTGAATGTCACTATCCGTTCGGCCATCGGCTGTGAACATGCTACCTAAATACACAAATTCTCTCACCTGCTCCAAGTTCTCTTCGTTCACACTTATGTTAAAAACTGTCATTTGAAAAATACATAATGTATATCAAAATTAAATATTTTGCAAATCGTTTTGTAGAGAATAAAATAAATTCAATCGGATTTTCATAAATATTCTACTTAGCCCTTAAAATTATTTATTACATAAAATCCCTTTGTGTGATAATACGAATATTTTAAGAAACCTTGTACCTGCATTCCTTCGTGTTCAAATCCTTATGCCGTTTTTTCAGTATCTCAAAAGTACCTTAACCCTAATAAGTCAGACCCTTTCCAACAGTACAGTACGCTTCATCAATATGTAACCTGACCTTCTAGATATGTTACAATACGTACACAAAAAGTTATTTTAAATTATAAAAAAATAAATGTTAGCATTTATACTAAATAATTAATATTTTTAACTGAAATTTCTTGAATAGTCCATTGTTTTGGCCGAAACACGGTGATACCTTAACATTTGAAACTGTTCATAAATAAACTTTGTTTTTTGTATCACAATCGTATTTTATTTTACGAGACAGCTGTTTCATAAACCAATGTTGACATCATCAGGTGTTACAATAAAATATCAAATTCGTGATTTTTCGAATCTATGTCAATTTGAATAATTTCTTTGATATAATTTTGAAGTTCTTACTGAAATTGAGTTAGGTACCTAAATATTATAATTAAAAGAACAGTTATTTACTATTTTTAGGAGAAATTATTAAAGCTGGAAAATATAATAATAAAATAATAATAATATTAATAAAACAGTAATTAATAAACAGTAAAATAAAATACAATTTAGATACAAAAAACAAATTTTATTTAATAATGAAAATAAAATAAAATTTGATACATAATTTCTTTATTATTATAATGCTTCCACTTGTGTTTAACGTCGACCGGTTTCGGCAGCTTGCTGCCATCTTCTGGGCATGTACTAAACATCGTGATTTAAAAAATGACTATCGGCCATATTCGGAATTCGTATAGCGCCATCTCTGTCATTCATACACTTTTTCTAGACACCGAACTGTGAACGCATCGTGCGACAGAGACAACGCTCTACAAAACCGAAGTCGATTATGTAAGACTGTATCTTTCTAAAATCCAATGTGTATGCTAACGTGTACTATATTTTATACGATATTTATAATTTCCTAAACAATTATGTCCATCCCTCATGAATTCTTGGTATTTTACCTGTTCTCAAATAGATGCCTTAAACAATAAATATGTTTGATATAGAACTTTTGAGAAAAATAAACTTGTTTGATTTGATTTGAATTCCATATAAAGATTTCAACAGACAAGATTTATTACATTTTAATTGTCTTGATACATTAAATAATGCCCTACACAGCAAAACACATCCCTTCCAAATAATATCATAAAACCGCGCTTTCAGCAATATTTAATATTTGTATACTTAAAAAGGATATTGAAAATAACTTTGTTTAATCCACAAAATATTTAAAACATATTAAAAAAACACGACATGTTTCGGAGGATACCTCCATCTTCAGGTGTAAAAAATAATTATAAATCCTCCGAAACGTGTCTTGTTTTTTAATATTTTGTGGATTAAACAAAGTAATTTTCAATTTCCTAAGTATATTACTATGGAATTCCACAGTGTTAATGCCTTAGCGTTCAATAAGTTTTTTTTTTAAACATTTGTTTAATAAAAATGTATATACAATATAAACTACCTAGTAGGTATAATATTTTTAAAATAAATAAAATAAGATTTAAAAAATATTTATATTTTAACGAAAAAAAATATCAACAAACTATAAATATTACAGAACTTATTAGAATTGAATAAAATAAATCCATCAATAAGTGTTAACGTTAGACCACAGTTTGTCTTATTAATATTGTCTTGGTCTGTTCATATTTAATGACATACTCGTGGGCCAACGTCCGCCTAGCAGACCACCCAAAAGATGACGAGATAGCTGATCTTCCTCATTGCAAGAGGAGCAAATTCCAAGACATCAGTTTTTCGATCTATTTGAAGAAGAACAAGACAGGTATATAAGCCTACATTATATTCTTCATTAGCAACACTTATTTAGTATGTATAGCTTTATTGGTTGGTACTAAGGTATATGAAACTGGTTGTACTTGTGTGAAGACAACTTTATGAGAGCTTGTTCAAAGTGTACCTTTTGCGAACACTTGGGAAAGGTTCAAACACCCCACCTTTCATCCTGAGTTGCTTTGGTGTACATATTTATGAAAATGGATATTTTCAAACGTAACTGTGGGTGTAAAATGTAAATGGCAGTGCACAATGGTATTATTGAACCTACCGACCCTTGTGTAAGGAAGTGAAGGAACTGGCCAAAGAAGGATGAAAGTATAATAAATGCAGCAGAAATGAGATCTCTTAGACGAATGTGTGGATACTCTGTGTATGATAGTGTTGCATGGAAATATAATAAGTGAATGCGGTGCGAATGATGGTGTTATGAACAAAATAATGAATGAATCATTAAGATGGTTAGGACACATTGAAAGAATGAATGAAGAAAGAATGGTAAAAAAAGTTTATGTTAACGATGTAAATGGAACTAGAAATAGAGGAAGACCGAGGAAAACGTGGCACGATCAAATAAATCAAATGTTGAATGTCGGCCACGCGAAGAGTCAGAGAAATCGACGCCAGGAAAGAAAAGTGTGCCAGTCCATTATTTTTGCCTACCCACTCGGGGAGACGGCTTGATGGTTAGTTAGTTAGTTAGTTAGTTTAACTGTAGGTGCGCTGAAATAATTATGTATTCTTTTCTAAAATTAATAAGATTCATTGTTTGAACTTCAGCATCTCACTATTTCTAACTTTCGATTCTTTCAAATTCGATTCTGTGCATTTTGTGTTTAAACATATACGAGTATATCAAATGTAACAAATGAGAGCCAATTTATATAATCACCGTTGAATGAATTCTATCACTAGCATTAATTGTTCCATTTATGAAATTTTATTGTTTTGAATTAGTTTTACCGAATTTGTGAAGCTGAAGACATTGTAGACAGAAGATACTGGAACTAGCTTGTCTCCTGTATGCAAGAAAATAGGATCCCACAGATAGTCCGAGACAGTCTACCGGAGGGTTCCCGATTACATGCCCAACCTCCAAATAGATGGCGTGATAGTTGGCAGTCGAAATCCCAAGAGAAGGGAGATGCAACCAACAACAGGTCATCAGACCTATAATAAGAAGAAAAATATTTATTTTTAATGCATATTTGTTTGTGCCATATACATCAAAAAGGTTTTTATTATTAAGTCGATTGTAAAAATAAGTGTACTATGTAACTTCAAAAACAATTTAAGAAACTTCAAAAGTATCTTTTCGAGAGTTATTTAGTTTTTTTCGTAGATTATGCAAGTATCTCCATCCGATTAAATATTTTTCATGTTTACCTTAAAACTAACTAAATAACCATCACGCCATTTCTCCGAAGGCGTAGGCAGAAATAATGGACCGCCACACTGTTCTTACCTGACATTATTGACTCTACATTCATACATCGTACCATACACGCACGTCGATTATTCCGACTTCGAATGTGGCCGCCTTTTAGTAATTGAGTAATTTGGAAAAGGATCGCGTATGGAATGTGGAAACCACAGACCTATTAGTCTTTTGAGTGTCGTTGGTAAAGTCTGTGGCAGAATTTTAATAGAAAGAGTAAGAAAATTGACGAGTGATAAAGTTTGGGATGTGCAAGGTGCCTTTATGAATGGCAGAGGATGTATGGATCAAATTTTTGGACTTCGTACATTGACAGAGAAGTTTCTGGCCAAAAACCGCAAACTTTTCTGTGCATTTGTCGACTTACAAAAAGCATATGATTACGTTAATAGAGAAAAGTTGTGGGAAATATTGTCTGAATATGGAATAAGTACAAAACTGATCACGGCAATTAAGTCGCTATACACAGAAAGCACTGCTAGTGTCAGAGTAAATGGAGATCTTACAGCCTGATTTGATATCAATAAAGGTGTCAAACAGGGTTGCGTAATGTCCCCGTGGTTATTTAATCTGTATATGGACAAATGTATGAAAGAGCTGAAAGGGTTGGATGTAGGTGCCAAAATGAGCGTAGTGTCAGTAAGCTGTCTCTTGTATGCGGATGACGCTGTCCTTCTTGCAGACAACGAGCATGAACTACAAATCCTGGTGAATTGTATGTATGAGGTATGGATGCGAAATGATCTGATGATGAATATTAATAAGTCCAAGGTAATGATTTTTGAAAATATAGAAACCATGACAGTCTGCAACATTAGCGTGAATAGTGAAAATTTGGAGCAAGTAGTTGAGTTCGTGTATTTAGGTAGTATGTTTACAAGAGATGGGCGAGTGGAGAGGGATATTGAAAGAAGGGTTGGGGCAGGCAACAAAGTGAATGGTGCACTTAAAGTTGCACTTCTACCGACCCTTATGTATGGAAGCGAAGCATGGAACTGGCAAAAGAAGGATGAAAGTAGAATAAATGCAGTTGAAATTAGATCTCTTAGAAGAATGTGTGGATACTCTGTGTATGATAGAGTGCCGAATGAAAATATAAGAAGTGAATGCGGTGCGAATGATGGTGTCATGAACAAAATAATGAAAGGATCATTAAGATGGTTTGGACATATTGAAAGAATGAATGAAGAAAGAATGGTAAAAAAATTATATGTTAATGATGTAAATGGAACAAGAAATTGAGGAAGACCGAGGAAAACGTGGCACGATCAAATAAATCAAATATTGAATGTCGGCCATGTGAGGAGTCAGAGAAATCGACGCGCGTGCATGACACGATGTATGAATGTTGAGGAAGCGAGAGAAATATGTAAGGAAAGAAAAGTGTGGCAGTCCATTCTTTCTGCCTACCCCTTTGGGGAGACGGCGTGATGGTTAGTTAGTTAGTTAGTTAGTAATTTGGTCATGCCATGTTTTCCTCGGTCGTACTCGGCTTCTTTTTCCACTCACGCAACTTGTGTACAACTTTTTAACCATTCTTCTCTCATCATGATGCAGTCATCTGCCTTACATTTCTCTCTTATTTCATCGTTATCTTTCATTTCTATGGCGTTTATCCTGCTTTCATTCTTCTTTTGCTAGCTCCAACCTTCACTTCCATACATGATAAATTTAAACGCATTTAAAAAAGAAAAAAATTGCCGGATCGCATATGTTGCTATTGCCTTGTAAAAAAGAAAACAAGCTTACTTATTAATAGGCACAACAGAAAACCTCGAAGTCCTTGGACGATCGGCTGGGAATCGAAGACCCTAGATATACCAGAGATCGTGAGGCAGGGCAGACCACTTGGCGTACGTGCACCAGGATGTTCGATCCCTAAAAAAGGAAAAACACAAGTCAAGAATATTGGTTATCGCTAATGTACGAGTATAGTACAACAAATATTATACTTCGCAATGCACTTAATCCCTTTAGGTATTCTAGAGTATACAGAAATAACCTGTTTAATATATACATATGCATATTTATGCACACATTATGTGTTTACTCGCAGGCTAAGTGAGGTATAAGCAATAACAATTGACGACCTTCGTGACCGAGTGGCAAGTGCTATGACTGCCACACCGAAGGACCCGGGTTCGATTCCCGGCGATGGCAGCGTGATTGTCACACTGTCCTAGGTCAGCGTAGAATTCACGTGACAATAAAACGGCGATAGATTAGCTATGTTTCACATGTCACGAAAATCAATATGATAACTATACCCTTTACATCCATTTGGCTTGCTTGATGTACAGAGCAATTCAACAAAATAATAATAATAATCATAAAATTTGAAAGTCATCCCATTCAATATTATATTTTATGGTAATGACACGTTTCATCTTGCAAAGGCATAATTAATTGTTGACATTTGATTATTGGCATTCCCGTAAAATATATTAAAACTTCCAGAAATTATAAGATTTCATTCGTATTAATGATATTAATAATTAACTTAACAACATTGATGATATAAATAATTAACGTATTCAAATCATGAGATGCGTATGCATAAATTGACATGATCTTTCTCGTATTATATTTATTGTCATAAATTATTTGTAAAGAACCTCTATAAACAAACTCGAATTATCAATTTGGTCCCCGATACATTGTTTTACCTATCTCCGACAGCGACAGCATACATTGTTTTATCTACCGGCTGCCAGAACCAACCTGGCTCTAATGACACCGGTGGAAAGAACAATTAATCTGCTGAACGCGGTCTCCTCGTTTTTCATGTAAGTGAAAGTACGTTCAGAAGGCAAATACTCTCGACTTTGGAGAGTATTTTGTCTTCCTAATGTCGAATCATCTCTCATGCGTTTCTGCTATTATATAATACTATATACAATATAGTATTATATAAAAGAAAAGGATGGAGTGCCGCATCGGTTAAAGTGTGGCAGCTCATTCTTTCTGCCTACCCTTTCGAGGAGACGGCGTGAGGGTTAGTTAGTTAGTTAGTTAGTTATGTATTATACAATATATTATTAAACCTGGTGTTAAAGTTTTTGCTGGTGTTGGTTTGTTTTAAGTGCCTAATTAAAATGAAAACAGTGGAATAAAAAATTAAATAAACACAAATGTCCGGATCGTCCAGCTGACGACAAGTGCACCATCTAAAAGAACATTATGTGTTAAATTCTTTTCATGTGTTATTTTATTTTATATCATTGTATTTTGTATAATTTGTTTTTGATTTATTATGTAGACGTTGAATGATTGAAGTGTGCGCGGGAGATGCCTATTGGTGGCGATGAGGTTCGCAACCCATCACACCGCGTCTCTCGCGTTGGCGAAAAGAGAAGAATGTAGTGCAGCATCGATTAAAGTGTTGCAGTTCATTCTTTCTGTCTACCCTTTCGGGGAAACGGCGTGATGGTTAGTTAGTTAGTTAGTTATTAAACCTGTTCTCAATAGATGCCTTAAACCTTAATTTTGTTATGTCTATTGATGAAATAAACTGATTTCATTTTATTTAAATTATAACAGCTGATCCAAAGTTCGAGTAGTAAAGGGTACTAGCATGTCAGACTTCACGTAGCTTAACACGTAAGTACGTTTAATGATTACGTGATTGCGTTTAAATTCCTAAGCTAAAATAGTAATATTGATTTAACCTTGAATTTGTATAATAAGAAAAAAAAATTAAATTTAAAAACATGTATAGGAAACAGCAATACCATCTTCAAATATCCAATGATAATATTACATGAGAATTGGCGGGGCATTGTTTGGACAAGTTATTTACCTGTTTATTTTAAAAAAATACGTACATTGTCATTATATACACATTTAATAATATGTTTTCGCTAGCATGACAAAATACTTGAAACATAACTAACTAACCATCACTCCATTTCCCGGAGAGGTAGGCACAAAGAATGGACCGCCACGCTGTTCTGTCCTGACAAACTTATCTCGATTCCTCTACATTCATTCATCGTGTCATGCACGAAAGTCGATTTCTCCGACTCCTCAAGTGACCGATATTTAATATTTGATTGATTTGATCGTGCCACGTTCTCTTCGGTCTTCCTCTATTTAAGCTCCGTTCACGTCGTTAACATATCCCTATCATCATTGATTATTTTCATGTGTCCAAACCATCTTAACGACCCTTTCATTATTTTGTTCATTCTTCTTCTTCTTCTTCAAGTGCCCTGTCGGGTCCCCCCAACGTTGGCGATCACCTCGGCGAACCTGGAGAAGGTGGTACTTTTCCCCACGCATTATATGACCCAGATGTGAGATCTTTCGAACCTTGATAGTTGATAACAATTCCCTGTCAACTCTAGCTCGCCTCAGGACAGGTATTGGTAACCATGACTGTCGAGGGAACTCTGAGCATTCGGCGATGGAGCCACATTTCAAATGCTTCCAGTCTGTTCATTGAGTTGACTTTCAAAGTCCAAGTTTCACACCCGTACAATAAAACAGACCTTCAAGTATCTAGGTCCTGACTTGTTCTATGGGTTGATTTTCTATGACCAGGTTACATGTTTTGGGTGTTTTGGAACAATAATCTATAATAACATTAATTACAATTTGTCAGAAAAAGTCAGACCTGAGTAGTAGAAGTCCTGGGCTCCGGATAGGTAAGACTGAAGGAATTTTTTGGAGGTCGTCGAGGTTCACCCAGGTCTGTAAAATGAGAGAGATGAACAAGTATAAATAATATTTTGATGATTTATAAATCGTGACATGTCGAAGCCATTTATAATTTCATTATTGAGATCTATTGTGAAGTTAGTAGATTCTGTTTAATGGTGAGAAAACATAAGATATTAGGCTTATTACACGTTCAAAGATCAAAGTATGCTTTGTACGTTTTTGGAACATAAAAACAACATACATTTATATTGTATAAACAATTTCAGGACTTATCACTGTAACACTTATAGTCCAAAGGTATATGGTCAATAGAGATAATAATATAACATATTTTTTATTTCATTTATCATCAAACACCCTATTTTATTGGTATTACTATTTCAAAGATCGAAGACTTATACTTTAACCCTTTCGTGCTCTTTTTTCTTCAAGGATTTTATTTGCATTTTAATTAATGCAAATATTAATGACTAATAGCATTCATATTTATAAAAAAATGACTTTTTTTTTAATCGATTGCAATTTATAAAAAAACTAATAGGATCTATAGTTCTCACTGATACTTGGTCGAAAACTCATTGTTCGTAAAAAAAATACGTATTTAAAAAAATGGGCATTTTAATTTAAAAAAACATTAATTTTGTGCTCTTTTTTCTTTAAGGATTTTATTTGCATTTTAATTAATGCAAATATTAATGACTAATAGCATTCATATTTATAAAAAAATGATTTTTTTTTAATCGATTGCAATTTATAAAAAAACTAATAGGATCTATAGTTCTCACTGATACTTGGTCGAAAACTCATTGTTCGTAAAAAAAATACGTATTTAAAAAAATGGGTATTTTAATTTAAAAAAACATTAATATTTTTTTTTAATAAATCACATTTTTCCTTATGTAATATGACATACCTCGAAATTCAGATCGAATCATGTATTCAATTCAATTCAATGTATTCAAAAAAATTATGAACATTACAGAATAATATCAATTCCTAATAGTTTTACAATATACAAAATAATAATGTCACAATATTTTGAATGTATACAAATTCTTGTAGACAAATACTGGATTTCACCCATTGCGGATAAGTTATTTTTATTTTACAAGGATTAATTGTATCTCAATAGAGACGAAGATGCAAATTGTTTTCTGGGAACAGAAGGTTAATCCTTGTAAAATAAAAATAATTTATCCGCAATGGGTGAAATCCAGTATTT
This sequence comes from Lepidostoma basale, assembly GCA_022606425.2. NCBI lineage: Eukaryota > Metazoa > Arthropoda > Insecta > Trichoptera > Lepidostomatidae > Lepidostoma > Lepidostoma basale. The sequence goes on from JAHDVF020001570.1 coordinate 158,640, forward strand.
GTCTACAAGAATTTGTATACATTCAAAATGTTGTTGTATAAATATGTATAACTGGTACATGCAGGCAAAAAATTGGAGAGACATCTCCAGGCGAAATCTAGTACTGTATGATTTGCATAGACTTTCACAGTACATTAATAAAGGTTTTCTGCTTAATGCTTTCTAATCTTAATATAGATGACGCTAGTGTAGAGTGAACATAAAATTGTGAAAATAGGTGTAGAAACCTGCCATATATACAAGTTCCAAAAAGTTTGTCAGACGTGGTGGTCATAACGGCGGAATGGGGAATGTTGTTAAAACGTGAAGCGATCGCTCAACCCAACCAATGACAGGTCATAAGTCCTGTAAGCGCCTCGGCCACCACCTTCTGTTCCCAGAAAACAATTTGCATCTTCGTCTCTATTGAGATACAATTAATCCTTGTAAAATAATAATGTCAATTTTAAAAAAAAGACAAATAATGTAATAAGAAAACAAACAGAAGACAATTAAAAAAATATATTCGAGAACAATTTAGTAATAAAAAACATTGTTGTACAATAAGAAATATATCATACAGTGAAATAAATGTCTATAGAACTCAAATCAATCGTCAAAATTCTTATTTATGTTTTGTCAAAAATTTACTAATCTGACGCATGACACTCAAAAACAAAATAATACGTGTTTTTTTTTTTATTTAACTCCCAGTTAGAGGGTTAAGTAAACAAAGTATTTCATTTTTATTTCAAGCACTTGATTATCGTGTGTTTTATTATTTATAAGTGTATAATCATAAAGTATTGACTATGCGCAAACGTTCAAATAACTATATTAAACTGTGTGTCTTCTTCTTCTTTTTTGTCCTGTCACACCACCGTGGTGCATAGGGCCACAAGGAATCTTCTTCACCCGATTCTATCGCATGCCTGATGCCTAACATCATCCCAAGTGAGGCCTGCTGCCTTAACCTCGTCCTGCAGGGTTCTTCTCCAGGTGGCTCTAGGTCTGCCTCGCTTTCTCTTTCCCTCAATAGGGGACCAGTCTAGTGCGCCCTGAGCGATGCAGGCTGGGTTCCGTCTCAGAGTGTGGCCGATCCACTACCATTTGCGTCTAGCGACTTGTTCTCTAATTGGCTCTTCGCCTGCCATGGTCCAGAGAACGGCATTTGACACTGTTAGGAGCCAATAGATTTTGAATATTGAGGATTGAGTATATAAACGATGTGTTATCTTATTATAAATAAAACGTCCGTTCTCTAGAAATTAATAAAAAATAATATAAAATTCATTAAAATAAAATTCATTAAATAAAATTTAGAAACACGTAGATTTTCTTCTTGTTCCTTTCCCTTTTCTAACGATTTGTCCTATACAGAGATTTTATCGTCTGAGATCAGGATGTCCAACTGTCCTTCAATCTATTATGTTGCCTTTCAGGTGGGATTTCGTTTGATGCTGTATATGCGAATCTGTCACTGTCCGTCCTGGCTACAAGACATCTCCAGTATATTCTTCTGGATCTATTCCACCGAACAATATCCTATATTTCGTACCGGACGCAATCTCGGCTAGTTTTTCCGGTAACAGATCATAGGACCATCATCTCAGATGTTCTTAGAAATCCGTTGGTTCATTTAGTATCGACCCGTGACTCTACAGCATACGTCATGATAGGTCGCACACGTTCCTTATAAATTCTGACTTTATTTTTATTAATGCTTATTAAAAACAAGCAAAAGCTCATCATCATGGGCAAAGTGGAAGGAAGGTGACCGCAAGGACGACCACCGAGCCGAGTAAAACATCCACAAAATAAATCTAAAACAAATAATACAAAATACAAAGATATAAAATAAAATAACCAAATAAAAATAATTTAACGCAAAATGTTATTTTTAGATGGTGCACATATTGTCTATTTAATTTATGTTCCACGTATCCACCGGTTTTTTTAATTAGCTTTAATTACGCACTTAAAAAAAACCAACACCAGCAAGAACTTTCAAATAATATTGAAGAAATTATTCAAATTGTCATTGGAACAAATGAAAAAATTTTTTTTTTACACCTGTCAAAATTCTTTATATAAACGAAAAAACTTGTATAATTTTAACGTCAAAACAGTACAAACGTATTACGTGTCACAATTAACTATTTTAAAGTGCGGCAACAATCAAATTGACCAAAACAATTCACTTATACACGAAATATCTCCAAATTTACGGGAGCACCTTATGAACCAAACTAAATTTTCAAAATCAGAATTATATAAATTTTGTATTTCTGTCTTCTGTATTTTTTTCGGCTGTCCTTCTCGTGAATATGCAACATATAGTTGATCAAATTAAAATAATGAATTTTCCAGATTCAATTCTGGATGGTTATTGAGAATGCAAGGTGAATGAGAAACTGCAATTGTTTGAAATGAAATGTCATCTCGATGGGAATACGTGGAATCAATCAAAATACGATTAAGAATCGTAACTTCGATGACGTTTGGCATCACTTTTTTGACAGCGTGCCTAGTTCCCTTGCACAATCGCCGTGTGTTATTGTTACGAAGAAGACAATAATTGGTTTTGAGTGATAATTTGTGCGGTGTCTCATCCAAAGAATTTAAAAACTCAATTGGATAATTCAAAATCTCATTCGCATTTCTGACGCTGTCAATCGATTTGCTGGTGACAGATTCACCTGCAATTTATTCTTAGATGGCGTAGTTGATTGCATTGACATTGTGGGTTTTTGTTCCCAAAATAGCACGTTCGCGAACCCGTTAGTGATTTTCGTAATTGGTGGTAATTCGGTTGTGTTGATTTTGGTATAACTGGTAGAGCCTATTGGAAGTCACCTGCACTCATACATAAATCTCGAAGAGTTTGATCAAGCGCTTAGAGCATTTATTTATGTATCATGGTCCATTCATCCCAGACAATCCATTTACACGTTTGTAGCACTTTTTCCATGCCAGAAACTTTGAAACGAACCAACCTGCCTCTGGTGACACCGGTGGGAAGATCAATTAATCTGCTGAACGCAGTCTGGCTATCGCCGTGGTGATGGCCATGCTACGCTGGAGGATTGATCTGATCCCAAGTACCTATCCACACCTCCTCGACTTTGGTCTCCCCTGGAAACTATGCGAAATGTTAGAGATCGAGTGTGAATAACCTCGGTGGATAATATTGATGCATAGGCTAACGTGGAAGGACACCTCGCCAACCCGTCTGGCAAGCGTGGCGTTGTAATGCCAACCACCCCCCGTATGACATGTCATACATGGAGAAGTATGGGGGAGGCCTATGTCCAGTAGTGGACGACAATGGCTGTTAAAGAATAGGAAGAAATCCAAGTAAAACCACTAAACAATTGTGTTTACTACAAAACTAATACCTCTACCATCAATACGAAAGTTATAATTGAAAAACAGCGTTTTATGTAATTTCTAAGCAAATATTTGATTATAAAATTATAAGTCTTCTAAATCTGACTACAGTACAGTAGTCACGATTGCATTTCACGTTTCTGGAGTTCCCTTCGTTCAACGAAAGTACCTGAGATAATTTAAGATCAAGTGGTATGAACTGCGAGTTGATTCTTGTAACCTCATTACCCACCAACTCTGTATCGAGTTCCCATTGTGAGGAGGCCTGTTGGTATGGAAATTGATTTGGAAAACATGCACAAGTGATGCACTTGAGTCTCAGTCAAGATGGATGATCTCAGATTAAGTAAAATGACGAAAGATTTATTGCTTCCATCTCAAAAGAGTTATGCGCATTTACTTTGTGTACATATGTTACATTATAACTACACTTCATTGGGTATTCTAATTTGTTATTTCATGGCACGCATCTCTCGCCCCCTTAATACGTATACATCGTGTCATGCACACACGTTGTTTTATCTGACTCCTTGAGTGGCCGATATTATAACATTTATAAACTTTATCGTTTAATAAATAACTAACTAACCATCACGCCGTCTCCGTAGGGGTAGGCAGAAAGAATGAAGTGCCACACTTTTCATTCCTGACATATTTCTCTCGCGTCGATTTCTCTGACTCTTCATTCATTCTTTTCATGTGTCCAAACCATATTTGATCCTTTCATTATTTTGTTCATAACACCATCATTCGCACCGCATACACTTCTTAAATAATATTATATTATATTATATTTTTATTCGACACTCTATCATACAGGTATACATTTCTACCTCATTTCTACCGCATTTATTCAACTTTCATCCTTCTTTTGCCAGTTCCATGCTTCGCTTCGTCGCGTCGGTAGAAGAACACCATTGGGCACTGCCATTTTAGCTTTTTGGATAGGTTTATGTTTGCGATGACAACTTTAAGTGCACCATTCACTTTGTTGCCTGCCCCAACCCTTCTTTCAATATCCCTCTTCACTCGCCCAACTTTTTTAAACATACTACCCAAATATACAAACCTTTCTACATGCTCCAAATTTTCACCATTCACGCTAATGTTGCAGACTGGCATGATTTTTTTTTTCGAAAATCATTAGCTTGGACTTATTAACATTCATCATCATATCTTTTTGCATGCATACCTCATACATACACACTATTCACCAGGACTTGTAGTTCATGCTCGTTGTTTGCAAGTAGGACAGCGTCATCCGCATACAAGAGACAGCTAACTGACACTCCGTTCATTTTGGCAGCTAAATCCAACCCTTTCAGCTCTTTCATACCTCTCATTTCATCTTTCTCTCTCACTTCACAAATTCATTCAAGTATACTAAATAAGTTTTTTTCTTTTATATAAAGAATTTTGACAGGTGTTGAACTAATTTTTTTATTTGTTCCAATGACAATTTGAATAATTTCTTCAATAATATTTAAAGTTCTTGCTGGTGTCGAATTGATTTAAGTGCCTTATTACAGTTATTTAAAAGAACGGTGGATACGTGAAATATAAATTAAATAAACACAAAAGTCCGGATCGCCCAGCTGACAACATGCGTACCATCTAAAAGAACATAATGTGTTATATTATTTTTATTTTGTTATTTTATTTAATATTAGCACTACTATTTGAAAGTGCACAAGGTAGGCGACACAAGTGACTCCCTTAAAACCCTTTGGTTTTGAAAAACCGATGTATCGGCTTTTTCTCCACCAGCGAGAAACGCCAAATCTGACGGATCGATGTCATGACTTATAAGAGAAGCATATAAATATTAGATAAAGTGTGAGAGGGTGAATCAGTGGTACATATTAAATTGTATTAAATAATCATATTAAGTATTAAAAAGAAAATTATAATGTATGGAAGCGAAGCATGGAACTGGCAAAGGAAGGATGAAAGTAGAATAAATGCAGTAGAAATGAGATCTCTTAGACGAATGTGTGGATATTCTATGTATGATAGAGTGTCGAATGAAAATATAAGAAGTGAATGCGGTGCGAATGATGGTGTCTTGAACAAAATAATGAAAGGATCATTAAGATGGTTTGGACTTATGGAAAGAATGAATGAAGAAATAATGGTAAAAAATTATATGTTAACGATGTAAATGGAACCAGAAATAGAGAAAGACCGAGGAAAACAAGGCACGATCAAATAAATCAAAAATAGAATGTCGGCCATGTGAGGTGTCAGAGAAATCAACGCGCGTGCATGACACGATGTATGAATGTTGAGGAATCGAGAAAAATATGCCAGGAAAGAAAAGTGTGGCAGTCCATTCATTCTGCCTACCCCTTCGGAGAGACGGCGTGATGGTTAGTTAGTTTATTATTGTATTTTACATTATTTATTTTTGATTTATTTTGTGGACGTTGAACGATCGATGTGAGTGCGGGAGATGCCTATTAATGGCAATGAGGTTCGCAACCCATCACACCGCGTATCCCGCGGGGGCGAAAAGAGGAGGACGCAGTGTCGCATCAGTTAAAGTGTGGCAGTCCATTATTTCTGCCAACCACTTCGGGGAGACGGCGTGATGTTTAGTTAGTAAGTTAGTTATACTTTTTTAAACAGTCCATTGTTTTGGCCGAAGCACTATGATTCTTCAACATTATTAACACTTAAATTAAAAAAACTTTGTTTATGTATCACAATGTATATTTTTCATTGTGACAAATATTTGATTATGCCTTAGAAGGGCGAAACATGTCATTCCCATAAAATATACTAAAATTCTAGAAAACGGACGTTTCCATTCGTATTATTTAAATTAAGTGAATTTGTAAGTATATTATTGATTGAAATCGCAAAAATATAACCATTTATGTTAATTTGCGAATAAATTTAATTTCTACTGTCAGTGAGTTAAAATGTTGCATATGGTTAATTTGTGCACTTGTTTAGGTACCTATTTTACTTTTTGGCAACAGTTTTGTCTATGCTTAGTATTGCACCACACTATGTGCTGTCAAAATGACCTTCGACGACCTTCGTGGCAGAGTGGTAAGAGCTCTGATTCCCATTCCGAAGGTTCTGGGTTCGATTCCCGGCGACGGCAGTGTGATTGTCACATTGTCTTTGGTCTGGCGTAGTTGGCTACCTGTCACATGTCACGAGAATCAATATATCAGCTTAAAAAAAAAATGTATACTGTAATTGGGTTCAAGCAACCTGTTGTATACGTAAAAAAAAAAAAAAAACAGTTGGATTTTTTTTCTAGAATTTCTTATAGAAAAAAAAATGCTTAGCTCGTGATTCAGGGCACCCGATTCCCTATTCATAATAATGGGCTATTTTCTACTCATATTGGACATTGCATAATAAATTCTAACACCAACAATTTTAATCCTTGGTCTTTTTTCTTAATTAAAAAACAAATTAATCCACTCACAACCATCGACACAAGAACACCATTCAGGAAATCAGATATTTTCGCATAAATGCCTCATACATACTAAACATAATGACATGCGCGTTGTCGTCAAGTAGCAAATATATTTCTTATCCCGATATCTACCGGAAGAAGTTATCCGACTCCAACTCAAATGTATACACCGTGCATTACAAATCAAATCAAATCAGTTTATTAACTCAAAAGACATTACAAACAGCATAAATGTTTAAGGCATCTATTGAGTACAGGTAAAATATTATAAAAATAAAACATAATACCAGGAACGCATTAGAGATGGTTCGACATTAGGAAGACAAGATACTTTCTAAAGTCAAGAGTATTTGTCTCCTGAACGTACCTCCGAGGAGACCGCGTTCAGCAGACTAATTGCTCTTCCCACCGGTGTTACCAGAGGCAAATTGGTTCTGGTGGCCGGTAGGTAAAACAATCTGTGCTGTCGCTGACGGAGAAATTTATAAGGGACAAAAAGACCAACACCCTCTAGCACGGCCGAGTTTTCGAAATATCCTCTGATTAATTTAAAGAAATGGGTAATGAGATGCCCATCTTTTCGAAGCTGTAAAGAATTGGTTCCGAGTATTTCTAAAAAAATGTCGGGGGATAGAGCCACGGATAACTACCATACTCCCTCATGTAGAGATACCCTCGTTAATATCTTAACCTCAATGTGTTTATACATACACGAATGATAAATTGATACATTACATGTCAGATTTCTCTGATAATCACAATTCATATTACGCACAATGTTCTACCGTTGTTTTTAAATATATACATTTATGCCTACAGAATCTCAAAGGTTCATTCATAATATTGTTTATAACGCTTTCATCTGCCAACATCAGCATTCAAGAGATTCTCATAATCATCATCACACATATAGAAAAGCATTTTACCTGTGACACGTGACGGATTGAAGATTGAGATCTAAGTTAAATTTTCATTCACTTTTTTTCAGTTATTCGATATTCGTGATTTGTCTGTGGCGGATACTCTAATTTGTTAGAACCAAATTCGACAAACCACAACATTATCGAAGATTAAATAATGTAATTATTACACAACAAATATATATATCGCCGCCATTGTACCGGCGTAGAACATCTACATAATAACTTAAGTGGGTGATAGACGGGCGAGCAAGTACGCGTACTTATGGCTCGACGACCTTTTTCGCTCGTGTGTCACCGTAAGTACGCGTACTTTAAAACCGCCGAGTAAGTTCGTCGGCGATCCAACCGGTTTGAAATCTTACTCGTAGCTCGTCTTGGCTCGTACGTGTGGCAGCACTGCGAGCCGCGAGCCGCCATTTTGTTTCGCCAGTCCGTGGACGCGCACGCTTGTTTAAATTGCAATTTTTGTTAATTTTGATTCAGAAATTTCTCAAAATGTGTGATTTTCGAACTTATTCGCATGAACTGCTAACCGAATTTATAGAAGCTTTCCGAAATAACCCTTGTCTTTGGAAAATTAGAAGCAACGACTACAAAGACAAAAATTGTGACTAAACACAAAAGTTCTTCATACACAGGCTCAGGCATTCTGAAATAATTCTGAAAATCTTCCTTCTCTTCACGTAACTCTCTTACTAAATTCACATGTGATAAACGCTCTCTTTTTGTAAGCCAGTTCTTAACCCACACTTTTCGCCTTCGTCTATTGTTTTTAGTTTTTTGAAATGTAATACGATATAATTCCTAAATAACACAAAGCTTCTTCAGTGGACGACATCTGGGATCACATCTTTCGTGCGTGCAAACGGTGAATTCCTTATTATTTGTAGTTTTTATAATTTGTGTTTAGTATTTTAATGTTTGATTATGTATTTTCTTTAAATTCGTGTGCCTTTATCGTGTATTTCCAAGTGTCTTGTGCTAATAATTGTGAATAAGTTCCTTCCAAAATGTCTCCTCTCCCTGAATCCAAAATCGTCGCTATAAAATCGTTTAATCAATATTTTAATCCAAAATCGTCGCTATAAAATCATTTAATTAATTCTTCTGATTTAATCTAAAACCTTCGCTATAAATCGTTCAATTTATTATTTTAATTTCAATCTTTTAAAAATAACTCATAATAATAACGGCTTTTTAATTTTAAATTCCAGCTATAGGCTGTCCTGTACCCGCCGGAAACGGTAAGAGCCTTTGTAGATAACAAACTTTTTTAACCGTCCACGCAATTCTCTTTTTATTAAACTTCCAAATTTTATCACTTGTAAATCAAACGTCAAATTATTATTTAATCCCAAGCAAAATGGGCGGCTCAGCAGGACTTGTGAAAAGTGACTTTTCTGTACCTACCCCCCCCCCCGATAGAAATTTTTCAAAATTTCCACATTTTCGTGATCGTGGTGCTATTTCAGGATATTCCAGCTTTTTCACCTGCAACGGTCCAAAATTCCCAAAATATTTTCGGAAAAAATTTTAAATTTTTTTTTTTTTTTGGAAATATGTTAATTGGGTAGATGAGCGCACGAGCGATGGCGCCCTCTCCCAAGAGGATGGCGAAGCCCAAGAGAGGGACTTCGTCCACATCCACGGATCCCACACCCTCCACCTCGAAGCACCCCCCCTCCCCTCCTCTGAGCTCAGTTCCGAGCCCTTCCTTGAAGCCCACTTCCCCTTCAACGAGCCCCCCTCCGAGTTCTGTTTCCAGGACCAAAGCCGACGAGCCTTCCGCCATAATCGGCGAGCCGATCAAGAGAGCCACTGTTGCCATGAAGAACAGTGGCAATATTAAAGTCGCCATAAAAGCGGAGGTGATGGACTGCCTCAAGGCCATAGGAGAAGAGGTGGCCGCCAAGGACCTGGAGATCCGCGAGCTGAAGGAGAGGCTCTCTTGCGAGGTGCTCCGCCTGAAGTTGGAGCACGCGGAAGAGAGCCTGAGGAGGGAAGAGGCGCACTCTGCGCGACTTGCACTTGGCCCTCACCCGTCCGCACCTGTAGACGCGCCAATCGCAGTGGAAGCTTCGACTTCCAAAAGCTACGCCGGGGCCGCTGCGACCCCCCGCAGCGCCAACAAAACCTCATATCAGTCAAATCAGACAATAGCTTCACCCGGCGTGAGCCCTAAAGCTGGGCACACCGTGGTCATCTCCGGAAAGGAGACAATGGCCGGCGAGGCGATCGAGAGGATCGTTAAGCAAAACGTTAAGGTGACGGCTCTCGGAGTCGGCATCCAGAGTCTAAAGAGAACCGCGACCAAGGTGATCGTCAGGTGCGACACCCTGGAAGAGTGCCGCATTTTTAAGGATGCGGTCACACAAAATGCCACCTTGGAGGTGCGGGAGGAGGTCAAGCTCCGCCCGCGCGTGATCATTAAAGGAGTGGACGCGACGATGTCCAAGGAAGACGTCGTCGCCGCCCTCTTCTCACAGAACAGAGCCCTAGAGGGACTCCTTGCGGGAGCCTCGAGGGAGGAGTTGGCTTCGGTCCTCTTCTTCGTCGGGTTCCGCAAGGATAAAGATCGAAAGTGCGCCATCCTCTCCGTCGCGCCGCCGGTATATGGGCTCTTAATTAATGGGCAAAATAAAAATGTAAATGTGGGGTACGCGAGGGCCCGCGTAGCGGAGTACCTAGCAGTGCTTACCTGCCAGAAGTGTTTGTCGTACGGACACACTTCTGTCCACTGCAGGAGCAAGGAGGCCTGTTGGCGCTGCGGCGGCGAACACAAGGCGGCTAGCTGCAAGAAGGCAGCGGGCGCGAGCGATACTTGTATCAGCTGCGAGCGCTCCAACAGATCTGACAAAACTCGCCTCGCGACCACTCATCGAGTGTTCTCCGAGGAGTGTCCTCACTACCAGAGGCACGTCGTCGCTTACAGGGCCAGGGTGGATTATGGCCAGTGAAGCGTCGACGAATTGGGAATGCAGGGTTGCTCAAGCGAACCTTCAACGGTGCGAAACAGCCACCCTATCGTTTCTTAGAAACATCACATCACTAAAATATGACGTCGCGATTATTCAGGAGCCGTACACCGGACGCGCGGGAATAATTAACAAGTCAACGTACGACGGTCCGGTGTACCAAAAAGGCAGTGCGGATTCGCCGGCTAAAGCGGCCGTGATTATTTTGAACCCGAAACTGGCCGAGAGATCTATTCTTCTGGACGAGCACAGCGATCACGCGAACATATTTGTACAGGCAGAAGTGGGAGGACCTCCTTTGGTGGTGGGCTCTCTCTACTTTCCTCCAGGCGATGACATAGACGCCGGACTCCTCAAGGCCGGTGAGCTGATAGACAAGAAGAGGCACCACCGCATCCTGATCGGGGCCGACGTCAACGCGAAGAGCATTTGGTGGGGGAGTAAACGGACCGACAAGAGAGGAGACAGGGTCGATCAATTTATTTCCCACAACCAGCTACACGTGTTGAACGAGGGCTCCGTTCCGACTTTCGAAACGATGCGAGGGAGCGCTCTTCTCAGCAGCGTCATCGACGTGACCGTCTGCTCCGCCAACCTCATCAAGGAAGTGGAGCACTGGAGGGTGGATAGAGACATAGCCGCCTTGTCCGACCACAACGCCATCACTTTTACCGTGTCGCTGCGCAAGAGCCCCGACGCCGGGAGATGCGAAACTACATTCCTGTACAAGACGAGCAGAGCGAACTGGAAAAAAATTGACAAGTCGCTACGAATTAACCTCGTATCCAAACAGCTCACAGTCGAAAACATCGAATCTAACACGCGACAAAGCGCGCTCAACAGGCAGGTGGGGGACTACATCGAGGCAATCGCGGACGCGTGTCGGGAGTCAATACCGACCATCAAGCCTCCCGAGCGCCGGAGGAACCCGTGGTGGAACTCAGACCTGGACGACATGAAGAGGGAGGTCGTCCGGGCCAGAAGGAAACTCGCCAGTTCCGGCCCAGTCCGCAAGGAGCTCGTGACGTTGCCCGCCTATCTGGAAATAAAGCAAAAATATAAAGACGCGATCAGACACGCGAAGATTAACAGCTGGAAAGAGTTCTGCTGCATTCAAAATAAAGAGACGGTCTGGTCGTCTGTACAGAGGATCATGAAGAGCGCCCGGCGTCCGCCTCCCGCCACCCTCAAATTCGGGAATAACACCACCGACTCCGCGCTTGAGACGGCGACCGCACTTCTGGAACATTTTTTCCCCGCAGACGTAACTTCACGCGAAACGCCCGAGCAGCTCTGCATTCGCCGAAACGACTACGAGTCACTGCTCGCGGAGGACGACGTCCCATTCGCGGCTGAGGAGATCTCTAGAGTGCTGAATAACATGGATCCGACCAGAGCGCCGGGACGAGACCATCTCACCTCGGACATCTGCTCGAGAGCTTTCGCGACCGCCCCCGAGGTGCTGACCGGCATCTTCAATGCCTGTCTGCGTTTGGGGACCTTTCCGATTCTGTGGAAAATAGCGAGAGTCAAAGTCATTCCGAAGCCCAATAAGGACGACTACGGAGAAGTCGCCTCCTACAGACCCCTGGGACTGCTTCCTGTGCTGGGAAAGACGCTCGAAAAGCTCCTGATCAACCGCATCTCCTGGAGATTCGGAGGACGGGGAGCGCTCAGCGTCCGCCAGTACGGATTCACCCGGCAGATGGGCACTGAGGACGCGATGGTATCTGCGGTCGGCCTTATCAAGAAAGCAAACAGCGAGGGGTGTCACGCTTGTGTGATATCCCTAGACATCAAAGGGGCGTTCGACAACGCCTGGTGGCCCCATCTGCTGTCGCAGCTCGCCCGACATGACTGTCCGAGAAACGTCTACGGCGTCTTCAAAGACTACCTCTCGGACAGGACTGTGGAGATACGACACGCAGGGGCCTACTCGAGCAGGTCGACGAGCAAGGGCTGCATCCAGGGATCAGCCTGCGGACCGGTTCTCTGGAACATAGCGCTGGACGAGCTTCTGCAGCTGCCGTATCGTGAGGAAGTCCACATCCAGGCTTTCGCCGACGACGTGCTGCTGATCGTGAGGCACCGAGACGTCGGAGCCGTGGAAGCGATAGTCAACGAAACACTCGAACAGATCACCTCCTGGGGGGATCGAGTCAAATTACAATTCTCAGAGGAGAAAACTAAGGCTTTGTTCATCACGAGAAGAAAGGCGTCAGCCCCTAACCTCGTGATGAACGGGAAGCCTCTCCCGCTGTCCAAGGACTGCAAGGTTCTGGGGATTGTATTAGACGACACTCTCAACTGGAGTAAACACGTGGACATGGCGTGCAAAAAGGCCGTCAATTACACCAAGAAGCTGACGTGCATGGCGAAGGCCACATGGGGACTCAGCCCGGAGGTACTGCGGGCCCTTTATATCGGCGTGGTGGAGCCGACCATCACCTATGCGGCGAGCGTCTGGGCAGAAGCGGCATGCAGGAATAACATCCAGCTGAAGCTGAACAGGGTGCAGAGAACGATAGGCATTAGAATTTGTAAAGCCTATAGGACCGTCTCTCTGACCTCTGTTCAAGCGATAGCAGACCTGATGCCGCTGGACCTGAGGCTCAAGGAGCTCAAAATGATAGGTGATGTCAAACGAACCGGCTCGATCGAACTCTTACCGGGGGACCGCGGGTACCAGGGTGTCGTTAAGTGGACGGAGCTGCCGCATCCTGTCGAGCAGACCGGGGAATTGACGGCCCACCCTGAGACATACAGAAGAGATGCATTCCCCTCTGACGAAATTGATATTTACACAGATGGAAGCAAGACCGAAGGAAAGGTTGGCGCGGCGTTCGCAGTGTTTGGCGCAGCCGGAGAGTTAAAGTGTAGGAAGCTGCCCATGGCGGATTACTGCACGGTATTCCAGGCCGAACTCTTCGCCATCGCAGAGGCCCTGAGATGGGTCGTCGCCGACACCTCGTGGAGGAAAGTCAACGTGTTGACCGACTGCATGAGCGCGACGAAGGCTCTGAGCGACGGCGCGCCCACCAATCCGATGGTCTTTCAGATTCAAAAGTCTTCCAAAATCCTTAGAGACCGAGGTACCGAGTGCAGCTTCTTGTGGATCAGAGGTCACAACGGGCTGGAAGGGAACGAAAGAGCAGATGAGCTGGCTAAAGCGGCCGCCCTTAGGGTCAAAACTGCCAAGCTCTACTCTGAGTTTCCTCTCAGCTACGCAAAGCGCACTATCAGAGAACACACGAATCAGCTGTGGGAAGAGAGATACGAGAACAGCGCCACCGGAAGCGGGACCAAGAATTTTCTCCCCTCCATAAGAGATGCGAAAGAGCTGAGGAAGAGAATAGCACCTTCGTTCCAGCTCTCGCAAATTCTCACTGGGCATGGTGCCACACTCTCGTATCTACACAGATTCAAGATTAAAGATTCACCTCACTGTCCCTGTGACTCACAAACAGACCAAACAATCGAACACGTTATCATCCATTGCCCCATCTACACGCGAGAGAGATGGAAACTGGAGAAGGAGTGTCAAAGAAGAGACATCCACATCACAGATCTCCCGGCCATCCTCCGCAACAAAGATACACTATGCAGTTTCGTGGACTTCGCAACCACGGTGGTGGATCGGTTGCGGGTCAGCAATAAATAACAATTGTATTTTTTTACAGGTACGTCGCGTCCCGACTGAGGTTTTCCATGGTTCCCTCAGTTGTAAGGCAAATGTCGGGATGCTTATTAGCTAGTCCATGGAATTCCATAGATAGGAACTCCACTTCTTTAATTTTCTTCTCTCCCCTCTAAACTCTTTATTTCTTTTTCTCGGCAAATCTCTGCCACCCCAAAGATACACTACTTCGCTGAAATGCCAATTAAACAAGTACACACCGCCCTGATAAATAAAATGCAGGGCAACAAAAAATAGAAACAACCCAAGTAAAAAAAAAAAAAAAAAAAGTGGACGACATCGCGATACGGTATGAGTAAGTTGGCGCGTGTATCGCCGACGTCGAGTCAAGTAAGTTCGCGATCTTAAAAACCGCAGACTTTAAGTTCGTACGTCTATCACCACCTTAACGAAGTATTGTGGACTGCATGCCGACTGATACCGAAGACTGACGAAGATTTCCGAGCGGGCCATTCGGTTTCTACGCCGGCTCTGTGTGCTGCTTTACCGACAGAACAGAGTATTTACAAGTTGACAAGTATAGAAACCTTCGAAGATTGAAGGTGAATTGCCCAATTGTTGAAGCCAATTTGTTAGTAAGTTATACATAATTGCACTCGTCGAAACATGGCTCAATCCGCATATACTTTGCTATAAGATTTTAATAAATAATCATTCCTCGTTTTTCAGAAAGACAAAACTTATCTATGGTCACAAGAAGTGCATTTAATATCACGTGATATGTTGCGAGTCTTGTACACTGCCATTTTCCGATGTACTTGGGAATAACATTGCACCGTACAGTGACATTTCAAACCCACTGCAACAACAACAGAATGTCAGTTCTCGAAATAACTTACTGAGGAAGTTAACGTGGTCGTCTTAGGACGCATCTCCCACAGTCCTGTGAACATTGGACTGACTCTGTGATACTCGGCTGTCGACACGCTGGACAGGTGGGTGTAACACTAAATACAACGTGCGGCCTCATCACGGATTACCTAAAGCCAACTTCACTAGAAAAGATCTTTACCCTGGCTGGTATTGTCCCAAAAACTATTAGAAGAAATACCGCCTGCAATGTGTATAAGTCAAACCAGCAGAATGCCTTCAGGTATCCGCTATATAACCACTGGACGAGGAACGGGCCTAGGGATTGAATTACGGAAGCTGAGGAAAGGATCGTTCGCCTATAACAGCTTCGGGTAAGCGCTGGGAATCCTCTATGTCCTATATATGATAATATTCTGTGATAGTTTGGCTCATCTGAGGGAAGTACTATCTTTATTGTAATTGTATGGTATATTTATTTTATTAATTTGTCATGCGTCTTATGTTTCTCGCTCTTTTTATTAATCTATTATGTATTACTTATTATTGTGTATCTCTAACTTGTATCTTTAGTGTATTGGGGGAAAAAAATCTGTAATGCTTTAGATATGTTTAAAATAAATAAATGAAATATATAATCGGGTGTGGTCTAGTGGATAGAACGCTTGGCTCCTGATGCAGGGGATTTGGGTTCAAGACTGGACACAACCAGAATCTTTCTTCATAAATATGAGCTATTTTCTGCTCATATTGAAGATTGTAAAAATAAATGGGAAGAATGAGTAAAGACAGAATGGTGAAGAAGGTATATAGAAATAGAGGAAGGCCAAGGAAAACGTGGCACGATCAAATCAATCAAATATTCGTCGGTCACGTGAGGAGTCGGAGAAATCGACGTGCGTGCATGACAAGATGTATGAATGTAGAAGAAGTCAAGATAGAACAGTGTGGCGTTCCATTCCATCGAGAGTCGGCGTGATGGTTAGTTAGTTAGTTAATAAAAGTAAATTCTAATAGCTGCGAATACCTGGATTGGATGATGACCAAGGAGACTCAACCACCGGGACACAAGCTTTCCTCAACCGACTGCGCACATGAGTTGGTGAGATGAAGATATGGGGTGTCCGTCAAGGCAATGCGACACTCTGCATTTGTTGAATGGAGCATTCCTAACTGCACATGACGTAATGCCCTTTCTGCCCTGTGTGATGTACGGAGGACGATCTGGTTCTGGCATCCAGCAGTGTGATGCAGCTGGCAGATTCCTGGGCCGACTAAAAAGAAGGAAGACAGGTAGAGAAGCATTATTTTTTAATATATAGTATATTGACGACCTTCGTGTCCGAGTGCATTGACTGCCACCCCGAAGAATCGGGGTTCGATTCCCGGCGAGGCCATTGTGATTCTGAGGTATCTCTACATGAGGGAGTAAGGTAGTTATCCGTGGCTCTATCCCACGGCATTTCTTTTAGGAATGCTTGGAACCAATTCTTTACAGCTTCGAAGAGATGGGCATCTCATTACCCATTTCTTTAAATTAATCAGGGAATATTTCGAGAACTCGGCCGTGCTAGAGGGTGTTGATATTTTTGTCCCTGATAAATTTCTCCGACAGCGACAGCACAGATTGTTTTACCTACCGGCCACTAGAACCAATCTGCCTCTGGTGACACCGGTGGGAAGAGCAATTAGTCTGCTGAACGCGGTCGCGGAACGCTGAATGCTCTTTCATATTAGTTAAGGTACGTTCAGGAGACAAATACTCGGGACTTTAGAAAGTATCTTGTCTTCCTAATCTCAAACCATCTCCTGGTACTATGTTGTATTTTTATAATATTTGACCTGTACACAATAGATGCCTTAAACATTTTCCTGTTTGTAATGTCTTTTGGGTTAATAAACCGATTTGATTGATTTTCACACTGTTTTTGGTCTGGTGTAGAATTCACGTGACAATAAAATGGCGATAGATAAGCTACCTATCACATGTCACGAGAATCACTATGATAGCTATAATACTCTCTACATCGATTTATCTCTTGCTGTCATGATGTAAAGAGTGATTCAATAAAAAAATTAAAAACAAATAATAATCCTATGCATGATAGAACTTAAAGAACTGATTAACCATGAAACAGTAGTGAGATTCTGTAAGTCTCAAAGCCTACGGTGGGCTGGCCATGTGGAAAAAATACCAAAGGGTAGAACAACACAAATTATATCCAGATGGGTGCCCCGCGAAAAGAATCCAAAAGGCAAACCGAGGAAAAGATGGGCGGATTGCGTGGAAGAAGATTGGGAAAAAACGGAAGGAGCTAGGGAATTAAGAGAGATGGCCAGAGAAAGAAGTCAGTGGAGGACCGTTGTGGAGGAGGCCAAGTCCCATACCGGGATATAGCGTCGAAAAATGATGATGATGAATAATTCTATGCAGCGTCTTGAGATAATTTCTCTGAGAGATAATCTGAATATTATTGTGATGGTACCTCAATCTTCATTCCATTGAGGGTCACGGTGTTTTGAACTCTGATCTCAGAACTCTGGAATCAATTTTGAGCAACGGGAAGTAGCAATTTTTTCTATCATTATGTTTTCTGATACCCGATGACAATTACGCTCCATTGTTCAAGTTTGAGTGTGCTAGTAAACTTGTCCATACACCTTTTAAGGTAAGAACTATGGGCGAAAAGAATTTAACAGTCATATCATTAACAGGTGGGTTATAACATGTATATTAAGACCAAACATGCCCATCATGTGAGGTGGAAGGCTACTGGTTGTCGGAGTGAGTACGAACTTTTCAGTCTGTACCGCTCGGTGGTGAGACGCAATGTTCGATCAGCCTTTCGAACATATGTGGGCACCATTGAGGGCAATCTTATGGATGACCCTGGATCCTTCTGGAACTACGTAAAAAGTCTACGAAAGGATGGGGGCATCCTAAACACTATGATGCATGGGGATAGGGAGGTTGAGGGTGTAGATATAGTGAATGCATTCGCTAAACACTTTCAATCTGTCTATAGCAATGTTCCCCCGCGGCTTAATTTCAATTCAGCGACTGAGTTAAGTGCCAATTGTTGTGGTCATGGCTTTGTCATATCGCAGATAGAAGCGAATGATATTATATCCTCCATTAAAGCTATGAAGAATTCGCACTCGGTTGGTCCTG
Source organism: Lepidostoma basale (assembly GCA_022606425.2). Lineage (NCBI taxonomy): Eukaryota > Metazoa > Arthropoda > Insecta > Trichoptera > Lepidostomatidae > Lepidostoma > Lepidostoma basale. The sequence continues at coordinate 177,025 of JAHDVF020001570.1, forward strand.
ATTTTCTTCCCATTTACTTCTTAAAAGGCTGCTCTGAGCTCCTAATATCTCCGCTGTATTTTTTATTTAACCTATCGTTAAGTACAAATACTTTTCCTGATCTCTGGAAACTTTCCAGAATCAGTCCTATTTTCAAGAGCGGCGCAAAAGAGTCGGTCGAAAACTACAGACCTGTAGCGATACTGTCGGCTCCAGCCAAACTATTTGAATCAATTTTACACAAATTGATATTTCCCAAAGTCGACCCCTATATTATAACAGAACAACATGGATTCAGGAAGGGGCGCTCGACTGAAACTAATCTCATGGTATTCACAGATTACATTGCAAGGGCCTTGGATGATGGTCACCAAGTTGACTGTTCATATAATGATTTCTCAAAGGCCTTTGACACTGTGAACCACGACATTCTGATAGCAAAGCTATCTCAAATTGGATTCTCTTCTCAGTTGATTATGTTTTTCATTAGTTACCTCGAGGGGAGAAAACAATACGTCTCATACGAAATTTTTCAATCGGAACCTTTTCTTGTAAATTCAGGGGTGCCACAAGGTTCAAACTTAGGGCCACTCCTCTTCACCATCTTCATAAATGATATTGCGAAGGTGATAAACTTCTCGCGATTTCTTTTATTTGCCGATGATCTGAAATTATTCCTGGAAATTAAAAATCCTGGAGACTGTCTTCGCCTCCAGTCGGACATCAATAATATTGTCAACTGGAGTCACAGTAATCAAATGCAATTCAATGTCTCTAAATGCGTTATGCTATCTTTTACTAGAGCATTGAGAACTGTGTATTATAGATACACAATGAACAACCAGCAACTAGCACATGTATCTACGATGAGAGATCTCGGGATCATCTATGAGAGTAGGCTGACTTTTCGTGCACATGTTGAGAGGATTTGTGGCACTGCACTGAAGATGTTGGGCTTCATCGTCCGGACCGGCAGAGTTTTCAGGGATCCCAATGTGCTCAGAGTCCTATACAACGCATTGGTTCGGAGCAGACTCGAAAGTGGTTCTGTGATATGGAGTCCTCACGAGGCGAGATATTCTATTATGCTGGAGAGGGTTCAGAAAAAATTTCTGAGGTATCTCTACATGAGGGAGTATGGTAGCTATCCTTGGCTCTATCCCACGGCATTTCTTTTGGGAATGCTCGGAACCAATTCTCTACAGCTTCGAAGAGATGGACATCTAATTACCCATTTCTTTAGATTAATTAGGGGATACTTCGAGAACTCGGCCGTACTGGAGGGTGTTCGGCTTTTTGTCCCCGATAGATATCTCCGACAGCGACAGCACAGATTGTTTTACCTACCGGCTGCCAGAACCAATCTGCCTCTGGTGACACCGGTGGGAAGAGCAATTAGTCTGCTGAACGCGGTCTCCTCGGAGATCGACGTCTTTCATGTTAGTGAAAGTACGTTCAGAAGGCAAATACTCTTAATTCTGGAGAGTATCCTGTCTTCCTAATGTTGAACCATCTCTTATGCGTTTCTGGTAGTATACTATATATAATATATTATTTTACCTGTTCTCAATAGATGCCTTAAAAATAAATTTTGTAATGTCTGTTGATGAAATAAACTGATTTGATTTGATTTGATAACTTGAGTACCGAAAATGAAGCCACGTAGCATATCTACAGTGTGTTTTATTATATTTTTTATTTATTCTTCCCCAGAAAACGTATGAGAAATGATGGACGCAGATATCCGAAATCCTACGAAACACGAAGATCAAATATGCTCATCTCAAGAAATGAAAAGATGTTCACTCTACAGGGTGAGTTTAAATATTTAAGTCAGTATCGCTAGAGGATGGTGCGCAATGTCAAATTAAAAACAAACAAAAAACTTTTAACAAGTTTGAGCACGCACGTCGATTACTCCGACTCCTCACGTGACCGACATTCAATATTTGATTGATTTGATCGTGCTACGTTTTCCTCGCCCTTCCTCTATTTCTAGCTCCGTTCACGCCGTTTATATATACCTTCTTTACCATTCTGTCTTCACTCATTCTTTCCATGTGTCCAAACTATCTTAATGGCCCTTTCCTTATTTTGTTCATAACATTTTCATTCGCACCACATTCACTTCTTATACTTGCATTTGTCACTCTATCATATACAGATTTGCCACACATTCGTCTGATATTATTAAATAAAATAACAATACACTTTTAGTCATTTGTATTAACGCCACTTTATTTGGTAACACCAACCGGTTTCGGTGAGAGAGTAAACTAAATATGTTTTCATATTTAGTTCTCTCACCCTGACGAAGTTCCGGGAGGAGCGAAACCCGTTGGTGTTACCAAATAAATTGATATTAATACATATTACGAAAAGTGTATTGTTATTTTATTTAAGTGGAATTTTACTTAATATAATGATAATCGGATGATTTTACTAAAATTTGTTGATAGAAGTTAATTTAAATTAATTATTAAATAAATCGATGTTTTTTAACTACTCCACTTCTGTATTTATTTCGACAGCGAGCCCGGCGAAACTGGTCGCTGTCAAAATACAAAAAGGGAAGTATCACATTCAAAAAATATTTTGATTCAATTATTATCTAAATATTTTTTAATATTATATTTGATAATATTATTTCATTATTATTTATTTCAATTGTAAGCTCCATTACGAAAAATTTCATTAACATCCAAAAATATGTTTGAAACTAAGTGAAATTGAATATCGCAGTTATCCAGAGACCAATCCACCTAGTATACTCGTACGTACCTATAGCTATGGTCTACATACAATTTTGAGTCCTCCTGCGTCATAGGTTTAGAGGTCAATGTAGGGCGTTAAAGCGCCAAGGGAGCGTATATTTTTTAATATAAAATAATCATCAAATTAATTTTATTTATTTTTTAATACTAACTGAATGAAATGATTATAACGCATAAAAATAATGTAGTTTTTCATTATCAAATCATTTATATTATTCAATTATTTTTATACATTTGACAATCTTTTTAATTTCATCTATTTGATTTTAAATAGATGTAAAATATATAATATGTAACAATATAAATAAATTATAAATTATAATAAATTATAAACTTAAGAGAATGCAATAATTTACCATATATTGCATGTTTTAATAAGAAAAATATATAAATATATTTGGTATGTAGGAAAAATCGCCGTACGTGCATGACTCGTGAATTAATATGGAGGAAGCTAGAGAGGTATGTCTGAATCGAGTAGCGTTGAGGTCCATTCTCTCTGCCTACCCCTTCGGAGAAACGGCTTGATGGTTAGTTGTTGTCGGTGGTGGTATAACAATTATGGAATAGAGGGCGTTTATTTTTGTATTCAAATTTATCTATTTTTAAGCTATTGTATTGAGTCACATAAATTCTTCACCAGACCAAAGACAGTGTGATAATCGCCGTGAGTCAAACACAGGATTTTCGGTATGGCAGTCAGAGCTCTTATCACTCTGCCACGAAGGTCGTCGAAAATTGTTGTTATTCTTGAGAAGGATGCGGTGGTCCAGAAAAACTTGGGAACCTAGTGTCTAGGTACTTGAACAAATCATTTGAATGAGTCTTCCTCACTGCGTCAAAAATGACTTCAGCAAGGTGAAATATATTTTTTTCTGATTTTGTAACGGGAATCTCTAAAAAGTTGTAATTATCTCGCGTCCTTCAGTAAATCAAAGAGATCAGGAGTCTAAAGAAGTTATTGAACATGGTCTAAATATCTAACAAAGATTAAAATTGACGACGATTTCACATCGCGTATAAAACAAACAGTGACATCAATCTGTGTCGAAAATTGTCATCGAATTTTCAAGACCATAACAACTATGAAAGCAATTCGAATTAATCAATCTCGCCATAAACAACAACCGCCATAATAAGGCGGATGCAAATTGAGCCAATTACTTCAATTGCCTTTTGTAATAACGATTTTTTTGGTCCGCGTATTTATAGACGTGCCTTTGTTGTGAATCGTGGTAATCAAGGTTCTAGAGACACTTTTTTATACACGACAAATGATTCTTTACAGGCATTAAATCTGGTACGTACTAGACTGATGACTTCTTAAAGTTGACACGCAGAATAAAACTGGCATCCTAACAATGTGTTTTAATTAAATAATTTAGTTTTTGGTAAGAAGCCAATTTGACGACCAAGTTGACGACCTTCGTGGCCGAGTGGTAAGTGCATTGACTTCCACCCCGAAGGTTCCGGGTTCGATTGCCGGCAAAGGCAATGTGATTGTCACACTCTCTATGATCTGGTGTAGAATTCACGTGACAATAAAATGGCGATAGATTAGCTACCTATCACATGTCACGAGAATCACTATGATAGCTATAAATACCCTTAACATCGATTTGGCTCATGCTATCATGATGTAAAGAGCGATTCAACAAAATAATATTAATACATTAATATACTTGGTGATTAGACATATTTAAAAATTGAATTAAACACTTTGTATAAAACCACTTTATTTTGAGTAAGGATCGCCAACCGGTTTCACTCTGTAACGAGCTTCATCAGGGCTATACACAAACTGTAAGCTTAAAAATCCAGAAAGAATCCAGTATTAACTGTGCTGGACAGTCTTCAAAGCGCTACATGAAATGGCACCAAGTTATATATCCGACCTCTGTATAACGGACAGCCTAAAAACAAGGAAATCCACACTTCGCTCAGCGAACTTTTCGGCAATGGGAAGATTAGTTAAGCCAAAGCGTTGCCCTAATACGAATTTCGGAGATCAAGCCTTTCCGATAGCCGGTCCTTCAACTTGGAACAATCTCCCTTCACACCGTAGATGCATAAATGATCCGACAGATATCAGATCTAAGCTGAAAACCACCTTTTTCGTATTTCGTACCCAACCTAAAACTTGTATATTTTTTCTATCATACTTTCTAACCGATCGCAAATATCAGATGCAGCGTTCACATTTAGATTTTTAGATTTAAAACGCATCTTAATTCGCCCTTCTATTTTAAGTTTAATCCTAGGGATTGATTTGCAACAAAATTTATTAACATCTTTGCTGTTTCTTGGGATGTCATTTAGCCATTTTTAATGTGGTAGATTCCCGTTATTTTCCACATTTGTATACAGCAGGTTATTTGAATCCAATGACTGTATACTACTTTTTTAGCTATTGATTCTTATAACATGTTGATCGTAACGGATATAGAACGGACAGAAGTTATAAACGATACCAACAGGACAAAAAGGCTTACTCTTCCGGCAGTATATTACCAGGAAGGCATCATTCTAGAATAGTCACAAACGTAAAAGGATTATACTACCCAGATCAAAATGAAGAAGCAGAAGAAGATATCTTTATTGTTTGAATTGCGTGCAATGATAACAGACAAAAATCACAATAATCTCTTGAAGCATATCTTAAAATAAATACGTACATGCATGAGAGTATACACAGACTATTAATCATAGTATAACTTTCGTGTTGGTGGCAGAGAGTATATATGGAATTGGGCCAAATAACATTCCGAAGCCCTAGTTCGTAGGGCCCCAAAGAACCTAACGGTTTAATATAATATTAGGTATGTTAAAATCATGTGTGATGTTTGTATAATAAGATAGCTATGTCTATCAAATTACTATAATTGGTCAAACGGTACAATATACACACCTTAATCTATTAAAATACACTAACTTGCACACAATAAGGAGTATAATTTTTTTTTATTGTTATATTTTAAATACTACTGTCTTCTACTTTATGTAGATCTTGCGATTTGTTAGATATCGAATTTGGCCATGTGATGAAGATGTCCAGCTTTCTATCCATCTCTTAAGTGGTAGTCCTGGTGGTCCTTAGGAGACTCGAGCATCACAATCTTAGGAATCCTCACTGCGTCCATCCTCTCGATGTGGTTCCTCTAGAATCGATTTTCTACTCCATCTCACAATATCATCTAAGATTTTGCGAATCTCTCAGTCAGCTATCTCTAAAGGTCCACAATACGTCGCCATGTATTAAGAGATTTCGTTCTGGCAGTGTCTGCTATTGCTTTGATTCCGTGAGTCATTATAGATCTGATGCATGTTTTGTATTATAGATTCTGACTTTGCTTCCCACTAGTATATGATAATTGTCTCAAACGGTATCCCGCAGACATCTTCGAACAATAACTTCTTCTTCTTCTTCTTCCTTGTTTAGACCTACGTGGTCTGTTCTCCAGAGTGTTTCTCCTCCTGTGAGGTAGACTCCTAGCTGTCCTTCCATCTTTTAGGAGGTCTTCCACGAGGAAGAGTCCCATGAGGTTGATTATGCAATGCAATATAGGGGAGTCTGGTGGTGTCCATTCTTTGAACATGACCGTACCAGTCCCTTTTTCACTGTCTGCTCCATCTTATAATATCCTCAACCTCACATATCTCTCTTATTCTGGTGTTCCTCACGCTATCTCTCGGTGTCTTGCCTGCTATCGTCCTCAGTGTCTTCATCTCGGAAGTCCTCAAAACTTGTTTGGTCTTTACTGTGTCTGCCCTTTTTCTCCTTCCTCTTCTGCATTCTCCAGTTAATAACACCAATTATTGCTCTGAGGTCCCCCTCCACACCATCCATCCACCTAAGTTTTGGTCTTCCTACACGTACGTTTACGTCTGGTCATGTATCTAGAATCTTCCTCAGAATTCGGATTTCTTCGACTAGAGGTATCCCGACCATCTATTAAAAAATGATAATCTTTTGTTAATAAATATAAATATGTATATTGCATTTTACGATTTATCAAATCGGCCAAGAATTGACTCCAAGTTGAAAATATCATCATCGCCATAAAAAAAATTTTAAAAAATATTTTCCCATTTTATTATAGGGACTGAATAAGTTATTATATTTTGGCACACGACAAGACGGTTAGATAGATACTGAAGACAGCTCCGCTAGCCGATAGGGCTGCGTGCGGATGAGGGATCGTAGCGGGGGGAGAGGAATGCGCAGTAGGAACCAAATTTCGTCTTCTCACAGGGTATTCTTATGATGGATCAACCATAAGACTATGCATCAGTTTCTTCATTCACACCAGTTATATTATATATCGTGTATAAAAACAAATATTTGCTGTTACAGCTTTCATTTTTAAAAAAATACGCTTTAAATTTAACCATAAACCAAAAACCGCGTAAGCAGTCAGGTCATAAACCACTGGACCAAATCACCAAATCTGAAACACAGCCGGGGCTCTGCCGGCCGCATCAAATATCTTTTACGATATCTTTGCTGACAAGATTAATTGCCTTTGTGCGTGACGGCGTATTCAGGTGACCCTAGTAACGGTAAAACAATCGTACTTTAAAACGTGGAACGTGGAACGTGAAAACGTTACATTTTGTTATTCAACACACAAAAAATTCTCGATGTACTGGATCTGTCTCTGTGAAATACTTAAAATTTTGCGATTGCAATCTGTAAGCAATAATATAAATGCGGTACAAGCGTTAGATCAATTAAAATGATTCATTACAGATTCTTATTCAGATCCTTTTTATAATAATAATATTAAACGCGATTGTTTAACTGATTTCATATAGATTTTATTCACATTAAAAAATATATCTATCATTTTACCATATATTGTATTATATATAGATAATTGAATGGTTGAAGTAAAATAGGCACTAAGTACCTACCAAAAAAATACAAAAAAAATAAGTATGCAGTTTTGTTCTATATGACATATAGAAGGAAACTGCATACTTATTGTAGTTTTTTTTGTAATTTTGTTGGTATTTAGTGCCTATTTTACTGCAACCATTCAATTTATCTGTACGGGCGTATGAAGTTGAACTCCTCCTAAAAGGCTAGACCGATTTTGATTAATTTTTTTGTGCGTGTTTGAGTGGGTCCCTGGATGGTTTAGATCATAGGTTCCCAAAGTGGGCCCCCTGGGGGGCCAGGGGGCTGAAGGGAGGTGGGAGGTGAGGGGGTAATTCTGGCTCTGGGTGAACTAAGTTATACTTTTCTATGAATTTTTCTTTTATAAGATTCATGCTTCACTTCCATTCATAAGGATTGGTACAAGAATCTCATCGAGTACTGCCATATTTGCTTTTTAGATAGACTTTCACTATTATTATTTTGTTGAATCACTCTTTACACATTACAGCGCGAGCCAAATCGATACAAAGGGTATAGTTATCATATTGATTCTCATGACATTTGATAGGTAGCTAATCTATCGCCATTTTTAATGCCACCTGAATTTTACACCAGACCTAAACAGTGTGACAATCACACTGCCATCGTTGGAAATCAAACCCGGTACCCTCGGTGTGGAAGTCGTAACACGTACCACTCGGACAAAAAGGTCGATTTGTTTACGGATACATCTTTTGGTGCACCGTTTATTTCAATATCATTTCCACTCACCAATCATATTAATCATATGTATTAGATACAAAACTAACTAACTAAGCATCACGCCATTTCCCCGGAGGGGGAGCCAGAGAGGATGGATCGTCACAATGCTCTGTCCTGGCATACCTCTCGGGCTTCCTCTACATTCATACATCGTACCATGCACGCACGTCGATTATTCCGACTTCGAATGTGGCCGCCTTTTAGTAATTGATTCATTTGGTCATGCCATGTTTTCCTCGGTCGTCCTCGGCTTCTTTTCCCACTCACGCTGCTTGTGTACAACTTTTTAACCATTCTACTCTCATCCATTCGTTCCATATGTCCAAACCATCTCAGGGATCCTTTTTAATTTTATCCATGATGCAGTCATCTGCCTTACATTTCTCTCTTATTTCATCGTTCGGTATTCTATCATACAACGTTTTCCCGCACATTCTTCTTAGTGATCTCATTTCTACGGCGTTTATCCTTCTTTTGCCAGCTCCAAGCTTCACTTCCATACATGAGGATGTATTAGATACATATAAAAAAAACTGTTCATAATAATGTATCTAGATATTCATATATTATCAAACAACGTATATAAAAAGAAGAAGAAGACACATGAATGATACAAGCTTCACATTCACTATCACTTGAAACGTTTCCTCATTCCGAACCGAACGACTTTGCAATACATTGCCGGTCACCACATCAAAAAGCAAAAGCGTTGCAATACAAACATTACAACATTGTACACGTTATTTCGATTCTTTTTGTTTAAACGTGAAATTTGTTTGTGATTTGTTTATTTTTAAGAAAAAGCCTACTTTTTTATCCTATAGATGTCTTCGTTGAGTTGTCGCATAAAAAAATACATTGACTTTCTCCAGAACGTTTGGAACCGTCGGGAAGGAAAGTTGTCGGACTGCTCAAACAAGTGTATTTAAAATGTTATTTAAATTTTGCAGAGGAGAAAATAAATGAAGCTACGTTTGTCTATGGCGTGGTGGGTAATATGCAATATTACGAAGAATAATCATATGAATTCACAAGTCTACAGAGCAATAAAAAGATTTTTATGAAAAAAATTGCGTGCATTCGATTTGGTTACTCAATCGAGATGCCTATCAACTATCGTTAAAAAAGATATAATTAGAATTATATATCCAGATGTATTACTTTTTTTGCATCATATAGTTATTGAGATTGTTTATATGAAACGAACGAGCAAGAAAAGGTTATCAAAGAAGGTGAATGAAAACAGAAGTGTAGGAAATGCTCACATCGAGAGAATATGTGGAGTCGCACTGAAAATGTTGGGATTTATTATCCGAACAGGCAGAGTTTTCAGGAATCCCTATGTTTTGCGAATTTTGTATAACTCATTGGTCCGGAGTCGGCTCGAGTGTGATTCGGTGATGTGGAGTCCCCACCAGGCGAGATACTCGCTCATGTTAGAGAGGGTTCAGAAAAGATTTCTGAGATATCTCTACATGAGAGAGTTTGATAGCTATTCGTGGCTTTATCCTACTGCATTCCTCTTAGGCATGCTTGGGAAGAATAGTTTGCAGATAAGAAGAGATGGGTGCACACTTACCCATTTCTTCAGACTTATCAGGGGATTCTTTGAGAACTCCGTTATCTTGGAGGCTATCCATCTTTATGTTCCAGATGGTTACCTTGGACAGCGTCAGCACAGACTGTTCTATCTCCTAGCATGTAGAACCAACCTGTCCTGGTGATGCCGGTGGGGAGAGCAATCAAACTGCTGAACATAATCGCTTCGGAGATTCGTGAAAGTACGTTCAGAAGACAAATACTCTTGACTTTAGAGAGTATCTTGTATTCCTAATGTCGAACCATCTCTCATGCGTTCCTGGTATTACCATATATATTCTTTATGTTTTACCTGTTCTCAATGTAATCTGAGGAGAACGAGGAAAGACTGGATTATACAGGGTGCGGCAGCATAACTTCCTTTTTCAAAACTTAATAAAACCGATTGTATGAATCCAAAAAATTTTATTTGTTTTTTTTTACTTAGTTTTTGAAGATCAAATCAGGTAGGTGACGTCCCCCATTCTCCATACACTGAGTAAACAGATTTCTGGCATTTGTCATGACTCTTGCCAGCATATCAGGCGGTTTCTTGGCAATTTCTTCCTTGATGCTGGTCTTCAAATCTTTAAGGGTCCCTAGACGGTTCACATAAACACGGGATTTCTGTCACGGGATTGCTGTTTTGAGGAAACACTTCCCAGAACGCCTCAGCTCAATTAGGGGCGATTTAGAGTGGCCGGCCCGCTCAGCCGATTTGTGTCCTTGTGATTTTTTTCTGTGAGTTTTTTTTTTTAAATTCGGATTCATACAATGGGTTTTATTATGTTTTGAAAAAAGGAAGTTATGCTACCGCACCCTTGAACATCCGTTCGAAAAGTAGGCCTCAACGTCAAACGCACGCTCCTCACTGTTCCAACGCATGGAGCCGACTAAACTGTCGGGACAAAACGTTAAAGTTCCGCCTTTCGAACGAGATCACTAGCACTCCATTACGACATCAACCGACCGAATGGCGCGCATTTAAAAAAAGGAAGATATCCTGCCGCACCCTGTATAATTACCTAAAGGCGGTCATATTTGAACTTATGACAATCGACAAACGTGCGTGTCACTATGTTTAAATGTATTGAAATCTCTGGAAGTGTATAAGATTCGTATATATTGTTGTGAAGCATGGAACTGGCAAAAGAAGGATGAAAGTCAAATCAAATCAGTTTATTTTCTCAAAAGATATTACAAACAACAACTATAATTTGAGACATTTATTGAGAACAGGTAGATTATAATAAATATATAATACCAGGAACGCATGAGAGATGGTTCGACATAAGGAATACAAGATACTCTCGAAAATCAAGAATATTCGTCATCTATTCACGAATATGAAACACGTCGATCTCCAAAACGATCATGTTCAGCAGTTTGATTGTTCTCCCCTCCGTCATCACCGAAGGCAGGTTGGTTCTGCATGCTGGGAGATAAATCAGTCTGTTCTGACGCTATAGAAGATAACAAGTTATGATAAAATAATATAAGAAATAATTGAAGTCCAAGGAGAAAACGCGGCACGATCAAATCAATTTAATATTTAATGTCGGCCACGTGAAGAGTCGGAGAATTGACGTGCTTGCATGACACGGTGTATGAACGTACAGGAATCGAGAGAAATATTTCAGAATAGAACAGTGTAGCGGTCCATTCTTTCTGCCTACCCCTTCGGTTAGTTAATTATTTATATTGTTTTTTTAATGATGTTGGAGTCCATGTAATTAACGGTTTATGTAAATTAATGCAAAAAAATGTGTTAGAAGTGTGTTTTTTATAAGATTTATTAGATTTAATGGGCTAATTTGTCAATGGCTTGCTAAGGCATTGACAAATATCATTCACAACACCACATGCAGCAAGAATCGCAAAAGGGAAATTGTATCAGACAGTTGGATATCGAAGCTTTATAAAATGTACCATATAAACCAGAGGTTCAAAAACTTTTTTGTCCCGTAGACCCCTTGCCGATTTCTTCTAATTTGTATTTTCTTCACTTTCTTATATTGATTTTTTCACAAATTCATCTATAACAATAAAATTAGTTTTTGAAGCTGACACAGAGCTATTCACTTTAATAGGGTTTACTGTAGAATGTAAATATTTAAAATAAAATACTCGTTGAGCTTTATAGTGAAACATTTTACTTGTTAAATTTACAACACTGTTTTAATATGTTATAATGTTGTGTAATACACTTTTTGAGAATGTCGCGACAGCTGTTTCGCCAAGCGTTGTCATCAGCTGATGAAACAGCTGTTGCGACATTTTCAAAAAGTGTCACATTATAACAAAAATAAAAATACAAACAAATCAACGTTCTAATAGAAGGGATAAGCCTGATGCTATGGTATCCAAATTATAAATTATAATATTCGACTTCAATTTAGTTTAACCATCTCGTGGACCCTCATTTATATGAGAGTAGGCTTTTCGTACATGTATCTAGAGGATTTGTGACATTGCATTGAGGATGTTGGGCTTCATCGTTCGGACCGGATGAGTTTTCAGAGATCCCAATGTGCTCAAAGTTGGAGCAGACTCGAAAGTGGTTCTGTGATATGGAGTCCTCACGAGGCGAGATATTCCGTTATACTGGAGAGGGTTCAGAAAAAAATTCTGAGGTATCTCTACACGAAGGAGTATGGTAGTTATCCGTGGCTCTATTATATGACATTTATTTTGGAAAAGCTCATAACCAATTCTCTTCAGCTTCGAAGAGCTGGGCATCTAATAAAGCCTTTAGATTAATCAAGGGATATTTCGAGAACTCGGCCGTGCTGGAGAGTGTTGGTCTTTTTGTCCCTGATAGATATCTTCGACAGCGACAGGATAGATTGTTTTACCTACCGGCCGCCAGAACCAATCTGCTTCTGGTAACACCGGTAGGAAGAGTAATTAGTCTGCTAAACGCGGTCCCCTCGGAGATCGACGTCTTTCATATTAGTGATGGTACGTTCAGGGGACAAATATTATCGACTTTAGAAAGTATCTTGTTTTCATAATGTCGAACCATCTCTAATTCGTTCCTGGTATTATGTTGTATGTGTATAATATGTTACCTCTACTCAATAGATGCCTTAAACATTTGTGCTGTTTGTAATGTCGTTTATAAATTTATTTATTTATTACCGGTAACATACAGTGATATCAACAACATATATATAATAAAACATTTAGAATAATTAAAGTAAGGCCAATTACATGCTACCACAAATATAAAATAATAGTTTACAATTGACAAATAAATGATAGTGTGAAACGAGATTGAAGTTAAACTAAGACAAAATGAGGTATACATAATATTGAGTTAAAATTCTTATAGTACTGGAAAAAAAAATTAAATTAAGATAAATAAAAAAGTAATATACGAGTATTATACCTAATATCATGTAACACTGTGGTCACATCCACCCCGAAATGTTGCTCCGATCATTTTTATTTTATTTCGCTCGTTCAAATGAAAAACATCAATGTCTCCAAAATGATTAATGTAGTTGTCACAGATTCGATACAATGCCGCGCTCTGAGCGTAGTTAGTGCGATGGAAAACTTGGCTCGCGGTGTGTCTCGTGCGAGACATGGGGGTATTGAGTGACAATTTGCTGAGAAGTTCAGAATTGTCAATTTTAAAGTGAATTATTTTATGAAGCAACATCATATCATGAAGAGTACGTCTATTTTCAAGAGAGTCCAAAAGGTGAAAAATTGGGGCAGATTTGTAATCAGAGAACGACTTGCACATTTTAAAATTAATATGTTTATTAACTAACTTACCATCACGCCGTCTCCCCGAAGGGGTAGGAAGAAAGAATAGACTGCCACGCTTTTCTTTCCTGACATATTTCTCTCGCTTCCTCAACATTCATACATCGTATCATGCACGCGCGTCGATTTCTCTGACTCCTCACATGGCCGACATTCAATATTTGATTTATTTGATCGTGCCACGTTTTCCTCGGTCTTCCTCTATTTCTGGTTCCATTTACATCATTGACATATAATTTTTTTAACATTCTTTCTTCATTCATTCTTTCCATATGGCCAAACCATCTTAATGATCCTTTCATTATTTTGTTCATGACACCATCATTCGCACCGCATTCACTTCTTATATTTTCATTCGACACTCTATCATACACAAAATATCCACACATTCGTCTAAGAGATCTCATTTCTACTGCATTTATTCTACTTTCATCCTGCTTTTGCCAGTTCCATGCTTCGCTTCCATACATAAGGGTCGGTAGAAGAACACAATTGTGCACTGCCATTCTAGCTTTTTTGGATAGGTTTTTGTTTGCGATGACAACTATAAGTGCCACATTCACTTTGTTGCCTGCCCCAACCCTTCTTTCAATATCCCTCTCCACTCGCCCATCTCTTGTAAACATACTACCTAAATGCACGAACTCAACTACTTGCTCCAAATTTTTACCATTCACGCTAATGTTGCAGACTGTCATGGTTTCTTCCTTTTCAAACCTTATACTTATTAACATTCATCATCAGATCATTTCGCATGCATACCTCATACATACAATTCACCAGGACTTTTTTATGTTTATTAATATTATTAATAATAAACTTATTTGATAATTTGATACATCTCATGCAACCCTCCATTTTCTTTCCAATAGTCATAGATCCCTAGCAAGTTTTATTGGCCTATATTGATCACTTTCGGAACCAATGATATAAACCGTAAGAGTCTACCATGTCTTTGAACATTCATATATTTATCGTAAGCGAAGGAAGTCCTTACTCATGGCAGGTGTCACAATAGCAAGACGTAACATATTTGGACAACGTATTTAATATGTACCAACGCCCATGTAGCGAGTCTGCAATCTTCAATTTGACATCCGATTTGTCAAGGATAGCATACATTGGAAAGTGTAAAATATTTAGAAAATATTTCAAACGTATTCTCCGCAAGTTACAAAACACACTTTTATGTACAGAAACATCAGTGGTGTTACTATTTAAAAGTAAATGAAATGTAACATCGAAGTACGCGCATCTTAAAAGCGAGTTTAACGTTCTATTTCCAGTGCCATGTAGCTATAATATTGAGTTAATAAACTGATTTGATTTGATTTGATTTGATAATAGTACACATTGCTTCTAATATCTTTAATATCTCTATAATACAAATTAATTTAAAATTTACGTTATTCATCCATTATATCCAGAGTTGGACGTCCCCCTGTCCGGTGGACCGACGATCTGAAGAGGATTGCTGGACATAGATGGATGGGAGCGGCAATGGATAGGGGTCGGTGGCGGGCTTTGGGAGAGGCCTACATTCAGAAGTGGATGGCAGACGGCTGATGATGATGATGATCCATTATACGTTAAGGTATATATCGAAATTATATAGTAAATACTTATTGTTATGAAAAGTTTTGAATTATATAATAAATATGCACAATGGTATTTTTGTACCTAAGTGACATAAGTGTGAACGTTCGTTTCCCGCAGGGTAGGCAGAGAGAATGGACCGTCACACTAATCAATACTGACATACCTCTCTAGTTTCCACCACATTCATACAACAAGTCATTCGTGAACGTCGATTCCTTCGACTTCTAACATGACCAGACTTTAAAATTTGGTCATGCCATGTTTTCCTCAGTCTACCTCGACTCCTTTTAACCTTTCTTTCTCCATAAATGCGCTCCACATGTCCGATTTTTTAAGTAAAATTTGTTTTTTTCGCCTAAAACGAATTTGCAAAAAAAATTATTTCACGTCTCTGAATCTCCTTCATGTAAATTGATACATAATAATCTTATCCATGAAGATGTTGCGATTTTCTGTTCCTTTGTTCGGCTTTGATTTTGCAACGAAAACAATACACTTCTTATGGACTGTTAAATCAATTTTCATCGCATCATACACTGAATATTTATGTGAGAAATTCTGTACGAATCTGGAACTAATGTGTGTTTAATGCTAAGTATTTTCCCCAACTGCTTGTTGTTCGAATCTGGGACAAACGTGTGCATACACATATATACTCGTATTCTAATTAGGTTTTTGCTTTTACTTCTTTTTCAAACAAAAGCCTAACCAAAATGCTGAAATGGCAGTTCACAATGGTGTCCTTTTACCAACCCTTGGTAGCGAAGCATGGGACTGGTAAAAAAGGGTGAAAGTTGAATAAATACAATAGAAATGAGATCCCTCAGACGAGTGTGTAGAAAAACTGTGTATAGTAGAGTGTCGAATGAAAATATGATAGAGATTGAATCATTGAGATGGTTTGGAAACATGGAAATAATGATTGAAGAAAGAATAGTAAAAATGTATATGTTAACGATGTAAATGGAATTAGAAATAGACGAAGACCGAGGAAAATGTGACACGATCAAATGAATCAAATATTATGTAAATGTCGGCGACGTGAGGAGTCAGAGAAATCGACGTGAGTGCGCATGACTTGGTGTATGAATGTTAAGCGAGCGAGAGAAGTATGTCAGGAAAGAAAAATGTGACAGTTCAGGCATGATGGTAGTTAGTTAAATAAATTTAGTTATTTAGTTTCTTCTTGTTCTTCGGCTTTGTTTAAGACTGTGTCCTGTCATTTCTTAGAACCTGTTCTTCGGTTATATGTGTTCAGCTGCCTCGATATCGTTTGGGTGGTCTTCCAGGAGGTCGTATTCCGTTTATTTATTTTCTATTTGCTTATCACTCTCTCTAGTAACGTCTTCTCAGTCTTCCCCATCGCACAAAATCTTCGACATCGCAAATCTTCCTTATTTCGGAATGTCCTACTCTGTCTAGGAGTGTCATTCCCGCAATGGATCGGAGAGTCTTTATTTCTGTGGTTCTAAGAAGACATTTGTTCTGATGGTGTCAGCCCTTGTCTCAATTCCATATGCCATTATAGGATGCTTTTAGATTACAGCTTGTTTTTTTAACCCTTTCGTGTTAATTATATTTTTTTACATTTTAATAAATGCAAGTATTAATGACTAATGTCCACGACACAGCACGCCACAATTGTATATTCCTGGCTTCAATCTAAAACAAAAATTAAAATATTTTTCATGTACCTACACATATCAAAGTAAAACTTATTTAAATAAAAAAATGTTTAATAATAAAGATAATGGCGTTGAAATTTTGCATGCTAATAATATAAATCAAATCAAATCAAATCAAATCAAATCAGTTTATTAACTCAATAGACATTACAAACAGTAAAATATTTAAGGCATCTATTAAGTACAGGTAAAATATTATTATAATACAACAAAGTACCAGGAACGCATTAGAGATGGTTCGACATTAGGAAGACAAGATACTTTCTAAAGTCAATAGTATTTGCCCCCTGAACGTACTTTCACTAACATGAAAGACGTCGATCTCCGAGGAGACCGCGTTCAGCAGACTAATTGCTCTTCCCACCGGTGTCACCAGAGGCAGATTGGTTCTGGCGGCCGGTAGGTAAAACAATCTGTGCTGTCGCTGTCGGAGATATCTATCGGGGACAAAAAGACCAACATCCTCCAGTACGGCCGAGTTCTCAAAGTATCCCCTAATTAATCTGAAGACATGGGTTATTAGATGTCCATCTCTTCGAAGCTGTAAAGAATTGGCTCCGAGCATTCCCAGAATAAATGCCGTGGGATAGAGCCACGGATAACTACCATACTCCCTCATGTAGAGATACCTATAAAATATACATGTAGAGATACCTATATAAATATAACTTTGAACAATCTCGAAATTTTGGAAATTAAAAATAAAGAAAATATTATAAATAATCCAATAAATTTAACGTCAAGTCCAATCTTTGATTTATTTCCTTTGTTATAAGTTAATACCTGAACCTCAATAAGAACTTTAAATTATTATTTTAAAAATTTCATTTATTCATAAAAAAAAATATTACAAAAGTATAAACGTTCCAAAACAAATCTTTTAAACATCTGTCAAAACTGACCATATTTATAAACAATTTTGTAATCTTTTTTAATATCTATGTAATATCACTGAGGAAGGGCTGGGTAGTCCGAAACATGTTTGATATTTTATTTTAATTTGTTTAAAAAGTGAGTTTTGTATACAAAGTATATAAAAAATATATAAAACATCTACAACACAAAGTATGGCGAACATAGATGAAATAATACTTTGTCTATTCTTAAAATAAATCAATTTTATCCCGAAATATACGGAACAATGTCCAAAGATTCCTTTTTTTAATAACTTCTCTTGATTGCTGCTATTACAAATGCGTCAACATAAAATAGCCAATATCAAAATCTGTTTGAATATGGTTTGGATAATTTATTCGTGTGTACTTCATCGATGGAATCCTCAGAAGCTATAATTCCACGGTAAAAACATTCACCTGGAAGGTAATGGGTCGCATGTTTCATTCAATCTGTTTTTTTTATATTATATAATTTCCATATTTGTTCTGTTATTATGGATACGATTTCGGTTAGAGTGCAATAAACTGTATCGTTTGTGTAACATTTGACCTCTGATCTATGATGGCTGATAATTTGTTAATTTCAATAATTAGGTACCGACTATGCACCTGCGTAACAAACACAGAAAGTATTGCCTGTCCTAATTGCGGTTAAAGAAACTACGAAGCGATAAACTCCATCTTGCAAGTTGTAAATCTTCGGCCAAGACCCCAATGCTCGAACACTTTACAACTTCAAATACAGGGTCCAAATTTTAGGTAGTTTCATATTCTTCGGTGCATGATACCGCAGAAAATAGCCGTGAAAATCAAATGACTCACTTACATAATACTCATAAAAATAACTTTTTATTCTCGTCTTCTAAGAAGAAGAGACAAACAAGAAAGATATGAAAAATGAACCCGAGAAGACTCAGGTGTGGGATTTGGCCTCCTCGACAACAGTTTTTCACTGGCTTCTGTCCCTGACTATTCCTCTCCATTCTCCATATCTTTTTTGTTTCTCCTAGTCCTCTTCCACGTAGTCTGCCTATTTTTTCTTGGTCTGCGTCTTGGTACCTATTCGCGCGGCTCCTATCTGGACATAACCTTCGGTGCTCTGCTAACTGTCATAATAATTATTCATAAACATATTTAGTATCATATTTTCATAACACTTTGTAACACATTAAATTTCATTTATTTATTTAAATATATCCAAAGTATTACAGAAATATTTCCCAATACACTCAAGATACAAGTTAGAGATACACAATAATAAATAATACATTATAATAAAATTTAAAAAAAGGGAGAAACATAAGATGCATGACAAATTAAAAAAATCGATATACAATTATAATAAAGATAGAACTTCCCTCAGGTAAGCCAAACTATTACAAAATACATCAATCTCCGAGGTGATACGATTTAGCAAAGATATTGCTCTACCTACTGGTATAACCATTGGCAGGTTGGTTCTGCATCGTGGGAGATAAAAAAAAACGTATGGCCCCTTTGTCGAAGATAAATATCGGGACGAACAAACCTACATCACTCAGGATTTCTGAGTTGTGTATACAACCGCCTATCAGTCGAAAGAAGTGAACACCCAAGTGTCCATATACATTAATGGATATTTTTTACCATATTACTTCTATTCCTCAAACCAATTATGAGGCTGCTTACAGGCAGTCATCCACTTCACTGTCTGTTTATTCCCAGCGATGGCATTCTTCTGTATCCCATGCCTCTTATTTCCTCAGTCTCTCCCTAATTTATCAGCTCCAGGTTGCGCATAATATGCCATAGGTATGTAGTTTTTCTTCTTTTTATTGAAGTGAGCAGCTGACGAGACATTCTCATGCTTCTCTAAACTTTTTCATTCGTCATTATTGACATCCATGGTATCTTGAGCATTCTGCTACACGATCACAATTCGAAGGCTTTTAGTCTACTTACAGTGACCACTTCAAGAGTCCAATTCTCCATATCAAATTGCAGTGCTGAGCAGACATAACGCTTCTCAGATGAACAGCGATAGATTAGCTACCTAACATATGTCACGAGAATCAATAAAAGAGATAAAAATAAATTGTTTACAGTAATATCAAATTCTTAGTATTCGACAACTTTACATCAAAATATCAGCCATATTCTCCAAATTTAAAATTTCGAATTCAAGATCACAACAGAACCGTCCCACAAGATATTCCTCTCACCATAATTTCAAAGTTCCTCGCTGTCGCTCAGCTCTAGCCCAAAAGCAATTTCCATTCCGCGCGCCCTATATTTTCAATCGTCTTCCTGAGAACCTTAAATCAATTAACGACACTAAGAACTTTAAACGTGCTCTAACCAAATTTATAAAGGGGTCATCGTTAGACATAGAAAACACTTTTTTCTTTTAGATTTAGTAATTTTAATTATATCTTCATATTGTGATTACCAATGTTAGCATAAGATTACTAACAAGCCATTTTACTAACAAACCGCCATTTTACTAACACTGCTACTAACATCATATTTTATGTAGTGGTCACGATACAGGCCATGCCTAGTGTGACAACTACAGTCCATAAACTTTTTTGGCAAATTGTAAAATAAAACATGTAAAATAAAAATAAAAATAAAAAAATAAAAATTGGGTTCAAACAGCTGTCATATACAAAAAAGTAAGGTTATATTTCTACAATATTGAACATAAGTTTTTGTATTCCAAATCAGCTTAACAAGGTTTCTCCAGTTTTCATAAATTAACCCCTGATTTTACGTCTAATAAATTGGTATTGTAAAAATATTAAATAATAATCATAAATTTAAAAATAAACCTTTTTCACGCAAATCAACCTGTAATAACTAAAAAAATGTGTTTTTCCTCAATCTTTCCTTGATAAAATGTACATCAAATATTGTTCTGTAGTTGTGAGGTGGTTCGGTGTGCAAGTGAAAAGTCACAGATTATTTATTTCGGCACAGACAAGTGTATAACAATAGATAGGGCGAGAGCGTACGAACAGACGCGTGTCGGTCGGCCAAAGGAAGCGGTAGTAAGCCCGGAGCAAAGACAGGGTCCTTGGCTCCAGGGGGCGCTATGCTGCTGCCAGCATACTAGCGCCATAGGTTAGGTAGGGGGGATGGGATTAATCCTCCCAGTCCCACAGCTCTATATACGTAAATTATATAACTATTTAGAAATATATCCACAGAAACAAATATGGCAGTACACGATGGAGTTCTAATGCCAACCCTCATGTATGGAAGTGAAGCTTGGAGCTGGCAAAACAAAGATGAAAGCGGGATAAACGCCGTAGAAATGAGATCACTAAGAAGAATGTGCGGGAAAACGTTGTATGATAGAATACTGAACGATGAAATAAGAAAGAAATGTAAGGCAGATGACTGCATCATAAATAAAATTAAAAAAGGATTCCTGAGATGGTTTGGACATATGGAACGAATGGATGAGAATAGAATGGTTAAAAAGTTGTACACAAGCAGCGTGAGTGGGAAAAGAAGCCGAGGACGACCGTGGAAAACATGGCATGACCAAATTAATCAATTACTAAAAGACGGCCACATTCGAAGTCGGAATAATCGACGTGCGTGCATGGTATGATGTATGAATGTAGAGGAAGCCCGAGAGGTATGCCAGGACAGGGCATTGTGGCGATCCATCCTCTCTGCCTACCCCTCCGGGGAAATGGCGTGTAGGTTAGTTAGTTAGTTAGTTAGTTAGTTAGTTAGTTTGTTACATAACTATTTATATGTAGAGGCTTCGCTCTATCATTTAAAATAAGCTGGTCTTGCGTCTGTGCAGTATCAACAAAAGCTCGTTCACACCGTGGACTACGAGGATTGTTCTGGAGATCAACATTCTCTCTCCTTATCTCTTAGCCCGTCCGTCTAAACACACGTCCTGCTAGAACGTAGAAATCAAGTATTGTAACCCTTTTCAAACATGCACAGGAAAAATATACCACTTTCACAAATATATATAATAATAACAAACTAACTAACCATCACGCCGTCTCAACGAAAGGGTAGGCAGAAAGAATGGACTACCACACTTTTCTTTCCTGACATACTTTTTTCAAATCAAATCAGTTTATTTACTCAATATACATTACAAATAACATAAATGTTTAAGGCATCTATTGAGTATATGTTTACTTCAAGCACATCCTCAACATTCATACATCGTGTCATGCACTCACGTCAATTTCTCCGACTCCTCACGTGGGCGACATTCAATATTTGATTTATTTGATCGTGCCATATTTCCTCGGTCTTCCTCTTTTTCTAGTTCCATTTACATCGTTAACATATACTTTTTTTACCATTCTTTCTTCATTCATTGATTCCATGTGTCATATCCATCTAATTTTTCCTTTCATTATTTTGTTCATAACATTTTCATTCGCATTGCATTCACTTCTTACATTTTCATTCCACACTCTATCATACACAGAGTATCCACACATTCGTCTACGAGATCTCATTTCTACTGCATTTATTCTACTTTCATCCTTCTTTTGCCACTTCCATGCTTCGCTTCCATACATAAGGGTCGGCACAAGAACACCAATGTGCACTGCCATTTTAGAGTTTTTGAATTGGTTTTTGTTTGCGATGAGAACTTTCAGTGCACCATTCACTTTGTTTCCTGCCCCATCCCTTCTTTCAATATCCCCCTCCACTCGCCCATATTTTGTAAACATACTATTCAAATACACGAATTCATCTTCTTGCTCCAAATTTTCACCATTCACGCCAATGTTGCAGACTGTCATGATTTCTTTTTTTTTCAAAAATCATTGAACTTATTCACATTCATCATCAGATCATTTCGCATGCATACCTCATACATACTATTCATTAGGACTTGTAGATCATGCTCGTTCAAATCAAATCAGTTTATTTTCTCAAAAGATATTACAAACAACAATTTTATAATAGTTCAAGGCATCTATTGAGAACAGGTAAAACATAAAAAAATATATAATACCAGGAACGCATGAAAGATGGTTCGAGATTAGGAATACAAGATACTCTCCAAAGTCAAGAGTATTTGTCTTCTGATCGTACTTTAACGAATATGAAAGACGTCGATCTCCGAAGTTTGATTGCTCTCCCCACCGGCATCACCAGAGGCAGGTTGGTTCTGCATGCTGAGAGATAAAACAGTCTATGCTGACGCTGTCCAAGATAACCATCTTGAACATAAAGATGGATATTCTCCAAGATAACGGAGTTCTCAAAGAATCCCTTGATAAGTCTGAAGAAATAGGTAAGAGTGCACCCATATCTTCTTATCTGCAAACCATTGGTCCCCAGAATGCCCAAGAGGAATGCAGTGGGATAAAGCCACGGATAACTACCAAACTCTCTCATGTAGCGATATCTCAGAAATCTTTTTTGAACCCTCTCCAACATGAGCGAGTATCTCGCCTCGTGGGGACTCCATATCACCTAACCATATAAGAGTCGTTGTCTGCAAGTAGGACAGCGTCATCTGCATATAAGAGACAGCTTACTGACACTCCGCTCATTTTGGCACCTGCATCCAACCCTTTCAGCTTTTTCATAGAGAACTATACAATTCGTTAAATCGGGTATTTCCTACCCGGTAACCTTAAAAGTCTTGTGTTTGCACACACTCCTCTTGATGCCACCGTAATTAAAAGGGGAAACGACTTTGGTAATAATTCTTCAAACACTAAACGAGTTTATTTCCAAGGTGCGAAAAGTGCTAAATATCTAAATCAATTTTAAATTTTCCGTTCTAAAGGTTCTATCTTAAATAAGGTGTTATTTGTCTATCTTAAATAAACTTGTTCGATTTAATGTTATCGTATAAACCATTAATTGGTATATAATATTTTAGGTATCCGTGCGACCAAACATTTTCAATTTCATTTCATTGGCAGTGGAAAAAGAAATTTAAGGAAATTTTCAAACTACACATCTCTCAAAGTCCAAAATATACCTCAAAATAACATTATTTAATATTATCACATTTGATAATGCCTTAGAAATTCGGAACATATCCTCTTCTTCTTCTTCTTCTCCTTATAAACCTTTGGTCTGTTCCTAAAATCAGGCTAGTCTCTCTCTTGGGAGCATGAAATATACAATTAACTGTTTCGTGGAACTGATTTTACGTCATTATTAATACAACGCTAGTTTAAAAAATGGTCTTGTCTGTCTTGGTCAGCTTGTGATTAGGGCTGTTAGCAAGAGATATTGATTATAAACTCTCGTCATAATTATTTACAGCGTTACAACCATTGATATGGCCTAAGCTTCGCCCAAGAAACTTCTGCATCATGTCCTGTCTCTGGCTGCCACCTTCCAGTTTTGCTGCCCCAGATCCCGACAGTCTGCCACGACACTTTCAACCATTGCAGTCTCGATCTGATGACACATCCCCACCTACGTTGCGGGCTGCAGGTCCCCTATGTGGTAAACATGAGCCAATTTAATATTATATTTTAATTTTAATAAACATGACAACGTTGAAATTCTGGTATACAATAGATAGTAAAATCTGTCTGGTGTCATCGGTAGGAAGAGCAATTAGTCTGCTGAACGCGGTCTCCTCGGAGATCGACGTCTTTCATATTAGTGAAAGTACGTTCAGGGGACAAATATTCTCAACTTGAGAAAGCATCTTGTCTTCCTAGTGTCGGACCATCTCTAATGCATTCCTGTTATTATGTTGAATATAATATTTTACATTTACTCAATATATGCCTTAAACATTTATGCTGTTTGTTACGCCTTTTGAGTAAATAAAGTGATTTGATTTGATTTGATCATCCCGTCGGCACACATGCCCAGCCCATTGCCACTTCATCCTTGCAATGCGTATTCCCATGTCGGTGACCCTGGTGTGTCTTCTAACCTCTACGTTGGGTGTATACTTACTTACTACTTCCTATGGCCATACAACTCTTTGAAGAGTTTTAGCCTCTTTGATGATTTTTCGCCAAGCTTCTCGATCCTGCGCCTTTTGCTCCCAGCAGTCCGATTCGCCCAGCCTAGCCAGATTAGCCAGAACATTGTCCATTAGGCGCTGTCTAGACCTTCCTAGAGGTCTTACTCCAGTCGGTCTAGACGCGTACAGGATCTTAATTGCTCTGGTCTCTTTGGCTCGGGATACGTGCCCAATCCATGCTAGGCGACCGGCTCTCACTGTGCTCGTTATAAGGGGCTGCTGGGTCATCGTACGGATCTCTTGGTTGGTCTTATGCCTCCAAGTTCCCGCTGCAACATGCATAATACATTACAATTGAAACGTACGGAACGCATAAGAAAAGAATCCCCTCTTAACATTGTTTCAATTGGCTCAGTGACCCAGAGACTAATCAGATGATTTAAACGGCATACGTCACACAAAATTATTGAAAATATTTGTCGATTTATTTTGAGAAATTTTAAGAACGTTATTTTATTCCATATTTGCCTTCGCGTTGTGTTGTGAATTCATATTTTAATAAATCGGTTATATTAGCAACGAAACATGTCTTTGTTAAGTGAAATAAAGTGGTGTAATATTAAGGGTAATTAATGGTTGGTCCTATGCCTTCAAGTTCCCGCTGCATCACCGGGTCTGGGTCCAAGGATATCATTCTATGTAGCCTATTCTTAAACCAGTAGATTCTTTGTTGTTCTTTTAGAGTCATCACTTTTAGAGCCCGTGACTTAGAACCATATGTCGCCTCTGGCTTGGCCACACGTTGGGTGTGTGGTCTTTACAAAGTCGGTATTTATAAAACATAACAGTTAGTGATGTAGCAGTTGGAACCTTTTCATAGTAAGCTCACGAAACAGTGTGAAGTTTGCGTAATAATCACTCACATCAAACGAATAGATAATGCGACATGCCTTGTTTACCCGAAATGTTATGTGTTCCTCGCCAACTAACATCCTTCTTGGACCCGCGCGGCCCATCATTGCCGTGGATTTCCTCGGTTTGCCCAACGTTTCACACGCACTTACCAACCCACACAGGATTGCGTAACTTTCTGCTAATGTCGATACATCGTAGTTTTAAATTCACAAATGTGTTCAAACATGGCTTCATTATGTATTATTTACAACTACGATTTACGAAAAACACATTGACATAACAATTTTAGAACGATGCGCCTGCGCGGAATAATCAATGATTTAAGTTTTTATTCCTTATTTAAAAACCCTGTCTTAATCTATGCTACTCGAAGTATCGTTCATCTACATGAGGGAGTATGGTAGTTAGCCGTGGCTTTATCCCAGGGCATTTCTTTTGGGAATGCTCGGAACTAATTCTCTACAGCTTCGAAGCAGTGGTGGTACTCCCATAGAAGCGCAGAAGCCCGGCTTGCGTAAGAAATCTTAAATCAAAACCTTTTCTGGCTCACAGAGGTTCAGCTCTTGTGGCTATTCCTATTATGTCCGATGGGAACATTGTTGGAAGGTGATTTGGTGGGTCGTTGGTTTATGCGGGGGCATGATTACTTAGAGTTGGGGGTTTTGATTCAAAATTTCTTACGCAAGCCAGGCTTCTGTGCTTCTATGGGAGTACCGCCTCTGCTTCGAAGAGACGGGCATCTAACCTATTTCTTTAGCAGGGGATATTTCGAAAGATGTTGGTCTTATTGTCCCCGATATCTCCGACGGCGACAGTACAGATTGTTTTACCTACCGGCCGCCAGAATCAATCTGCCTCTAGTGACACCGGTGGTAATTGCAATTAATCTGCTGAACGCGGTCTGCTTGGAGATCGACGTATTTCATATTAGTGAAAGTACGTTCAGGGGACAAATACTCTCGATTTTAGAAAGCATCTTGTCTTCCTAATGTCTAACCATCTCTAATGCGTTCCTTGTATTATATTGAATGTATATAATATTTTATCTGTACTCGATAGATGCCTTAAACATGTATGCTGTTTGTAATGTCTTTTGAGTAAATAAACTGATTTGATTTGATTTGATTTCTCTGTTATCGAGATAATTAAAGTCAACTGTCTAGTGAAAATACGTACATCTGTAGCTACTGCAATATGGCGGCGACATACATATAAGTAGGACTTCTCAACTCTATGTTATGGTCAAACCTGGAGAAAGAACTACGAGGCGCGCCACAGCTCCAAAGCCTTTCATAGCATCAGTCGTAAAATTTACGATTGCTCGCAGCGTATCTAGCCTACTTTTTAATAATGTATTTAAAACTGTATTTTATGACACCTACATTTAATAATTTAAGACATGATTTAGATTCCTTTAACAATCTCTTTTCTTAACCATTTATAAAGTTGTAATAGAATATTTTTATAAACACACAACAAATCGTGTTTTTGTGTTTTAAAACACTAGTTTTTAGGAGTTTTATTACTTTTATTGTGTTTCGATAAGGCTTTATAAAATTTTATTGAAAACAAAAATATATCAATGAAAGCGAAAATGTACAAATTTTCTTAGCTATAATATTATGTCGATTCTTATGACATGTGATTGGTAGCTAATCTATCGCCATTTTAATCACTTGAATTCTTCACCAGACCAAAGACAGTGTGACAATCACACTGCCATCACCGGGAATTGATCTCGGGTCCTTCGGTATGGCAGTCAAACCTTTTACCACGCTGCCACGAAGGTCGTCTATCATCCCACGCATATTTTCGGGAACTGGGCAGCTGGGTGTAGAGGATCAGAGTTCGTAAATTCTAGTTAGGATATTAATAAATTGTTCAATAAGTTTTAATAAATATAATTGCACTTAGTATCTTTACAATACTTAATTACACTTTTCACAGACATGCTTCGGTTGAAACATTTTTCTTCTTCTTCCTCAGCCTATTCCCGTCCACTCCTGGACAAAGGGTTCCTCCATTCGCTTCCATGTCACTCTGGCTTGTGCAGATTGCATCCAAGTTACTTCGACATGTCTGTTCAGATCATCCTTCCACCGTATTTGCGGTCGTCCTGCACTTCTCTTTGCCGTCCATGGTCTCCAAGTCAGTAGTCCTCTTGTCCATTTGTCATTTGAGCTTCTGGCTACGTGACCTGCCCATTACCATTTTAGAGTCGCTACCCGGTGGATGATGTCAGTGACCTTTGTTTTTTCTCTCACCGTATCGTTTCTGACTCTGTCTCTTAGGCTTATTCTTAACATGGCTCGTTCTATGGCTTTTTGGGTCACTCGAAGTTTTTCGGCACTTTGTTTGGACAATGTTACAGTTTCAAGACCATAAGTACCAACGGCAGAACACAGGCTTCACAAGCTTTTCGTTTCAAGTTGATCGGTATTTTCCGGTTTTTAAGAATTTAACCCATTTTTCCGAAAGCTGCCCAGCTGAATCGAATTCTTTTCTTGAGCTCTGCGGTTTGGTTTTTCAATATACAAATTTTCAAATTAAAATTTTGAAATGGTTATCTTCGACAGCGTCAGTACAGACTGTTTTATCTCCCAGCTTGCAGAACTAACCTGCCTCTGGTGATGCCGGTGGAGAGAGCATTCAAACTGCTGAACATGATCGTTTCGGAGATCGATTTCTTTCATATTCTTGAAAGTATGTTTAGAAGACAAATACTCTGAACTTTGGAGAGTATCTCGTATTCCTAATGTGAGGGTGTTATATGCAAACCTGGCAAACTCCATCATGAGATGTTTTGAGTAAATCGAAAAAAACTGATACGCTAATAAAATGCGCTTTTTTACGATATTAATTTTTTTCATTTCAACCAGTTAGTATTTTAAAAGTAATCAGCCATGAAATAATCATCATTATGTTGATAATTAAAGTAAAATAATGAATTTCATTTTGTAGTTTGCCAGCTTTGCAACACTCAAGTGGAGGTTACCATGTTTGCAACAAACCCCTTTATTTTTATAGCAAAATTCTTCAGAATGAAGCCGAATTTGAAACTGAAAATCAATTAAAATTGTGTGCAAATGTATTATGAATAAGACCAATTCATATCTTACTTTTGATTGTTGGTAGAGTTTGCCGGGTTTGCGAATAGTACCCTCATGTCGAACCATCTCTCATGCGTTCCTGGTATTATATATTTATTATATTTTACCTGTTCTCAATTGATATCTTAAACTACAATATAATGAATGTTTGTAATATCTTTTGAGAAAATAAACTGATATGATTTGATTTGATTTGATTTAAACATGTCTGTGAGAAGTGTAAGTTTTGTAAAATTACGAAGTGCAGTCATATTTATTCGAATATGAATTTACGACACAAAGTGAAGGCGAATGCAGAAGAAATGTTCATTAAGTGTTTGATATCATTTTAGAAACGCGTATATTAAATGTTTTAATGTCCTTGTAAAAGAGCATTAATTTACATAGTTGTGTGGCTGCCGTGAATTCATTGTTGTATTATAAATTAGCTTCACGAAGTAGAAGAAATACAATGATTATCAAAGCAATCAGAAATAGATAAGCTTTTGATATTGTCACGTTTTCCTGCGTTTAAGAAAAAAGACCTTACAATATTCCACATACATCTGAATCGAGGTCCTCCCATGAATAATTGTTATGACCTCGTATTACCTGAAATACCATATTCAAATAACGATTAATGTTTTTTTTGTATTAAAAACTATCCATCACGACGTTCCCTCGTACGGATAGGCAAAGAACAAGAATCGCCACGTTCTTACTGACAATTTTCTCTATATATCATTCATGCAGCGCGTTATGCACGCGAGTTGAGTTATTCGACTTCTTACATTTTCGACAATAAGACTGCGGTCACACCGTAGTGTTTCGATTAGTGACGCAAGCGTGTCTGTCCGCAAATGACAGAGACTGATTTAAGTTTTAGTTGTCAAATTATTTTATTTGAAAATCTCACGCTATTGATAACCCTTCATATTTATTTTAATTATAAAAATAATTTATTTGTCGGAATCTAACTAACTAACTAACTAACCATCACGCCGTCTCCCCGAAGGGGTAGGCAGAAAGAATGGACTGTCACACTTTTCTTTCCTGACATATTTCTCTCGCTTACTCAACATTTATACATCGTGTCATGCACGCGCGTCGATTTCTCTGACTCCTCACATGGCCGACATTCAATATTTGATTTATTTGATCGTGCCACGTTTTCCTCGGTCTTCCTCTATTTCTGGTTCCATTTACATCACATATACTTTTACCATTCTTTCTTCATTCGTTATTTCCATATGTCCAAACCATCTTAATGATCCTTTTATAGGATGCTTAGTCGGTGTGCTCCTATGTGAGCCAATGAAAGACGTGTTTACTGTCGGAGGTTGGTTTATTGACTGATGCTCGGGAGTAACTAAGGCCTACGAGAGGACGGGCCAATACGTGGCCAATATTTAATATCTGATTGATTTGATCGTGCCACGTTTTCCTCGGCCTTCCTCTATTTCTACTCGTAGTTCCGTTTAGTCGTTTGCATATACTTAATTTCACATTATTTCTTCATTAATTCTTTCCATGTGTCCAAAACATCTTCATGATTAATGATTAATTTTATCTCAATAGAGACGAAGAAACTGAATATGGTGATCTAGGTGTTTACAGGACTTATGACCTGTCATTGTTTGGGTTAAGCGCACGCTTTATGTAATTACAACATTCCCCATTCCACCTTTCTTGTGACCACCATGTCTGACAAATTTTGGAAGTTGTATATATGTTAATATCCAACACCACAATTTATATGTCAGTTTCAATGCGCCATCTATCTTCATGATCCTTTCATTATTTTATTGCTTTCGCACTCCCACACTAAGTAGAGCAGGATAAATGAGTCGTCACCAGAGATAAGATTACCAGCAGTTCAGAAAACATGTCGTTGACAGTTAAGGTTCAAAGGATAAAAATATGTTTTAATTGGTCCTTAAGAAATTACTACTTATACAGGTATTTCAACTTAGTACCAGTGTAACGTGTTCCATACATACGTATAATATTGGTTAAGCTTCAATTCGCAATTCAGTTTTTATTAATAATTACGGGTTTAAGTTATTAAAAATCCCGTCATATATCCAAATGCGTGAACAGAACTTTACAACCATTCAAAGTCCGTGTTTTTACTAACTTAAAGTAGCAAAAAATGTTGTTGCATTCAAATAGATAGCTACTTAAGTTATATATTTTTTTATCCTAGAAACGTGCATTATAAAACATAATGATATTATTTTTAATATGGCAACTTTAACGCAAATATTTCTTCTTATTTTAATAGATCTGACGATCTGTGACACAGAAATCATGTCTCGTCTGATGATGAGGTCCAGATGTCCTTCCATCTCTTAGGCGGTCTTCCATGTGGGCGGTGTCCGGAGGGGATTTCATAAGCGTTTGTATATGCAAGTCTGTCACCATATATTCGGGCTACATGGTCCCTCCAGTATCTTCTTCTGGATCTCCTCCACTGAACGATATCCTCTATTTCGCAAGTTTTTCTTATGTCTGCGTTACGGACACGATCTCGGAGAGTTTTTCGAGTAATTAATCTTAAGACCTTCATCTCCGATGTTCTTAATAGTTCTTTGGTTCGCACAGTGTCGGCCCGCGTCTCTACAGCGTACATCATGATAGGTCGCACGCATGTCTTACAAATTCTGATCTTGCTGTCGATACGCATGTGCTTGTTCTTCCAAACCAGATTCTTCAGACACCCTGACACGGCAGAGGCTTTACTTAATCCCATTTCCATTTCTTTAAATTAATCAGGGGATATTTCGAAAACTCGGCCGTACTAGAGGGTGTTGGTCTTTTTGTCCCTGATAGATTTCTCCGACAGCGACAGCACAGATTGTTTTACCAACCGGCCACCAGAACCAATCTGCCTCTGGTGACACCGGTGGGAAGAGCAATTAGTCTGCTGAACGCGGTCTCGACGTTCAGGGGACAAATACTCTTGACTTTAAAAAGTATCTTGTCTTCCTAATGTCGAACCATCTCTAATGCGTTCCTGGTACTTTGTTGTATTTTTATAATATTTTACCTGTACTCAATAGATGCCTTAAACATTTTTCTGTTTGTAATGTCTTTTGAGTTAATAAACTGATTTGATTTGATTTGATTTGACTTGTTCTCGTACTTCGTCAAATATTTATAGCCGAAAAAACATTTTAAAAATCGTGATATTTTAGATAAAACAAAGTACTAGGTTTAAAAATATACTTACTTACTTCTTGTGGTCATACAACTCTTGAATAGTTTTAGCCTCTTTGATGGTTTTTCTCCAAGCTTCTTGATCCTGCGCGTTTGCTCCCAGCAGCCCGCTTCGCCCAACCTAGCCAAATCAGCAAGGACGTTGTCCATTAGGCGCTGCCTAGGCCTTCCTAGAGGTCTTACTCCAGTCGGTCAAGACGCGTAAAGGGTCTTGATTGCTCTGGTCTTTCCGGCTCGGCATACGTGCCCAATCCATGCTAGGCGACCAGCTCTCACGGTGCTCGTTATAAGGGGCTGCTGGATCATCGTACGGATCTTTTGGTTGGTCCTATGCCTTCAAGTTCCCGCTGCAACACCAGGTCTGTGTCCAAGGATCATTTTCAGTATTTTCATTAGTCTCAAACCAGTATTTTCATTGTTGTGATTTTATAGTCATTTTATTAGTTTTATATAATTGCTTTTAAAAACACTTGCAATTTTTATCCTCGAGTCGTTACTGAACTTAAATATTCGTTTACCCAATAGCATTTTATTCGATCCTTTTTCAAAGAACTTATTTTTAACTGACCCTTTTGCTTGATAAATGATTTGTCTTTAATCATTTGCGGAGTTCTTCGTTTTTGCATCACGTACTAGTGAAAGGTGGTATAATTATTTAAATGAGACACGTAACCGTGCTCAAATATTCCCTTTATAATAATTCGATATTCATTTTTTGCATATTAGTTGATATTTGTCTATTTTATTTAATACCAAACGTTTTTAAATTATAATGAATATTATTATTTTTCTATTGCTTATTTGCATTGTCATTGGAACGAATGAAAAATTTATTTTTACACCTATAAACAAAAAAACTAGTATAATTTTAACATCAAAACAGTACAAACGTATTACGTGTCACAATCAACTATTATAAAGTGCGGCAACAATCAAATTGACCAAAACAAATCACTTATATACGAAATATCTCCAAATTTACGGACGAACCACATGAACCAAACAAATTTTTCAAAACCAGAACCAGTATCCAAAAAAAATATTATAAATACAAAAAAAAACTTATTTAAATTTCATCTACCCCTGTGTCAACACCCTAGCGATGGTAAAATAATCAGGATTGCCTCAAGGCCGAGCACAGGTACTTGAAAAGCCATATAATACACTTATTATATGTTTAGTTGTAGAGTAACAGGTTCCAAGCTTAAGATAGCTGAGCCAGGATTCAACGCCAAGGTTATCCGTGAAGTAAAAATCCTCCTCCAGGTTGCTTAAGGAAAATTTCGCAATTAAAGTCTTTTCCGCGGAGTACTTGACATTATTTACATTTAGGTACTTTGGTATGCTAATGTCGAACCTGAGAGCAGGAGACACTGCATATATTACCAGTGGATTGTACGAAGCGATACTTTTAATAAGTGGATTAAATCGTTTGAGTTTAATTATTTGATTTTTTTTTAAATTCATTAACACTGCGGTTTTCCATAATTATGAGATTTAGGCAAACAAACAAACCATCACGCCGTTTACCCGCAGGGGTCGGCAGAGAGAATGGACCGCCGCACTACTCTATCCTGGCACACCTCTCTAGCTTCCTCCACATTCATACAACGAATCATACACGCACATTGATTCCTCCGACTTATAACATGATGAACCTTTAAAATTTTATTAATTTGGTCATGCCATGTTTTCCTCGGTCTGCCTCCACTCCGTACTCCATTTCCATCATTAACGTATACTTTCTTAACCATTCTTTCTCCATCCATGCGTTCCATATGTCCGAACCGTCGCAGCGATCCTTTCGTAATTTTGTTCATAATACCTTCTTCCGCTCTACATTCCTTTCTTATATCAGCATTTGAGATTCTGTCGTATATCGTTCTACCATACATACGTCTTAGGGACCTCATCTCTACCGCATTTATTCTGCTCTCATCCTTCTTCTGCCAGTTCCATGCTTCACTTCCATACATTAGGGGATCTTACTTCCATACATTATGATATTTAGAGTTAGCACAATGTATTTTTTCTTAACATTTTTACTTTCGTATTAAGGAGGTATTCTAGTCTAGACACCCGAATTTTAGGTGTTTTTTCGGGCACTGTAAAAAAATATATATATTTTTACAATAAATTAATTAAAATATTATAATATCATGGACTTTGAGCTTCTTACAATATCTTATTGGTGATTGCAAAAAACAGGCAAACCATATACTATTATTTCATTTTACAACAGTAATATTTATACAAAAAAACATCTTCAACATTCACAATATTCGGTATTTATAAAATGTAAAATTTGGTTTAATTCCGTGAATATTTTACGGGTCGCAACCTTTTTTTTCATATTTTTCGTCACTTTGTGTTGAATTATAATTGATTTTATTTTTAACGTTGTACTTTCAAGACATTTGCGGACTCCATATCACAGAACCACTTTCAAGTCTGCTCCAAACCAATGAATTGTATAGTATTCTGAGCACATTAGGATCTCTGACACTTCCGGTCCGAATGATGAAGCCCAACATCTTCAGCGCAATGCCATAAATTCTCTCAACATGAGCGTGAAAGGTTAATCTACTCTCATAGATGACCCCGAGATCTCTCATAGTGGACACATGTGCCAATTGCTGGTTATTTATCGTATATCTATGATATACAGTTCTCCGTGCTCCCGTAAAAGATAACATTACGCACTCAGAGACATTGAATTTCATATGATTACTGTGACTCCAGGTAACAATATTATTAATATCCGACTGAAGGCGTATACAGTCGTCAGGATTATTTATGTCTAGGAATAATTTCAGGTCATCGGCAAATAAAAGAAATCGCTAGAAGTTTGTTACCTTCGAGTATATTTATATAAGAGAGAAATACCTATTGAGTATTTCGTCGGTTCAAAGGAAAAACTCATTAAGTGACATTTTAAAAAAATATATATTTTTTGCAATTTCTGTATTAGACTTGTGAATTCTACGTCAGAAAATAATCACCAAGTGTATTTATTAAAGATAAACAGTTATTCTTTAATAAAAACCCATAACCCAAGGCGAACCATCAGATTCAAGGACAGATACAACTTTAAGATGGTGGAGGACTTCACTTACCTGGGTTCGTCTATAACAAAAGAAAACGAAGATCACAAGGAAATCGAAAGAAGAATCACAATTGGTAACAAAACATTCTTCTCTCTACTACCAGCGCTCAAATCAAGAAATCACCCTGTATAAAACAATCATCCGAACAGTAGTGACCTATGGGTGTGAGGCGTGGACAATGACAGCGAAATCTGCAGAGCGACTGGATACTTTTGAGAGAAGGGTGCTGCGCAGAATTCTGGGCCTGTGAATGACGGTGAAGGCTGGAGAGTGCGGCATAATGACGAGCTGTACAATATTTACAAAGCTCCCAGTCTCTCCACACAGGTCAGAATGCATAGACTGAGATGGGCCGGTCACGTGCAGAGGATGCCATCATCGCGAACCCCAAAAAGATTGCTGGAGTGGCACCCAGGTGGTAGAAAACCAATTGGACGACCAAGGCTGCGATGGGAGGATGAAGTTGGGAGAGATGGAACAAGATTGTTAAGAGTGTCAGATTGGAGGGTCGAAGCGGAGGATAGGAGGAGTTGGAGGCGAAGAATACTGGAGGCTAAGGCTCGATATGGGCTGTAGGGCCATCGAAGAAGATGAAGAAGAATTCACAAGTCTGATAACAGAAATTGCAAAAAATATTTTTTTTTTTGAAAATGTCACTTAATGAGTTTTACCTTTGAACCGACGATATATAAGAGAGAAATGTGAGGTTAAAGATATTATAAGATGGAGCAGACAGCAAAAAAGGGGCTGGTACGATCATGTTCAAAGAATGGACACCGCCAGACTCCCCTATATTGCACTACATAATCAGCCTCACGGGACTCGTCCTCGTGGAAAACCTCCTTAAAGATGATAGGACAGCTGGAAGTCTACCTCACGGGAGAAGCAACACTCTGGAGAACAGATCACATAGGTCTACAACAAGGAAGAAGAATAACTATCTGAGTAACTAACCATCACGCCTTCTCCCCTGAAGGGTATGCAGAAAGAATTGACCACCACACTGCTCTGTCCTGACATCCGACAGACTTTAAATCTCACCTAAAAACTCACCTTTTCAAAATATCCCATAAAATGTAAACAACGGTTATCTGATTGCTGGTGTCACATGCAGCTCTCATGACTAAAAACATTGTCAAAGCGCCCTTGAGGTGAGATATTCACGAAAACGGCGCTATACAAATTAGCCTAATTATTATTATTATATTATTATTATACTTCTCTTGCTTCCTATACATTCATACATCTTGACATGCACGCACGTCGATTTTTCCGACTCCTCACGTGACCGACAATAAATATTTGGTTGATTTGATCGAGATACGTTTCCCTCGGTTTTCCTCAATTTCTAGCTCCGTTAACGTCGTTTACATATACCTTCTTCACCATTCTGTCTTCAGTCATTCTTTCCATGTGTACAAACCGCCTTAACGACCCTTTCATTATTTTGTTCATAACACTTTCATTCGCACCGCATTCACTTCTTTTATTTGCATTTGACACTCTATCATATACAGATTTACCGCACAATCGTCTTAGAGATCTCATTTCTATTGCATTTATTCTACTTTCATCCTTCTTTTGGTAGTTCCATACATAAGGGTCGGAACATGAAAAATTATAAGTTGAATTAAAATTTCATTTAGGTATTAAAAAGCTATCAAGGTTAAATTAACGATCACACAATAAAAAACGCATAATAGTGAGAGTGCGTAAATTCTTTTTTCAAATTTACGTTTGTTTCAATATTTGAATAAAGAAAACTTATTGAAATTGAGACAACTGCACTGGGCTGGTCACATCATCAAAATGCCTGAGACAAGACTCCCAAGGAAGATTATGTACTCTCAGCTGACCCAAGGGCTCCCTTGCTTCAAGAACTCCCTTAAAGGAAACCTCCAAAAGACTAATATTGATCCTAATTGCTGGACAAAGACTGCAGAAGACAGACCTAGGTGGAGAATAACAGAACATAAAGGCACGCAGATCTTTGGAGCACGGCGCAGAGACGACGCCACAGAGAGGAGGGGGAGAAAGAAGAGACCATCGGGAGACGGTGACGGCTCCACTTCCAGCGCTTTATCCTGCCCCAGAATGTGTGGGTCCAAGATCAGGCTTTTCTATCACATGCGAACTCACAACCGTGAAGGACAGTCTTCCTCGGACACGAGGGACAGCCGATGACGATAATAGAAAAATAATACGAATTTATGATTTATTTTCATTTAACAAATCTCTGTTAACTTTAGTTAACAGAGATATTGTTGAATGAGAGAAGAATTGGACTAAGCTGGGCAGCTTTCGGAAAAATGGGTTACATCCTTAAAACCGGAAAATAGGGATCAACCTGAAACAAAAAGTTTATGAAGCTTGTATTCTGCCAGTTGGTTCTTATGGTCTTGAAACTATAACATTGTCCAAACAAAGTGCCGGGAAACTACGACTGACCCAAAGAGCCATGGAAAGAGCCATGTTAGGAATAAGCCTAAAATACAGAGTCAGAAACAATACGGTGAGAGAAAAAATAGAGGTCACTGACATCATCCAACGGATAGCGACTCGACAATATGAAGCCCATCTAGCCAGAAGCTCGGACGAAAAATGGACAAGAAGACTGCTGACTTGGAGACCGTGGACGGCAAAGAGAAATGCCGGGCGACCGCAGCTACGGTGGAAGGATATCTGAACAGACATGTCGGAATAACCTGGATGCAGTCTGCACAAGACAGAGTGACATGGAAGCGAATGAGGGAGGCCTTTGTCCAGGAGTGGACGGGAATAGGCTGATGAAGAAATCAGTTGAATTATAATAGATAAATTGTTGTATTGAAGTAAAATAAATCAGTTAATTGTAGTTACAGAGAAATTGTTGAATGAATGTAACACTTCACACATTGCGAACGAAAAGCTTACAGGAAAACGAGTCTATGTGAATATGAAGTTAAAGCTGCATAAATTGATAGGGGTCAATAGAATTAACAAGATCAAAAGTCCTTGAAGATTGTATAGGCGGTGTTGAAAAACCTATAACTTATTGTAATAATTATGCATATTTTCCAGATAAACTAGTTTTAATGAATTAAAAGGAACTTATCTTGACTGTATGATCTCCCATATAAGTAATTTGCATTCCCATCAATAAATTACACTGAAAGCTGGAAAATATAGGTTCAGAGAAACTCTACTGAAATAAATCCTCAGAACTGGTTTCACTCCCTGACCATGATACTCAGTGTATAAAGATTGTTATCACAGGGAATATAATACACCTTGTTCCAAAATGGTTTACAATTTACGCGTGAAATATCAATTTGTATTAAAATATATACGAGTACAGCATTCTAAAGACTTTGGCCACCTCAAATATCCGTTGTTATGTTTTGAGGAAAATTCATTTCTTATTTGTATTAAAATTGTTATTTTCGTGACCAGTTAACCGCTCTATTTAACTACCTCTCTATCATACGTAGCGCAAATAACAACTTTAAATCTACATTGCTAGCAGTGACGTACCTAGGGTCGACCAGTAAGGCAAACCAAGGAATTATAAATAAATATTCGTAAAGAAATAACATAATCTTTCTTTTCATAACATTTCGGCACATAACGTGAATGACAGATAACATTGTGACAATAGAAATGAAGTTTATTACACATCGAATAGTAACATACTTTAGAGTGATAATGCCCGGTTTCAATTTCATACAAAAAATTGTAGATGCATTCTGGTATATAATGCACCTAGCTATATGATTACAAGCAAATGTTTTTCATATGAAAAAAAATCGTTAATAAATTTGGTATGATTTATCAGCATTCCATTACATTCCAATTTTTTTTATCTGTTCAAACCATCTTAGTGACGTTTTAATTATATTTCATATTATGCTATCGTCTGCTATTAATTGTAAAAATTATT
Source organism: Lepidostoma basale (assembly GCA_022606425.2). Lineage (NCBI taxonomy): Eukaryota > Metazoa > Arthropoda > Insecta > Trichoptera > Lepidostomatidae > Lepidostoma > Lepidostoma basale. Next base: position 216,125 of record JAHDVF020001570.1, read on the forward strand.
TATGCTTGACTTTATGTCATAAAATTTTTTTATTAACCTTTCCCTTACGGTGCTTAAATAAAAACGCGCGTTCCGGTGTAGGGTAGTCAGAACCCGATCAAAAATTATCGATTTTAAATCGGAAAAATAATAACATTCATAGCTAATCCCCTTAATTAATTATAATTGAAGTAAAAAAATATAATAATAGAGATTTATTTGCTGAAAACATATGGCAACGCTCACCAACGGGTATAAGTTCACTCTGGTTGCAAGCCCGAGAGCTACTGCCGGCGGCAGTGAGAACATTGAGCTCATCGCGCTTCCACAGTAAAGTATGCAAGAGAGAGATGCGAATATAGTGTCGCGCACTCACAGCGCTGTTTATACGCGAATTTGTTTCCGATGTTCATAAAATACCTCCGATGTACCCGATAAATTCTGATTATTTTTAATATTATTTTTTATATCAATGCGTAAATATATTATGGAGGAATACCTAAAACCTTAACCTTGTATTTATTACATTTATAGAGATATTGAAGGTTATTAGAAGCAACGTGTAGAAGATACCCATCATAGGGAAGGGAGGGTTAATAATCGTTAACGTCTTAAAAAAGAACACGAATCTAGAGAGAAAATAAAATGATTAAAATAGGACTCGCTGAATAAATTAGAGTCTAGAGAAGTACGAGTATTTCAGGGTAGAAAGAGTATGTAGAAGTAGGAGATAGGTTTCACAATAAGTTAGTTATGAACACCGAGTATTTAACTTTCTACGTATGTGCGTAAGTGTAATATCAAGTATTGAGAAGTTGTTTACATATTTTTGCATGTATCCATGTTTGTTAAAGTGTCGATACACGTTTCTTATTATATGCATAAAATACTGTGTATAGAGGCGACTGCATCTGACATAGCTTGTAAGATATTTTTTAATTCTTTTTCTTCTTCTTCCTTAACAGCCGTTGTCGTCCTCTGCTGGACATAGGCCTCCCCCATACTTCTCCATGTATGACATTTTATACGGGGGGTGGTTGGCATTACAACGTCACGCTTGCCAGACGGGTTAGCGAGGTGTCCTTCCACGTTAGCCTATGCATCAATATTATCCACCGAGGTTATTCACACTCGATCTCTAACATTTCGCATAGTTTCCAGGGGAGACCAAAGTCGAGGAGGTGTGGATAGGTACTTGGGATCAGATCAATCCTCCAGCGTAGCATGGGCATCACCACGGTGTTGGCCATGCACCGTTCGAAGAGTCAATAGGACAATTATTATGAATTTATTATTTATTGAAAACTAATGCATTAACACTGTGGAATTCTCTTCTGCAGGTCCAAAGGAGAATATCTTCTAAAGGGTCTTCCGTCTTCTTCTGCAGGTCCACAGGGTCTGGTGAGTTTATAAGTTGTAGATTTTCATGTGCAACTTACTTCTTTTTCGGTCCTGAACCGCTATAGATGGATACTCTTGGAGTTCTTATTTAACTTTAACTCTTCTTTAATTCGTGCTTTGGATAATCTAGATTCTTTTTAATCGGTCAACTTAATATTTGCCGCTTAACCAGCTAGTTGAGATGAAACTGATATCGCACTTCTGACACCAAATTTTTATGTTACGGTCTTCCGAAATGAAAATGCACGATCGACTGGATCTCGATGATTTTTTATATACTCGTATATACAGTATGTGTGTTACAAGCTTCGTGTCCAAAATTAATGTGTGTGACAAATACAGCAAATGCCCTATTTATAAGCAGGAGTTATCAAAGAACCTTAAGATAATATCCTGGACTTTACTGCATTCAAAGTGCATAAGTTCCGTTGAGTTTTCAATGTTTAAATTCACAACATGTTTACATAATATTGTTTTTCATTTTCAAACAATATAATTTCAAATCATTTGCAGTTTAAGTTATAAGTATAATTCTAAGAATTGAATACATTATCTGCCTCGTTAAAAAACGTTTCAGATAAAAAATAGAATCAATATTTATAATTTCTTTAACAATACGAAAAAAACTTTTTTTTAAAGTTTTATTATAATTTATGGGAATGACATGTATCGCCTTTCCTAGGCATATTCATTGGTATTGATTTTTTAATATTATGTAGTTTAACATCATTGTTAAAGAAACAATAAACACTTGTTTTATCTTTACCCGAATAAAGTTTTACCTAAACATTCATAATTCTTCGTCTTCGCGTCAATAGGGTCTTCTCTATTTATCTTACCATTGTGGTGGAAGATTTGCTCAATTTGGTGTCGTTTCCAGGGGCGCCGGGTGTCTTTTTTTAGTAACGCCATGGAAGCACGTATTTTTCCCCCCGAATAAAATATTTTATTGATTTATTACTAATATAATGCAACTCATTCTCGGATATAGAAAACTCAAACGATATTTAGAACGTCGGAAAATCACTTAATCATGAGCGATATTACCCCAAAGACAAACATTCGTCTAGTATTTTTTTTTGTGTATTTTCTAAAACCATCCTCATTTCTTTTGAAGAGATATCTTAAATTGATTCGTTCTGATTGACGTGAGATTGTTTATCCTTATTTTATTAAAATATAAATATTTCCACCTAGACTATTGAAAGTTTTAACAGTATTTTTTTTCTTTCGGATATGTAACGAAATAATGAAAGGATCATTAAGATGGTTTGGACACATGAAAAGAATGAATGAAGAAAGAATGGTAAAAAAGTATATGTCAATGCTGTAAATGGGACTAGAAATAGAGCAAGACCGAGGAAAACGTGTCACGATCAAATAAATCAAATATTGAATGTCGCCCACGCGAGGAGTCGGAGAAATCGACGCGCGTCCATGACACGATGTTTGAATGTTGAGAAAGCGAAAGAAGATAGGTTGTTTCTGCCTACCTTTCGGGAAGACGGCGTGATGGTTAGTTTGTTAGATATTTAGATATTTAACAGAACGTAAAGCAAAAAAGAGATAATTTTATGTAGCTGAATTATTTTTTTTGTGCCAGATACTAGCGTTTAGGCGGACAACTCGTTTAAAAAAGAATTCTACTTGTAGCGTTATCTATTTGATGAATGCTTCTATGGCCAGACTTATAATTTATCTATGCACGTGTCTGCTCTAGATACAATTATAATGTCTTTGTGGAGTTCATATTGCGACGCTTTACGCACAACATGTTCTCCTCATAAACAATTATGAAGTCCCTCAATTTTGGCCATTAACATAAGTAAGAGGATCTCGAATATGTCTTCATGCAATAAGTAATTTACATTACAAATATTATAATAAAAATAAAATAAAGTTCACGGAAAATTCCTTTTAAATCTAACTCAACTAACTAACCATCACGCAGGGTAGGCAGAAAGAATGGACTGCCACACTATTCTTTCCTGACATATTTCTATCGCTTCCTCAAAATTCAAACATCGTGTCATGCACGCGCGTCGATTTCTCTGACTCCTCACGTGGCCGACATTCGTGTGCCATTCGATCGTGCCACGTTTTCCTCGGTCTTCCTCTATTTCTGGTTCCATTTACATCGTTAACGTATAATTTTTTTAGCATTCATTATTTCCATATATCCAAACCATCTTAATGATCCCTTCATTATTTTGTTCATAACACCATCATTCGCACCGCATTCACTTCTTATATTTTCTTTCGACATTTATTTATTTTTCATTTATTTATTTCATGTAAAGTGGAGGGACGTCGTGGAGTTGTTAGAAGGCAGCTGTCCTTGGTGCGGAACATCAAAGAGTGGACAGGAATAACAACAGTTCAAAACCTGTTTGAAGTGGCGCAGGATAGAGATGCCTTTGCTGCAGTAATCGCTAACGTTTGGGGGGGGGGCTGACACGGCATCAAAAGAAGAAGAATCACATGACATGTGATGATGTCCGGCACTCCTGTTCTGACTCTAATGTTGGTGTTTCTCACCTATCTCTTGTTTCTCTCCTCTGTACTGATTCCCAACATTGCTCTTTCTATAGTTCTTTGGACAATTCTCAATTAATTTGCGCTTACAATTTATTTAAGACAATGTTATATTAACGAATTTTTATGAATTAAAACACTTTTTTTTCACTTTTGACTTTATTTTTCTCGGCATGTTTCGAAGGCTTACACCATCATCATCGGGAGAACGATATAAACGATTGAAAAGAGAACGAGATAAAGTTTATATCGTTCTCCCGATGATGAATGTGTAAGCCTTCGAAACATGTCGAGAAAAATAAACTCAAAAGTGGAAAAAAACGTTTTTCAATTCATACAAATTCGTCATTATGGAATTCCACAGTATTAACGCCTTAGGTTTATCTAAAATTTAAAGTGTTATATTATAGTTTTTAACCCATAAGAAAACACCGGTAGAACGCAGGAGTCAAACACCTTCAGTTTAAGATTTGCATACTAGTCGAATAATTGTACCTCAAATATACAAATTAAATCATTATCATTTTTCTAAATGGTTCTCTAACTGCATAATGCGTAATGAAACTTTCAATTTTTGTTACTCATATGAGCTAAAACCGTTTTCTTGATAAGCAACTTTCGCTTGAGGATTTAAATTGCCAATAAATTCGAATTGATAATTATCTATTTCGCGAATGCCGACGCATTCCTTACTTTCTTGGGGGAAATATTCATTGAAATTATTCGCTTCTTCTGCATTTTCTTTTAATAGATCTGATACTCGTAATCTGTGACACAGGAATCATGTCTCCCGGGATGAAGAGGTCCAACTATCCCTCCATCTCTTAAGTGGTCTTCAAATCAAATCAGGTTATTTTCTCAAAAGATATTACGAACAACAGTTATAGTTTAAGGCATTCAGAACAGGTAAAACATAAAAAATATATAAATACCAGGAACGCATAAGAGATGGTTCGACATTAGGAATACAAGATACTCTCCAAAGTCAAGAGTATTTGTCTTTTGAACGTACTTTCACAAATATGAAAGACGTTGATCTCCGAAGCGATCATATTTAGCAGTTTGATTGCTCTCCCCACCGGCATCACCAGAGGCAGGTTGGTTCTGCATGCTGGGTGATAAAACAGTCTGTGCTGTCCTGTTTAGCTTCCTCCACATTTTTTTTTGTAAAATTTACCAGCCATACTGGCGAAACCGGTCACTGTCGAAATAAGTAGTATTGGATTGACTTTGTTATAGAATATTTCCCGCAGGCTGCTTCCCCCTGTTAAAACGTCATCGTCTGTGGTGCATTCTTTTGGTAAATCGATATTTTTAAATCAATATTACCTTTTGTAAACTAACCAACTAACCATCACGCCGATTCCCCGGAAGGGTTGTCAAGGGTTGAGGATGGACCGCCATATCGCTCTGTCCTGACATACCTATTTATCTTCCTTCACATTCATACATCGTAACATGCACGCTTGTCGATTTTTCCGACTTCGACCTTTCAGTATTTGATTAATTTCGTCATGCCAGGTTTTCCTTTGTCTTCCACGGCTTCTCTTTCCACTCACGCTGCTAGTATACAACATTTTAAACATTCTTCTCTCGTCCATTCGCTCTATATGTCCAAACCAGGGATTCTTTTTTATTTTTACTTGTGATACAATCATCTGCTTTACATTTCTTCCTTATTTGGTCGTTCGGTATTCTATCATCCTTTTTTGCCAGCTCCAAGCTTCACTTCCATACCATTTATATATATATATTTATCTAATGTTTTTTTTACAATACAACGTACGTCTAACACAAATATCATGATACAATTAAACCAAATGACCGTTTGTTCAACTTTTTAATTATTTTATTTTTATTAACTAAGACAATCTAATAACATTTCTTTTACCATATGTTGGGAGAATGTGTTGAAAATCTCTGTAAGATAGAGTGTCAAATGAAATATACAAAGTGAATGCAACGCATTTAATGTGTAATAAACAAAATAATGAGAAGATCATTAATTTGATAAGGACACATGGAAAGAACTAATGAACAAAGAATGGTAAATAAAGTATAGGGTGTAAACGGAACTAGAAATAGAGGAAGACCAAGGAAAACGTGGCATGATCAAATAAATCAAATATTGAATGTAGGCCACGCGAGAAGTCGGAGAAATCGATGTGCATGCATGACGCAATGTATGAATTTTGATGAATCGAGAGAAGTACGTCAGGAAAGAACATTATGGCGGTCCATTATTCTACCTTGCCCTTCTAGGAACGGCGTGATGGTTAGTTAGTTGATACTTACCAATACACCAAATATGACGACCTTTGTGGCAGAAAGATAAGAGCTCTGCCTCGCATACCAAAGGTCCTGGGTTCGATTCCCAGCGATGGCAGTGTGATTGTCACATTGTTGGACAGGTGTAAAATTCTGGTGACAATAAAATGACGATAAATTAGCTACCTCTTATATGTCATTAGAATTAATAAAATAGCTAAAAACAAAATTGTTTACAGTAAAAAAGTTAAGAAACTTTTTGAGATACGCATTCAGAAATAATACATAATAAAATATTAAAGAGAGCGAGAAGAAAAATAAAAATGAAGATACATGACAAGCTACATACTTGCAATGGAGACAATTGATAACGCCTTTGACAGGCGAAACATGTCATTACCATAAAATATGAAAAGATTCTAAAAAACAGACGTTTTCATTTGTTTTTATTTCAATTATTTGATATGGAGTTATACATCATTGTTGAAACAATAAATTTACATATATTTATTTTTTTGCTTATAGTAGAAACATCGAATCCATTATGTTTTCCGTGTAACTAACTAACTAACCATCACGCCGTCTCTCCGAAGGGGTAGGCAGAAAGAATGGACTGCCACACTTTTCATTCCTGACATATTTCTCTCGATTCCTCAACATTCATACATCGTGTCATGCACGCGTGTCGATTTCTCTGACTCCTCACATGGCCGACATTCAATATTTGATTTATTTGATCGTGCCACGTTTTCCCCGGTCTTCCTCTATTTCTGGTTCCATTAACATCGTTAATATGCTTTTTTTACCATTATTTCTTCATTCATTATTTCCATGTGTCCAAACCATCTTAATGATCCTTTCATTATTTTGTTCATAACACCATCATTCGCACCGCATTCACTTCATATATTTTCATTCGATACTCTATCATACACAGAGTCTCCACACATTCCTCGGTCTTCATCTATTTCTTAATCCATTTACATCGTTAACACATACATTTAATATTTGATTCGTTTGATCGTGCCACGTTTCCTCGGTCTTCGTCTATTTCTTATTCCATTTACATCGTTAACATGTACTTTTTTACTATTTTTTCTTGAAATCTTTATTTTCATATTTCCAAACCATCTCAATGATCGGGTTATTATTTTGTTCATAAAACTTTCATACGCACCGCATTCAATTGTCATATTTTCATTCGACACTCTAACATATACAGTTTTTCTACACACTCGTCAAGGAGATCTCATTTCTACTGCATTTATTCTACTTTCATCCTTCTTTTGTAGAAGAACACCATTTTTTCCGTGTATTTATTTCATTATCAAAGCGATTGGACAAATGAGCAATTTGATTTTAAAAAATACGATTTCTATGGCGATGAAATAAACGTAAGTAGGTTAGATTAACAAAGCAAACATTTTTTCCTTTTGTAAATTGCATTCACGTCTTGTGACATTTAATGTAAGAGATGAAATCGTCTATATATTAAATGCTTCTCTAGAAAGTTGTGAAATCAAATTATATACAGGACGATACACAATTTTTTTTAATTGCCCGATCTTAAAACCCACTTTTGGTGACGCTTAATCGGAACAAAAAAGGTGAAAGGCGTTAAGTCTCATATTATGAATATTAAATGACATAACCAACAGAACGCGTAATATAAAATTGTTGTACATTAATAATGATCAAATCAAATCAGTTTATTTTTTCAAAAGACATTACAATTTTTTTTTATAGTTTAAGGCATCTGTTGAGAACAGGTAAAACATAATAAATACCAGGAATGCAGGAGAGATGGTTTGACAATAGGAATACAAGATACTCTCCAAAGTCAAGAGTATTTGTCTTCTGAACGTACTTTCACGAATATGAAAGACATCGATCTCCGAAGCGATCATGTTCAGCAGTTTGATTACTCTCCAAGATGTAATTTGGTTCCCAATTTTTCAATGTGCAGTATTTATGATATTAATATTTTTAAGTGTTATTAGATCTGAAAGTTATGAAGTTTAATTGGTCTTTTAACTATTAACAATGAACTAAAAATTTGTATAATAAATTTCACTTTTTATACTAATTCAGACCAGTTTCGGCATCATTTAGTACGAAACCAGAGATGACAGCGAGTTACTTAAATCGGTCAGAACTTAATAGACAAGTGAAATATATTATATTTTATATTTTTGCATTATTTGCAATGAACTTAATCAATAATAATATGAATCATACTTCTTCTTTCCGTGTCCTGTCAGGTCTCCCCAACGTTGACTATCACTCTTGAGTAGGCCTCCCCGTCCTGGGCAGCTCGGAACAGCTCCCCCACGGTCCTCAGCCCCGTCCACTCTCGGATGTTCCTCAGCCAGGAAACCTGCCTTCTCCTAACACCTCGTCGACCCTCAATCTTACCCTCCAAGATCAGACGTAATAGTGCGTATTTTTCGCCTCTCAGAACATGGCCCAAGTAGGACACATTACGGACTTTGATGTTTTATTTCATGAATCATACACTGTGTTTTATTTATTGTGTCTTGTACAATGATATCATATATAACTCCAAATTAAATAATTAATACGAGTACAATGAAAACATGAGTTTTCTAGAAGTTTTATTGGGTATATTTTTTGGGAATTTAATATTTCCCCTTACTTAGGCTTTATCAATTAACCTAAACACCTACTTCGTTGAGTTCGTGTATTTGGGTAGTATGTTTACAAGAGATGGGCGAGTGGAGAGGGATATTTAAAGAAGGGTTGGGGCAGGCAACAAAGTGAATGGTGCACTTAAAGTTGTCATCGCAAACAAAAACCTATCAAAAAAAGCTAGAATGGCAGTGCATAATGGTGTTCTTCTTCCGACCCTTATGTATGGAAGCGTAGCATGGAACTGGCAAAAGAAGGATGAAAGTAGAATAAATGCAGTTGAAATGAGATCTCTTAGAAGAATGTGTGGATACTCTGTGTATGATAGAGTGCCGAATGAAAATATAAGAAGTGAATGCGGTGCGAATGATAGTGTCATGAACAAAATAATGAAAGGATCATTAAGATGGTTTGGACATATTGAAAGAATGAATGAAGAAAGAATGGTAAAAAAATAAATGGAACCAGAAATAGAGGAAGACCGAGGAAAACGTGGCACGATCAAATAAATCAAATATTGAATGTCGGCCATGTGAGGAGTCAGAGAAATCGACGCGCGTGCATGACACGATGTATGAATGTTGAGGAAGCGAAAGAAATATGTCAGGAAAGAAAAGTGTGACAGTCCATTCTTTCTGCCTACCCCTTCGGGGAGACGGCGTGATGGTTAGTTAGTTAGTTAGTTTCTAAACACCTAAATATTATAGACTTGACTACTTGACTACCTAAATATTATAATTGACAGGATTTTTTTAAGATAATTTTTAGCTTAACGCATTTTACCTCCAGTGCCGAATTTACGTTTACAGCTTCACATTACTTCTTTCTTCTCGGCTTATATCCGGCGTGCGTTCAACACCCACCGTTTATTATCTGTATTATTGTTCGTGGTCGCGTTACGCCGCTCGGAGGTATTCATGGCCCGACGGCGTATCTCAAGACTTACTTTCACTCCACTTGAACTTCACACTTGCCAGTGAACTTGACTAACAACAACTGTTGTTTTATTCATGGCTCTCGTGGCTTCGTGCCGAACCATTTTAACCTACACTGATGACTTCTTCATATTTGTGATTTAACAACAAACCATTACGTCGTTTCTCCGAAAGGGAAGGCAGAGAAAATAAAACGCAACAATACTCTATCCTGACAAACATATCTAGCTTCTTTCAAATTCATACACCGAGTCATACACACACGTCGATTCTATCGACTTCTTACATGGGCGACATTTAATATGTAAGGGTAGGCAGAAAGAATGGACTGTCACACTTTTACTGATGCGGCACTCCATCCTTCTCTTTTCGCCCCGCGGGAGACGCGGTGTGATGGGTTGCGAACCTCATCGTCACCAATAGGCATCTCCCGCGCACACTTCGATCGACCAACACCCACAAAATAAATCTAAAACAAATAATATAAAATACAATGATATAAAATAAAATAACAATATAAAAATAATTTAACACAAAATGTTCTTTTTAGATGGTGCACATATTGTCTATTTAATTTATGTTCCACGTATCCACTGTTTTTTAATTTGGCACATAATGAAATAACACATTATGTTTTTTTTCGATGTTGCACATGTTGACATGGACGATCCGGACTTTTGTGTTTATTTAATTTATGTTACACGTATCCACTGTTTTTTTAAATTATCTGTAATTAGGCACTTAACCAGCAAGAACTTTAAAATAATATTGAAGAAATTATTCAAATTGTCATTGGAACAAATGAACAATATTATTTTGACTCCTGTCAAAATTCTTTATAAAAACGAAAAAACTAATATAATTTTAACAGCAAAACAGTATAAACGTATTACGTGTCACAATTAACTATTATAAAGTGCGGCAACAATTAAATTGACCAAAACAATTCACTTATACACGAAATATCTTCAAATTTACAGGAGCACCAACCACATGAACCAAACAAAATTTTCAAAATTCTAATTTTTAAATACATATTATATTATACTAAGTGCGTGCATGACACGATGTATGAATGTTGAGCAAGCGAGAGAAATGTGTTAGGAAAGAAAAGGTGGTAGTCCAATCATTCTGACTACCCCTTCGGGGAGACGGCGTGATGGTTAGTTAGTTAGCGAGTTACTAAGTATACAAAATTATTAAGTGATAAATTTTTAACACTGTCAGTATACGTATCACAACTTTTATTTTGTAAGATTGTGTGCGACAGCTGTTTCGCCAACCTATCTATGCCAACATCAGATGTTAAAAACAAATCATAAAAATAATTTATGATTCGTATAATTACAGTGTTTCAAATTTAAACACTCAATAATGTTTCAGTATTATATAATAGTTATTCGATCAAAATGATGGATTATGGAATTTCATTGTTAATTTGGAAGGGTATTTTTAACACTGTATTATTAAAAACAAAAAAATTATTCACATGTTTCGTCAGAAGGTCACCTCTGAAACATCTTGTTAATCATATTTTTATATCATTTTGAATGTATACAAATACTTGTAGACGAATACAGGATTTACCCATTGCGAGTTATGAATTCAAATTATAGCATATAAATTGGAGTGACACCTCCAGGCGATATCTAGCAATACGGTAATGGCGGTAGCCTTTCACATTGCGTTAAAAAGATCATCTGCTTAATGCTTAAAAACCCAATCTTCATAGATGGCGCTAGTGTGCAGATTGAAACCACCATGTAAAGGGTGGTGTTACAGATTAACATATATACAACTTCCAAAAAAAAAAATGTCAGACATGGTGGTCATAAGAAAAATGTGGAATGGAGAGTGTTGTATTACATAAAGCGTGCGCTTAACCCAACCAATGACAGGTCATAAGTCCTGTAAACACCTCGATCCCCATATTCTGTTTCCAATTTGCATCTTCGTCTCTATTGAGATACAATTAATCCTTGATATTTTTATATATTAAAAAGATATCATGCATAAAGGGGATTATACAGTATTTTTCAAAAAACAATATATTTAAACTTTCAGAAATCAGATATTTTCAACAATATTAAATTATTTATAAAATGAAAAACCATTCTGTAATGTATTGCGGCCGTCCATTATTTCCACCAACATCTTCCGAGAGACGGCGTTATGTTTAGTAAGTTAATATATCTAGTAATTATAAGTCGAATTATTATTATTATTATTATTATTTTGTTGAATCGCTCTTTACATCATTACATCGAGAGCCAAATCGATGTTAAGGGTAGCTATTATACTGATTCTCATGACATATGATAGGTAGCTAATAAATCGCTATTTTATTGTCACGTGAATTCTACACCAGATAGTGTGATAATCACACTGCCATCAGTGTGGCAGGCATTCGAAGCTCGTCTTTGCATCGAACAAAAACAGAAAACATCTTCAGTATTATTTAATTTTGAATAAGTATGATTTGTGTACCCACGGATAAACGAGAACCTAAATTAAACAGAGCAAAAAGTAATCCTCGACTTGGAATACGTGACGATCCGCATGACTGTGTGGGACGTGCTCTCTCACATGGCAACAGCCGTTCCTCGTGTGATCTTGGTAAAACAAAGCAGTTATGCTATGTTTTATTTATACATAATGACAAATGTATTACTAACTAACGGAAAAAATATGTATTTAAATATTAACGACAGATTTTAGCAGTTTACTACCAATTTCAGACGTTTTATCCCTATGTATCTCTATTATAATAATTACTAAGACAATGCTTTATTATAATAATTACTATGACAATGACCTTCGTGGCCGAGTAGTAAATATTACGACTGCCACACCGAAGGTGCCAGGTTCGATTCCCGGCAATGGCAGTGTGATTGTCACACAGTCTCTGAATGGTGTGAATTTCATGTGACAATAAAATGGCAATAGATTAGCTACCTATCACACGTGATGGAAATCAATATGTTAGATATTCCCTTTACATCGATTTGGCTCGTGCTGTAATGAAGTAAAAATGGATTCAACAAAAAAAAATATATAATAATTAATACGAATGAAAACGTCAGTTTTCTAGAAGTTTTATTATATTTTATGGGAATGACATGTTTTGGGGTTCTAAGGCATTATCAAATGTGACGAAACTTCAACTCGTTGCATATTATATACACTAGTAAATGGAGCAGAAATATATCATTCCCATAAAATATAATAAAACATCTAAAAAAGTGACGTTTTCATTCATATTAATTATTTAAAATGGAATTTTACATCATTGTTCAAGAAACAATAAGTAAATAAATATTATATGTTAATCTAATAATAATCATAATAATAATAATAGTAATCAAATCAAATCAGATTATTGTTTTGAGAACATGTATAATATATACATATTGTATAGTATACTACCAGAAACGCATGAGAGATTGTTCGACATTAGGAAGACAAGCTACCCTCCAAAAATCAAGAGTATTTACCTTCTGAACCTTCACTACTATGAAAGACTTCGATCTCCGTTTTTATAATAATAATATTGATTAAAATAATATTAATAATAATAATCAACTGTTCTAATTAAATTTGTTGTATCTATTGTATCTAACCAATATATAAATTTGTCATATCCGGGACAGTTTAAAGGTCACCCCTATAATAATGAAGAAGCCAAGTCATGCGTCGAGAAGATGGTCACATTTTCAAATCTGCCCTTCGAATATTAAATAGAAGGGTAGAGGACGTCAAAATAAACAAAACGATATCATTTAAAAAACTAACTAACTAACCATCACGCCGTCTCCACGAAGGGGTAGGCAGAAAGAATGTACTGCCACACCTTTCCTTCCTGACATATTTCTCTCGCTTCCTCAACATTCATACATCGTGTCATGCACGCGCGTTGATTTCTCTGACTCCTCACATGGCCGACATTCAATATTTGATTTATTTGATCGTGCCACGTTTTCCTCGGTCTTCCTCTTTTTCTGGTTCCATTTACATCATTAACATATAATTTTTTTACCATTCTTTCTTCATTCATTTTTTCCATATGTCCAAACCATCTTAATGATCCTTTCATTATTTTGTTCATGACACCATCATTCGCATCGCATTCGCTTCTTATATTTTCATTCGACACTCTATCATGTACAGATTTACCCTACAATCGTCTTAGAGATCTCATTTCTACTGCATTCATCTACTTTCATCCTTCTTTTGCCAGTTCCATGCTTCGCTTCCATACATCCATTTAGTTAGTTAGTTACTAAAAATACTGTTCTCAATAAATTTGTAGCGTCCAAATTTGTCATATCCGGGACAGTTAAGGTCGCCCAAAAATTATTGAAGAAGCCAAGTCATGCATCGAGAAGATGGTCACATTTTCAAATCTGCCCTTCGAATATTAAATAGAAGGGTAGAGGACGTCAAAATAAACAAAACGATATCATTTAACATGTATATAAAATTTTATTCATAAGAGATTTACGTTGTTATTAAAAATAAGTCGTCGCAATCAACAATTAATAAAAAGACATGCGTTAAAGGCATTCAAGGAGTTTATTTATTTTCCATTAACCTGATATTAACTGCATATTAAATATGTGTTTTCATCTTTAAATGTTGCTCCATACATTCAAGCTGGTCCATTTAAAACAGGATCTACTATAGCCAAAGAAATATAAGTTTCCCAGAAAATCTCGTCGGATTGACAAGGCCAGGAGCGATGCATATTATAAAGATGTCAAGTGCACTCATGATAATATTTTCATTAAAATTTAACAACCTTAATCTGTCACTTTATTACAGGTCAACTTAATAAAATCATTCAAAAATAGGTTAGGGTTTTCGTTCGAATCAATGTTTTTATTTGTTTTAAATATTAAGTTTTATCAACGTCTTAAACTTATTCAATTTCAATTTCAATTTATTCAAAAAAATTATAGACATTACAGAATAATACATCCAAATCGTTTATAATCACAAAAATAAAATTAACAATTTAAAAAAACATATTTACAAATAATATAACAAGAAAACAAATAAGAGTAAGTCAGAAAAAAGAAAAACAGAAGACAATTAAAAAAATATATATATTCGAGAACAGTTTGGTAAAGATTAACATTTTTGTACAATAAGTAGAGAAGCAAATAGTAATTTAATACATAAGAGATAGATGCTTTCTGAGGGTAGCCTCACTATCGTGCAAAATATCCACATCCGAAGAGATGCGGTTTAATAGTATTATTGCCCTGCCCACGGGCATTACCTTAGGTAGATTGGTTCTACACAGTGGCAGGTGAAATAATCTATGTTGCCTTTGTCGCAGATAATTGTCGGGGACAAACAAAGTCAAGTCATTCAAAATATCCGAGTTATGTATTCGACCACGAATCAGTTGAAAAAAGTGAACACCCAGGTGGATGGTTCGTCTAATTTCCAATGATTGGTAGTCCAGCATACCCAGCAAGAAATCAGTTGGGTACAGCCAGGGATAGTAACCGTTCTCTTTAAGGTACAGAAATCGTAAGAATTTTTTCTGTACCTTCTCGATTAATAGACAATATTTTGTTTCATGCGGTGCCCACACCAGTGTACTAAATTCCAACCGACTTCTTACCAAGGAATTATACAATAACTTCAGGACTTTTGAATTTTTAAAATCCTTTCCATTCCTAAGAACAAATCCCAAAATCTTTTGGGAACTATTACATACTGATGTAATATGAAGACTGAAAGATAATTTGGGATCGAATGTAACTCCCAAATCTTTCGAAGAAACGGTCCTATCCAGTAGTATATCATCCATTGTATAACTGTGATAGATCGTTGTGCGAGCCCTAGTAAAGGACATATAATCTCAACACTGTATTTAAAAAAACGTTTCTATAGAATGAAGACGAACATTGGAGTTCTAGTACCAACCCTCATGTATGGAAGTGAAGCTTGGAGCTGGCAAAAGAAGGATGAAAGCAGGATGAATGCCGTAGAAATGAGATCAATAAGAAGAATGTGCGGGAAAACGTTGTATGATAGAATACAGAACGATGAAATAAGAGAGAAATGTAATGCAAATGACTGCATCATGGATAAAATTTAAAAAAGGATCCCTGAGATGGTTTGGACATATGGAACGAATGGTTGAGAGTAGAATGGTTACAAAGTTGTACACAAGCAGCGTGAGTGGAAAAAGAAGCCGAGGACGACCGAGGAAAACATGACATGACAAACTAATCAATTACAAAAAGGCGACCACATTCGAAGTCGGAATAATCGACGTGCGTGCATGGTACGATGTATGAATGTAGAGGAATCCCGAGAGTTATGCCAGGACAGAGCATTGTGGCGATCCATCCTCTCTGTCTACCCCTCCGGGAAAATGGCGTGATGATTAGTTAGTTAGTTAGTTAGTTTCTATAGAAGTCTTTTTATCATATTTTTTTATTATGTAGGTACGCCTAAATATAACATATGCATACAAAATATATACTGATGATGCTTTTTTAATTGTTGGATCGCTCTGTACATCTTGACAGCATGAGCCAAATCAATGTTAAGGGTATTATAGCTATCAAAGTAATTCTCGTGACATGTGATAGGTAGCTAATCTGTCGCCATTTTATTGTCACGTGAATTCTACACCAGGGCAAAGACAGTGTGACAATCACACTGCCCTCGCCGAGAATCGAACCCGGAACCTTCGGGGTGGCAGTCAATGCACTTACCACTCGGCCACGAAGGTCGTCGATTGATGAAATTGACTGTTTACTAGAACTTTTATTAAGTTTTGATGGAAGCATGCTCAACATGTTTGTCGAGGAAATCTATTGAAATATCCTGGTTCATCAAGTGATTTTATGGTCTTTGTGTTCTGTCCTCATACCATATTAATTGTCTTTCCTCTACTTCGCTGTCAATTTTTATTCTTTATTTTATTCGGCTGTACCCCGTATCCGAAGGAAGACTGTCCTTTACGATTGTCTTTACGAAGTCTCCATATAGCTATCATAATAGCATAAGTCCAATCCTGGACCCACACACTCTGGGTCATCAAGACCAAGGGAAAACGTTGATAGTGGAACCGCCACCGTCTTCTGATGGTCTCTCCTTTCGTCTCATCATATTCTCTGCGGCATCTTCATTGCACTGTGCTTCGAAGCCGTGCATAAGGTCTCTATCTTCTACAGCATTTTCCCAACTATAATTACTATCATTGTTAGTTTTTTGGAGGTTCGCTTTCGGGTAGTCTTTGAAGCGTTTCCTTTGACCTCTATGTGAACGATTTTCTTGTGTCAGCTGAGAGTTTAATTTTTATTACTCCTATGTTACTCATATTGTGGCTAATAACACGGTGAATCATATCAATCTCATAATATATAATTAAACTTCTGGAAATCGGACGTTTACGTCATCTTAAAAAAAATCTTTTTTCTGAGATGGCTAACCATTGTATTGAAATTGACCATAGTTTCGATAAAAATATCACAATATTTCTGCACACAGTTAACAATAGCAATAAATTAAACAAACTTGAAAATTTTGAAATCCTCAAGTCGGTGAAATTGTGTGAAAACATAATTAATAATCAGATTCCTCCTTTTATTCCTTTCTCCTTAAAAACTTTGTCTACATTTAATCTCCCAAGCTCCCATTCCCAATAAAATGCAAATTAATCATTTAATAATTTCCATATAAATTATGTCTTTTCAAATGTATGTTTTTTCTAAATTACAATTTTTTATATATTTTATTCTTTATTTTTTATATTATCATCATGCATTATTATTATTTAATATTATTTATTAGTTCAGTACTTATTAGAAATAGCCCAGGTAAATTATTAAATTTTAATTATTGTATCGAATTTTAAATGCGTTTTTTTATTTGTCTTTCTTTGTTTAGTTTTTATTAATTTTTCAAAGTTATTTTCATTTTATAAGGATTAATTGTATCTCAATAGAGACGAAGATGTAAATTGTTTTCTGGAAACAGAAGGTGGTGGCCGAGGCGCTTACAGGACTTATGACAGGACTTAAACGTCTCTATTGAGATACAATTAATCCTTATAAAATTAAAATAATTTATCCGCAATGGGTGAAATTCAGTATTTGTCTACAAGAATTTGTATGCATTCAAAATGTTGTTGTATAAAGTTATTTTCAATTTCTTAAGTATATTACTCTGAAATTCCACAGTGTTAATGCCTTAGCGTTCAATAAGTGTATTCTATTAGAAGCAGTATCTGGTAAATGGCAAAATACAATATTGAAATCGATTCTTGACGCTTATTTAAAAATTAAAAATTGGATATTACGAAAATCGTTGTGATAAACAAATATTTTTTACGTAAACGGAATTATCTTCTTCACGCAAGTGCAATACTACAAGTAATGTATTCTGCCTTATTTTCGTCGAACTTGGTTACATAATATTTTCCTGGTTTAACGAACTCCTTCAAATTCAATAAATAAATATAAAGTTTTATTCAAACAAAGTTCATTTGTTTGAATAAAAAATAAAAATTAGATTGTATTGTGCAACATCTGAATGTTATTTCGTATGAATCTAGTTGCCTTTATTAACCAATTATGTTAACTAAATCGCATGCTTTTCGACCTCCAATAATGTTTCAAATGTATAAATAAACAGATCTGTGAACCATTTTAAATCTTCTTCTTTTTAACCGTCGCGTGGCCATGTGGTCAATTGAGTTTCCACTGCCAATTTAAAGTTGATTTTCTTAAAACCTATGGACCCTAATATTATAAAAAAAATTGTAATCCTCCATTGAAGTGTTCTCAATATTTCGTAATGAAAAATAAAAAATAAATTACTTCCTTCATCCCAAAAAAAAATATTTTCTAAGACTGCCCTCACCTTCATTCGTGTTAAGGTAGAATTTGTTTTGCTAATATTTACAACTTTATCAAAAGTGACAAATACTTACTCGCTGTTTTGAACGTATTATAAATTATATCTTTGGCCTTTTCAATAGGTACGTAATAATACCGACTGTGGATGGAAACGCAGCACGTAACTTAATAATATCAGAACTGTGAAAATATTAACACTTTACCAAAAGGGACAAATATTAATACGTACTCGTTGTCTTGAACGTACTATACATTTTGCCTAGGTGCCTTTATCATACGTAAAATCTCGTAAAGTCTCGCCCCGCCGGCCGCGGCGCGCAGACAAGTTTATACCTGGTGTCCAGTTGCTCGTATGCTGTGACGCATTCCATATCAGAAATCGCATGGTTCCAGAAAAAAATTAATAATGATATGTTTTTCAAATAATCCATGTATGTTATAGATATCGATCTATTCCTAATGAAATTCCCTACAAGATGACATAAATTAAATTTTGATTCATCGAGTCATATGCTTGATATTTAGATAAAGTTAGCGGTAAACTGAATTTACCACATGGGAACGAGCGTTTTGTTTTGAACACGGTACGTTAAGGGATAATTTGAAACTATTATAATTTCATATATCTTTCAGATTGTCCTTAAAAGGATATTAACTCTCATATTTTTCTTACCATCATGGTGAAAGTTTGACCGACTTTGTATCATTTCCAGGAACACTGGTTATAAAAGCATCAGTAACTCCACTCGTGGATGCACTATTCTCGCCCCCAATTTTAATGTGTAATTTTTTTAACCAAAACTACACTTGACTTTATATAGTATCTTGTCTTCATAATTTCGAACCATCTCTTATGCGTTCCTAGTATTTTACTTGTTCTCAAATAGTATTATTATAATTTGAATAATTTCTTCAATATTATTTTTAAGTTCTTGCTGGTTAAGTGCCTAATTACAGTTAATTTAAAAAACGGTGGATACGTGTAACATAAATTAAATAAACACAAAAGTCCGGATCGTCCATGTCAACATGTGCAACATCGAAAAAAACATAATGTGTAATTAAAAACGGTGGAAACGTGGAACATTAATTAAATAGACAATATGTGCACCATCTAAAAATAACATTTTGTGTTAAATTATTTTTATTTTGTTATTTTATTTTATATCATTGTATTTTATATTATTTGTTTTAGATTTATTTTGTGGGTGGACGATCGAAGTGTGCGCGGGAGATGCCTATTGGTGGCGATGAGGCTCGCAAACAATCACACCGCGTCTCCCGCGGGGCGAAAAGAGAAGGATGGAGTGCCGCATCAGTAAAAGTGTGACAGTCCATTATTTCTGCCTACCCTTTTGGGGAGACGGCGCGGCGTGATGGTTAGTTAGTTAGTTAGTTATGTTTGAAAAATCTTTAGATAAAAATGAACTATAAGGGAAGAAAGGAACACAGAAGGGTTCCCAACACATACCCGAGGCTGTTATAGGGCGCAGCGGCACCCTTTCGTCAGCCTTGCTCGTACACTTTCTAGGCCTGTCTCGGTCCATCCGGGACATACATAATTTACGGAAACACAATGGGATGCCAGGCCACATTTACTCTATTTTGTATTTCCTTCTGTGTCCCGCACTTCCACATGAAAACTTCTGGATAAAAATGAACTGATAAAAACTTAACTAATTTAAAAATTTAATTAAATCCTTTTTCAAACACTTTGTATAAAACCACTTTATTCTGAGTAAGGAGCGCCAACCGGTTTTACTCTGTAAAGAGCTTCGTCAGGTCTGTACACAAAGTTAAAAAAAAAAAACATCGTTTTATTTCATGATTTAATTGTATCTCAATAGAGACGAAGATGCAAATTGGAGACTGAATATGGTTGATCAAGGTGTTTACAGGAATTATGTCCTGTCATTCGTTGGGTTAAGCGCACGCTTTATGTAATTACAACATTCCCCATTCCACCTTTTTCCTTATGACCAAGAAAGACAATTTTTTGGAAGTTGTATATATGTTACAAATCTATGCCTAATTTCACATGTCAGTTTCAATGTGCTAATCTTAATAATATGTTAATCAAAATCTTCATAGATGGCATTAAATCATGAATTAATAACCCACGGTGGGTGAAATCCAGTATTCGTATACAAGTATAAGTATACATTCACAAAGGTTATCGTTTTATTTAATTATTATGTACACAAAGTGTTTGTATATAACATTTTGTATAATATCCCCGATGAAGCTCATTACAGAGTGAAACCGGTTGGCGCTCCTTACTCAGAACAAAGTGGTTTTATACAAAGTTTTTAAAAAAGTGTTTAATTCAATTTTTTATATGTCAAACCACCAAGAATTGGCTTCTTAGCAAAGTTTACTTTACTAATTATTCGTTCTGCGTATTACACTAAAATAGAATCGTCTCCATAAATAATATTTAGTTTGTGATTCTCAGAGTTCGCCTCATGAGGTGATATGTGATTTTCTTGTAGTAACTTAAAACATAACCAATTACTGTTGTTAACTCATTATATCCTTATTCGAGTAATCACCCGATGTGTGCGTGTTACTTTTTACGACTTTTACCGTCTGCATTCCTATACATACTTATGTATAATTCATACGATTATATGTAAGTGAATTCCTATGCGTGAATTCTAAAGCGAAACAAACAAACAACAAACCATCACGCCGTTTCCCCGTAGGGGTAGGCAGAAAGGATGGACCGCCACACTACTCTATCCTGGTAAACCTCTCTAGATTATTCAACATTCATACAACGAGTCATACACGCACGTCGATTCCTCCGACTTCTAACATGACCAACCTTTAAAATTTTATTAATTTGGTCATGCCATGTTTTCCTCGGTCTGCCTCGACTCCGTACTCCATTTACATCATTAACGTATACTTTCTTAACCATTCTTTCTCCATCCATGCGTTCCATATATCCGAACAATCGCAGCGATCCTTTCAGAATTTTGTTCATAATACCTTCTTCCGCTCTACATTCCTTTCTTATATCAGCATTTGAGATTCTGTCGTATATCGTTCTACCACACAAACATCTTAGGGACCAAATGAAAAATCAAATAAATAATGAAAAATCAACAGTAAAAATAATACTAAAATTAATAGAATAAACTTCACAATTTTACAATCCTTTGACATTTATTTCAATCACTGAGTGCTTTACTACTGACCGGTTTCGATGTCTTCCATATTATCATGAATTTATCGCTGTAATAAGGGGGTTGGGCGTTAGGCCAACAACCTAACCTCAAAACAACTAACGTTACGAACACTTCGAGAAATTCGTTTCTTGGAGAAGGCTGAGACCCACCAAGGGGTTGTAAAGTCGGAGAAAAAATAATAATATTAGGTCCTTACATATGAAATTGGCGTTTTGCCGTACTGGCAACTTTGATCTCAAATATCTCCTCTTTGGTTAGGAATTCCAAATTCAAATTTATACAGCTATTTACTCAAGTATTTGTGTTTCGAAAATTATAATTCATTTGTTTTTTCTTCAATTGTTTTTTTCTTTGCGTCACTCAGTTTACAAAATGGAAAACTTGAAATATCGCGTTATTTACGAGTAGGAGTTCCACCGTGGCACCAGAGCTGCAGAAATGGCTCGAAGGATTAATGATGTGTATGGCGACGGTGCCGCAAAAGAAAACACAGTGCGTTTTTGGTTCCAACGTTTTCGTTCTGGAAATTTCGACCTGCAGAACAAGCCCCGTGGACGGCCGGAGACCAAGGTTGATAATGAAGAATTGAAGGCTATTGTGGAAGCGGATCCATCGCAAACCACGTCCGAGTTAGCTGCAGGCTGCGGTGTTAGTGATAAAACTGTTTTAATCCACTTGAAGCAAATTGGGAAGGTGAAAAAGCTTGAAAGGTGGGTGCCTCACGAATTGAGGGAAGCAAATCAACAAACGCGCGTTGACTGCTGCGTTGCATTTCTCTACCGGCACAATAATGAAGGGATTTTGAATCGAATCATTACCTGTGATGAAAAGTGGATCCTATATGATAATCGGAAGTGCTCATCGCAATGGCTGAACCCTGCCGAACCAGCCAAACCATGCCTCAAGCGAAAATTGACTCCAAAAAAGTTACTTGTGAGCGTTTGGTGGACTAGTGCTGGTGTCGTTCACTACAGCTTTCTTAAATCTGGCCAGACGATTACGGCAGATGTCTATTGTCAGCAACTGCAAACCATGATGGAAAAGCTAGCTGCTAAACAACCGAGGCTGGTTAATCGCTCTAGGCCACTGCTGCTTCATGATAACGCTAGACCACACACTGCACAACAGACGGCTACCAAATTAGAAGAGCTTCAATTGGAATGTCTAAGACATCCACCGTACTCTCCGGACCTTGCCCCAACAGATTATTATTTTTTTCGAAATTTGGATAACTTCTTGCAAGGGAAAAAATTGAACTCCGATGGGGCAGTCCAAACCGACTTCAAAGATTTTATTGATTCCCGTCCGAATGGTTTTTTTAGTAAAGGGATCGATGAACTACCTATGAGATGACAAAAGTGCATAGATAGCAATGGTACATACTTTGATTAAATAAATATATTATATTTTAAAAAAATCAACTTTTTGTTCCGCTCATACAAAACGCCAATTTCATATGTAAGGACCTAATAGTTCAAATTGTATATACAATGTACATTATCATTAAATCTAAACTATCATATATGTAAGTAACTAACTAACTAACCATCACTCGTTTCCCCGAAGGGGTAGTCAGAAGGAATGGACTGCCACACTTTTCTTTCCTGACATATTTCTCTTGCTTCCTCAACATTCTGAGACTGTGACTCTGACTCTGACTCCTCACGTGGCCGGCATTCAAGATTTGATTTATTTGATCGTGCCACGTTTTCCTCGGTCTTCCTCTATTTCTAGTTTCATTTACATCGTTAACATATACTTTTTGTACCATTCTTTCTTCATTCATTCTTTACATGTGTCTAAACCACCTTAATGATCCTTAAATTATTTTTTTCATAACACCATCATTCGCACAGCATTCACTTCGTATATTTTCATTCGATACTCTTATCATACACAGAGTATCCACACATTCGTCTAAGAGATCTCAGTTCTACTGCATATATTCTACTTTCATCATTCTTTTGCCAGTTCCATGCTTCGCTTCCATACTTAAGGGTCGGTATAAGAACACCATTGTGCACTGAGTAAGATCTGATAAAATGCAAAATGTTTAGAAAATTTAATATTTATTGTTATCCTATTATAAGCCGTTTTATAATCTTGACAAATGCATAAGGTATTTACTTGCATTAGATCACTAATAAAAGCTAACACATTTTTAAATACATATAATGTATTTTTTTATATTTTAAAACATTGTATATTTTTTACTTTTGAGATTATTTTTATCTTCTTAACATGTTTCGAATGTATTATCGCTAAAAACAGTATAAACTTTATAAATAAAAAAACTTTGAACAATTTTAAAAAAATACTAAAAAAATTTTAAAAATACGTTTTATTTTTTTTTAATTTGTCATTATGGAATTAGACAGTGTAACCCCTTTAGTTTACCAGTTTTTCAATTAATTCGAAAGAAGGTCTGTTTTCTAGAAGTTTTACTATAATTATTAGGAATGACATATTTCA
Organism: Lepidostoma basale; assembly: GCA_022606425.2. Lineage (NCBI taxonomy): Eukaryota > Metazoa > Arthropoda > Insecta > Trichoptera > Lepidostomatidae > Lepidostoma > Lepidostoma basale. The sequence continues at coordinate 240,443 of JAHDVF020001570.1, forward strand.
CCTGTCTAATGCATTATCAACAACAACAACAACAAACCACGCCGTGTACCCGCAGGGGTAGGCAGAGAGAATGGACCGCCACACTACTATATCCTGGCACACCTCTCTAGCTTCCTCCACATTCATACAACGAGTCATACACGCACGTCGATTCCTCCGATTTCTAACATGACCAACCTTTAAAATTTGATTAATTTGGTCATGCCATGTTTTCCTCGGTCTGCCTCGACTTCGTACCCCATTTACATCATTAACGTATACTTTCTTAACCATTCTTTCTCCATCCATGCGTTCCATATGTCCGAACCAACGCAGCGATCCTTTCATAATTTTTTTCATTATACCTTCTTCCGCTCTACATTCCTTTCTTATATCAGCATTTGAGATTCTGTCGTATATCGTTCTACCACACATACGTCTTAGGGACCTCATCTCTACCGCATTTATTCTACTCTCATCCTTCTTCTGCCAGTTCCATGCTTCGCTTCCATACATTAGGGTTGGGACCAGAACTCCATTGTGAATGCATTATCAAACATTTGATAATGCATCAGACAGGCGTAGCATGTCATTCTCAAGACGTTTTCAATCATATTAATTATTTAATATGGAGTTTTACATCATTGTTCAAGAAACAATTAATTATCAGATTTTGTTTACAGTTTATTAGTCTCTTCAACGAAATAACCTGCATTGCATTCTTCTTCATTTCTTGCACCTGAAAAACGATAATTATAGAGATCAAAATAGATTTCATTTTAAAATATGCAAACTATTTTCATTAAGCGTACAGGATCGTGGAAGGAAAATAAAAGGTCTTATATTCAAGGAACAAGTTTTGCATCACGTACAAAAATATACACATGTATAGATATATGTACGCGCTCCTGTAAAACTAAAATGTTTCACAGGGTATGATAAGGGTAAGGTAAAAGTATCGATTTTAATCTTAACAGTACCTCTACAACAAGTTCAGTACTTTTTAAACAATATCCTCAGTATATGGTAAATCTATAATTACTTACTTAATTTACTTAGACAGGCGTTGTCGTCCATTGCTAACAATAGGCCTCCCCCATACTTCTCCACGTATCCCTGTCTTGTGCCTTTCGCATCCAATCGCCAGCAATTCTTCTAATTTATTTATTTATACATTTACAAATGAGACATTACAAACGATAAAACATTAAGGCGACTCATTTGGATACAAAACGGTATTATAAAGATAAAAAAACAAAACAACATGAGACCAAAAAAATCGTACATATCAGAAGGAATCCAAATATGTCGACGTCAGTGAGGCAGTACTCTTTCCAGAGTTTGCAATATATTTTTTTATGAATACTGCCTCACTGACACTGAAAATGTCCAAATCCGAGATGATTAAGATTCAGCATCCGAATTGCTCTTCCTACTGGCATCACCAAATGCAGGTTGGTTCTAATGTCATCGGACCATCGTGTGGTCTCCCTCTGTTTCGTTTGTCTTCGCGGGGTCTCCACTCTACCATCCTTCTGGTCCATATATCGTCTACCAATCTGGTGACATGTCCCGCAAATGACCATTTAGACTTCGCTACCCTTGTGTCGACATCTGTTACTCCCGACCTTCTACGTATTTCAGTATTTCTTATCCGGTCTGGGAGTCTTACGTGTAGCATGGCTCTTTCGTGTTTCCTCTGTGCTACACGGAGTCTCCTTAAGGTCGACTTGGTGAGGGTTAGCGTATCTATAATACTTACTTCAAAAGTATATTCAAACGTATTATTGTTTTTTTAACAATGATGTATATCTTAATTTTTATTAAACAATTCGTTTCGTTCTAAAGGTGTTTTATATTTTGTAACAGGTAAAATATTGTGGCCCTCCCGTAAAGAGGATGCCGCGTCATCGCGAACCACAAAGAGGATCTTGGAGTGGCATCCCGGGGGTAGAAGACCAATTGGACGACCAATGCTACGATTGTAGGAAGAATTTGGGAAAGATGCAGCTTAACTGTAACGAGTGTCATGTTGGAGGGTCGAAGCAGAGGACAGGAGGAGTTGGAGGCGAGGAATAATGCAGGCTAAGGGTCAATATGGGTTGTAGGGTCATCCAAGAAGAACAAGAATACAGGTACAATACATTTATATACTTCATATCACCGTACAACTCTTGAAAAGTTTTGGGCTTCTTGATTAATTTATTCCAAGCTGTCCAATCCTGCACCTTTGGCTCCCAACAGTCCGTTTCGCCCAACCTAGCCAAATCAGCCAAAACATTATCCATTAGGCCCTTTTTAGACCTTCCAAGAGATTTTTCTTCGGCTGGTCTTAACCGATAGGCAACCGGTACATAGCTCTTAGTTCCTCCGCTGCAACGTTAGACCTACGTCCAATATCAAATTATATGTTTATTTAACTTATTAAAAATATTTTAGTTACACTACATTTAGGTTTTTAATTATTATAACCAAGTGATATTTCGGATACATCTCCTTAATCTTCTCCAGTCTATTAATGTCCAACCCTGGACAAAACCTCCTCCATTCGCTTCCACGCCACTCTGTCTTGTGCAGACTGCATTCAGGTTATTCTAACATGTCTGTTCAGGTCATCCTTTCACCGTAGTTGCGGTCGCCCTGCACTTCTCTTTGTCGTCCACGGTCTCCAAGTCAGCAGTCTTCTTGACCTTCTGGCTACGTGACCTGTCCATTGCCACTTTAGAGTCCGGTGGATGATGTCAGTGACCTTTGTTTTTTCTCTCACCGTATCGTTTATGACTCTGTCTCCTAGGCTTATTCCTAACATGGCTCTTTAGATGGCTCTTTGGTTCACTCGTAGTTTCTCGGCACTTTGTTTGGACAATGTTACAGTTTCGAGGCCAGAAGTAGAAACTGGCAGCACACCCGCTTCATATTTTTTTCTCTTCATGTTGATCGGTATTTTCCAGATTTAATGGTTTCATTCAAGGACACATAAACAATGTTAATTATCTTCTTTATTTATTAATTTGGTTATATAAACAAATATGATTTTGATTCTCGTTAAGTTTTTATCTATTATTCCATATAATATTATTCTTTTTAATATTATAGTTTTTTCGTTTATATAAATAATTTTGACAGGTGTAAAAATAAATTTTTCATTTGTTCCAATGACAATTTGAATAATTTCTTCAGTATTCTTTTAAAGTTCTTGCTGGTGTTGGTTGGTTTTAAGTGCCTAATTACTGCTAATTAAAAAAAAGGTGGATACGTGGAACATGAATTAAATCATATAATAGACAATATTTGCACCATCTAAAAATAACATTTTGTGTTAAATTATTTTTATTTTGTTGTTTTATTTTATATCATTGTATTTTATATTATTTGTTTTAGATTTATTTTGTGGGTGTTGCACGATCGAAGTATGCGCGGGAGATGCCTATTGGTGGCGATGAGGTTCGCAACCCATCACACCGCGTCTCCCGCGGGGCGAAAAGAGAAGGATGGAGTGCCGCATCAGTAAAAGTGTGACAGTCCATTCTTTCTGCCACCCTTTCGGGGAGACGGCGTGATGGTTAGTTAGTTAGTTAGTTATACTAACTAACTAACCATCACGCCGTCTCCCCGAAAGAGGCAGAAAGAATGGACTGTCACACTTTAATCGATGCGGCACTCCATTCTTCTCTTTTCGCCCCGCGGGAGACGCGGTGTGATGGGTTGCGAACCTCATCGCCACCAATAGGCATCTCCCGCGCACACTTCGATCTTCCAACATCCACAAAATAAATCTTAAACAAATAATATTAAATACAATGATATAAAATAAAAATAATTTAATACAAAATGTTATTTTTAGATGGTGCACATTTGTCTATTTAATTTATGTTCCACGAATCCACCATTTTTTAAATTTAGCACATAATGTAATAACACATAATGTTTTTCTGATGTTGCACATGTTGACATGGACGATCCGGACTTTTGTGTTTATTTAATTTATGTTACACGTATCCACCGTTTTTTAAATTAGCTATAATATTATTTAATTAATGTTCTACGTATCCATTTTTTTATTTGGCAGTAATTAGGCACTTAAAACCAACCAACACCAGCAAAAACTTTAAAAGAATATTGAAGAAATTATTCAAATTGTCATTGGAACAAATGAAAAATTTATTTTTACACCTGTCAAAATTCTTTACATAAACGAAAAAACTTGTATAATTTTGACATTAAAACAGTACAAACGTATTACGTCTCACAATTAACTATTATAAAGTGCGGCAACAATCAAATTGACCAAAACAATTCACTTATACACGTAATTTCTCCAAAATCACGGCAGCACCACATGAACCAAACCAAATTAGTTAGTTATATTATTCTAATATTAAGAATTATGAACCTTCCATAGGCGTTTTACGACATGATCAAATGATCAAACTAATCTGGCCAGTGGTATCAATATTTCAAAAGGTATTTTACAATTTATTATATTCGTTCCTCTCATCATACATACTCGCGCTGTGATACCCATCCCTATCGGCGAATCCTAAAAACAACAAAACAATGTACTGAGTAAGATATGCCCAGGTTCGATACTTCTTAAGGCCGTGTCGGATACAGTACAACGCCCTTTGAGCGAACACGCACCATCACTCCTGTTTTAATTAGCAATACAACATAAAACAATTACTGCAAGAGATTTATTTTCTACAGAAATAGATATACCAGTTATACGCAACATACAAGGTTATTCGTTATTTTTTCTTCTTTATTGTTGTAGACCTATAGAGTGTTGCTCCTCCTGTGAGGTGGATTCCTAGCTGTCCTACCATCTTCTAAGAGGTCTTGCTCGAGGACGAGTCACGTGAGGATGATTATGTAGTGCAATATTAGGGAGTCTGGTGGTGTCCATTCTTTGGACATGACCGTACCAGTCCCTTCTTCACTGTCTACTCTATTTTATAATATTCTCAATTCATACTCTTGTGTATGGAAGTGAAGCATGGAACTGGCAAAAGAAGAATAAAAGTAGAATAAATGCAGTAGAAATGAGATCTCTAAGACGAATGTGTGATAAATCTGTATATGATAGATTGTCAAATCGAATGAAAGTTTTATGAACGAAATAATGAAAGGGTCGTTAAGATGGTTTGAATACATGGAAAGAATGAGTGAAGAGAGAATGGTGAAGAAGGTATATTTAAACGACGTGAACGGAGCAAGAAATAGAGGAAGGCCGCGAAAAACAATCAAACGTGTGACCGACATTACATGTCGGTCACGTGAGGAGTCGCAGAAATCGACGTGCGTGCATGGCAAGATTTATAAATGTACAGGAAACAAGAGAAGTAGGTATGTCAGGTCAGAACAGTGTGGCAGTCTATTATTTTTGCCTTCCCCTCCGGGGAGACTACGTGATGGTTGGTTAGTTAATTAGTTAGTTAGTTAGAAAGTTTCAATCCTGGGATTGGTTTGCAGCATATTCTATTCTTCTCTTCCATTCTTCCCTGTCTTGTGCGGCTCTTTTGAAATCTGCATATGATGAGCAGCACACGTCCACCAACAGGTCCTCCAGGTACTCTCGGCGTGAGCGTCCCTCTATTATGACATGCAAGAGACCTTCTTGACGTATTACATGGCCGATCCATCTTGCACACCTTTCGGACAAGGTCCTGAGCAGGTGCCTTCCTCCTTCGATTCCTTGAAGAACTTCCTCATTCGTGATGTGGTCTCTCCAGGAAATCCCTAATAGTCTTCGATAGGACCACATCTCAAAAGCCTATAGTCCCTAGTTGTTAGATGTATGCTTTTAAATTATGTCGATTTGATGTTTTCTTAAAATTTTCGGTTTTTAATTCAGACACAAGCTAACTACGGATTTTCGACAGATGATTATAAAAGAAAGTGGAAGTAAAACGAGCATTCGCACTAACTCGCCTGTGTATGTGTTTTTTTACGCAAACCATCAACGCAGTATTGACCTACTAAAATGTGCCGAATATCAGGTTTCGTTTTAAATTATGCGACTCTGGACGGGCCAAATGAAACCTTTTACTCTCAACACTCACCGAACAAAATGTCACATATATATCGATATCAATTAAATTAATAATTTACGAATATCCAGTATCGATTTCAACAGCATTATTTTCCAAGCGACTTGACTGCCTCCAAAAGAACTAGCTTTTAAGCTTCATACATCCACTGACCCTCTACCCTTCGTCGATTATTCTAAGACTTTGTCTCCCAATATATGGTCATCGATTGTTCTAACTACTTAGCCATTCTGCCTTTGATCATACCTGTTAAGAGAGGAAAGACACGTGAGGCGGATCTTCTTCTTCTTCCTTATTGTAGACCTATGTGGTCTGTTCTCCAGAGTGTTGCTCCTCCTGTGAGGATAGGCAGAAAGAAGAACTGACACATTTTAACAGATGTGACACTCCATCCTTCTCTTTTCGCCCCGCGGGAGACGCGGTGTGATGGGTTGTGAACCTGATCGCCACCAATAGGCATCTTCCATGCACACTTAGATCGTCCAACATCCACAAAATAAATCAAAAACAAATAATATAAAATACCTACAATGATATGAAATAAAATAACAAAATAAAAATAATTTAACACAATGTTATTTTTAGATGGTGCACATATAACTAACTAACTAAAACTAACTAACCATCACGCAAAGAATGGACTGCCACACTTTTCTTTCCTGACATATTTCTCTCGCTTCCTCAACATTCATACATCGTGTCACGCCACGCACGCGCGTCGATTTCTCTGACTCCTCACATGGCCGACATTTAATATTTGATTTATTTGATTGTGCCACGTTTTCCTCGGTCTTCCTCTATTTCTGGTTCCATTTACATCGATAACATATACTTTATTTTACCATTCTTTCTTCATTCATTCTTTCCATATGTCCAAACCATCTTAATGATCCTTTCATTATTTTGTTCATGACACCATCATTCGCACCGCATTCATTTCTTATATTTTCATTCGACACTCTATCATACACAGAGTATCCACACATTCGTCTAAGAGATCTCATAAACGTGCATTATTTATGTTGCACATATAGTCTATTTAATTTATGTTCACCGAATCCACCGTTTTTTTTAAACTGATAGATATAAAATAAAATAAAAACACTTGGTGTTTAACCACGGTTTGCTTATAATAATTGATGCCAACTAGTTTCGCTTGGATCCAAGCTTCATCAGGACAATGTAATAACTTGTTGTTCATTTGTTTTTAGTGTAAATGTAACAAAAGGAAAGGAAACTTTCCATCGACTGGCAATAATTCAAGTTTGGTTCTTTATCACTTCGCCTTGATAATGATTTTTGTATTTCTGGGTCACGCAAACCACCTGTAAATATTTGCGGGTAGATCTTTGTATTCAAGAGTAACCAAAACGGATGGACCGTCATGCAATTTAAAAGTCGTTCTTCTTCTCTAAGGGCCGTCTTCTCTGCGAAGGTTGACTATCATCAGGGTTAATTCCACTTTGTTGACTGTGGCCCTAAACAGCGATGTGATGCTACTTCTAAAACATTGTCTTAAATTGTGCAGCCAAGATATTCTTATCCGACCTGGTCCTCCTCTTCCTGGTAATCTTTTCCTGAATTATTCTCCTGCTCTCAATACGTGAAAAAATATATAATAAAAGTCTTATTCTTCTTCAACTGACCTGTCGGATCCGCCCAACGTTGGCGATCACCTCGGCGAACCTGTCCCTGTCCTGCGCCGCTCGGAACAGCTCCTCCACACTTCGGATGGCCGGTCCACTCCCTCACGGATTTATTCTTATCCGGAATACCTTCATCCCCAATTAATCTTCTTGATAGTTTGGACCATGATTACAATTAATAAGAAAATAAAATTAATGTATACATTTGCGATATGAATTTCGAAAAAAATTAATGAAGACTAAAGCAAACACTTGCACAAAAAAACAAGTTGTTGTGTCCAAAGAAAAAACAGGTAGGTGAAATCGAAGTGCGTGCATGACATAATGTATAAATTTTTAAAAGACGACAGATGGACGTCAAGAAATAAACCATCCTATCTACCTAGCCTTTCGCAAAAACGGTTTATGGTAAGTGAGGTGGTTTTATTGTATTTTTATCCATCATATTCCTAATCAGCGATCTATAAGGACAATACAAAAATTAAATCATGCATATCGCTATAAACGGATGGTCTGCCATCTATGATTTTCTTTTATAACTATTTAGTGAAGACTTAAACCATTTAAACTTTAATTATAATTTACACGTTCAAAAATAATCGATAGATGTCACACTATCTCTTCATTTTCATCCTCCATTTGACATTTCTCGCAATTATGTTGGTAAGAGAAATCCATCCTTGTTTTTAGCATTTTTTAACTGATCCGAATATGACCAACACATGTGATTAAAAAAAATTATCTCGTGTTTGTATTATTTGGCGATTCATTTATATGTCACTTATTGGTTTACATAAATCATAGACTTAGTATACATAAGAATCGAGCTGGAATTCTCCTGGAAACCACCTGGAAACCTCATAAGACGAAGAAAACATTTTTATTTTTATTGGACAATCAACGCTCTCATAAAGATCTTATATTTCCTAAATTTGTATCACAAAATGATATTAATTTTATTTTTATTGACATATAAATATATTATACGTAATAAAGTATGTTTAAAAGTAAAGGAAATAAATACGCTTAATATTACACCACTTTATTTATAAGCTTTTAATTCTGTAGCCTTTATAATTCTAATCTAAAGTTTAAAAATAAAAAAAACTCATCTACCTTCGTCACATTTCAACCTGGAATTCCGTTAATGTGAAGCTTCCCGAATAGGGATTCAAAATTTTACTCTGCTTATTGGACTTTCGTTTATAAAAATAATTTTGACAGGTGTAAAAATAATTTTTTCGTTTGTTTCAATGACAATTTGAATAAATTCTTCAATCAAATTTTCAAGTTTTTGCTGGTGTTGGATTGTTTTAAGTGCCTAATTAAAATGAAAACAGTGGAATAAAAAATTAAATAAACACAAATGTCCGGATCGTCCAGCTGACGACAAGTGCACCATCTAAAAGAACATTATGTGTTATTTTATTTTATATCATTGTATTTTGTATAATTTGTTTTAGATTTATTATGTAGACGTTGAATGATCGAAGTGTGCGCGGGAGATGCCTATTGGTGGCGATGAAGTTCGCAACCCATCACACCGCGTCTCTCGCGTTGGCGAAAAGAGAAGAATGGAGTGCAGCATCGATTAAAGTGTTGCAGTCCATTCTTTCTGTCTACCTTTTCGGGGAAACGGCGTGATGGTTAGTTAGTTATTTATAAGTAGTATGTACGAGTATATATTATTTATAATATAACCAATTTTATTTAACACAACACAACGCGAAGGCGAATATTGAAAAAAATAACGTTCTTAATATTTCTAAAATAAATCGCATACGTCACACAAAATATTTTCAATAATTTTGTGTGACGTATGCCGTTTAAATCATCTGATTAGTCTCTGGGTCACTGAGCCAATTGAAACAATATTAAGAGGGGATTCTTTTCTTATGCGTTCCGTACATTTCAATTGTAATGTATTATGCATCTTGCAGCGGGAACTTGGAGGCATAGGATCAACCAAGAGATCTGTACGATGACCCAGTAGCCCCTTATAACGAGCACCGTGAGAGCATGGACCTGACGCATGGAGCATGGACGTCACCTAGCATGGATTGGGCACGTATGCCGAGCCGAAGAGACCAGAGCAATCAAGACTCTGTACGCACTAGACCGACTGGAGTAAGACCTCTATGAAGGCCTAGACAGCGCTTAATGAAGAATGTTCTGGCTGATCTGGCTAGGTTGGGTGAGACGGACTGTTGGGAGCAAAAGGCGCAGGATCGAGGAACTTGACAGAAAATCATCAAAGAGGCTAAAACTCTTCAAGAGTTGTATGGCCAAAGGAAGTAAGTAAGTAGGTATGCATGTTGTAAATTGTATTTCATGATAGCCCACCGCATGTACACCGCCAAAAGAATGCCTCATACAGGATGTTATCTACCACCACCTCCTCATCCAGAAACTGCTCATCTCTTTCAAATAAGAAAATAATAATAATGATCCCATCATTCTCTACCACAATGTCAACGATAACTGGCTTTCTGATCAAGAAAAATATAGGACTTTAGCATAGACCCTAAACCCTCCTTCACCCTTTATCGGATGAGCACTCCGGGCCACATACGAGTATATCTTGCCCCATCCCAAATACCAAATCAAATTTCCATTAACAGTTGTAGAAAAAATAGTAATTTTAGCTGAGTCTTCTAGAATACCATGTACCTATAAGTCCAAGTTTAATTAATATTATCATAAGTTCAACCAGGGAAGAATCATAGTTGCCTTCAAGAGATATTTTCGTCGTCTCTGTCAAACAATGCCGAGCTCCAATCTGCTTGACCAAAGAGACAAGACAACCCGCTTTCAAAATACGTATTACATAAATCTTATTATTCTAAGTGTAGGCCATGTGGCCTTTTTGTGGTCCATTCAAAGCTGTCGATCCATGTCTTTGGTGGTCTTCCCGGGTTTCGTCTACCTTGAGGTTTTCCGTGCAACACAATGAGAGGGAGTCTGAATGTATCCATTCTTCTCATGTGTGCACACCAGGATTTTTTCCTTTGCCTCCCTCGCCTAATGACATCCTCGACCTCGCATATTTCCCTGGAGTTCATTATTCTATTGCGTACTTAGTGTCTTGCCAGATATGTTTCTGAGCGTCTTCATTTCTGACACTCTGAGCGCGTTTTTGTGATTCTAGTGTCCACCCTGCATTCGATCTCAAACAAGTACGAGTATGTCATGATGGGTCGAACACAACCAACGCGAATTTGATTCTCCGCTCCCATTACTTCCTTCAGGACTATTTGACATCACTTTTATCTTTTTAATAAAATCATCATCATCATTTCATCTGTTGCCATTTAGTGGAAGGTTTGACCGACTTAATGTCATTTCCAGGGGCGTCAGGTATTGTAGTTTGCTGTTTCGGATTGATGATTTGGGTTCGATATATATGATTGTTTGTCTTTATTTTGTTTAACACCACAAGTGGAGGCAAATCCAGAAACAACATGGCGAGATGAGGTGTCAGTTAGGGCATTGCGACGCTCTACATCTGTGGAATATATCACATAACGAAGTGCCCTTGCTGCCCTGTGGGATTCATAGAGGAGGATCTGGTTCGGGCCTTCGCAGTGCGGTCCAGCTGGCGGACTTCTGGGCCGACTTCATCTGACTGAGTTGCCTTCACACAACGACGATAAAAAAGAAGTGTCACATTTTTTTATGTCTAATAGTCTTCCATACTTTCCATATGACCAGCAAATACAACCAAGAATAATCTAATAGACTCGTTCATTATCGTTACGTCCCCTGAGAGTAAGAAGGTTCCAACTGACAAAAGTAAAAAGCTGAGAAAAATGAAGTCAAAGTTTTGTTGGTTTCGGGTGTGTATCTTGGAATAAAAGAGTTTAATTCCAATTTCCAGAGATTATTTTACCGAGAAACGTGTAAATTTTGTCTGGCAACAGTTGGAATAATAAAGTTCTAAGTTTAAATGAATCCTTCTTCAGTGAATCGTAGGTTTTGAATGATCAGATGAAACTTGATTCTTTTCGTAACATCAAAATGACGATACTATTACATGCTTTTTTTAATTGTACGTATAGATAAGGTTAGTAAGAACCCATTTCACGAAAAAAAGCCAAATGCGAAATTTTGTTAGTTGGAACCCTCTTACTCTCAGGTGACGATTATTGAATTGAATCACTCTTAACATCATTACAGCCCAAACCAAATCGATGTAAAGGGTATGGCTATCATAATGATTCTCATTACATGTAATAGATAGCTAATCACGTCAATTCTACACCAGACCAAGACAGTGTGACTAATACACTGCAATAGCCGGAAATCGAATACAGAACCTTCAGAATGGCAGCCGTAGCATTTGCCACTCGGCTACGAAATTCGTTATTATTATTATTATTTTGACTAATATTTTCAGTGCGCCGTTTTGTAAAATCAATTTTCCAAGGGCGCGACAGGAAAAGACTGACCGAACAGTGCAGCCTTTAGAAGTTTCTTAAATTTAACTTCACTATCCTCATACTAATACTAACACGGAGGCTATTCTACGCCAACGTTGAAAGTACGATCACACTTGCTTTATTGGCTCTGACTGCAATTATTATGTTGTTTGCATTGTTTCTCCTGATCGGAGTGAACGTTGCTTTTCCGTTGGCATGGGTGTCACGAACAGGTCCGAAATATACGCTGGCGCTCTCTGGCGTCGAGCCTTAAACACTGTCAAACACAATTTGAATATTACTCGCTCTGGGATTTTAAGCCAGTGAAGTTCCTTCAGGAGCGGCATGATATGACAGTACTTTTGTTGCCCCATAATCAATCAGGCAGCAGCATTGAATACGCTTTGTATTCTGCTTAATTGATTATCTGGCAATCCATCGATATTCCGTTACAATAATCCAAACGCGACACTACTAAACAATTTACGAGGGTCCTAGTTGGTAAATATGTCCTTGTATGTTTTAGCTGTCCCAGTTGGAAGAAACTAAACTTAACAAGCCTTGGCGTTAATGTCAACTGAGAGAATACATTCATATTTTTTTTCTGTTAACTTCATATTACATATCTCTGTAACAGTTTCGTTTATAATTTGGCGTGTTTCTGTTAGTAATTATCTGTTTGTGCGTGTTCCTGCAAGAGCTGTAGGTGAGATTTCAAAGAATATTTCTAACGACGGTGTATTCCGTATGAATTCTCCGGTCTTAAGCCGACCCTAATTGCAGGTTACAGGTTAACTTAACCGATAAATTATGAGCATTATTTTGAAGACGTTAGGCAGGGAGCTGTCTCGCTAGAAGTAAGGTCGAATCTATTATGCAATGACATCATGTTACATAAACCAAAACATTGTTACAAAACACCTGTTCCACCCGGCAGACAGTCATACACTTAGAAACCTCATTGTTTCGTGCTTTGGAAGCGATCGCCTACCGTCACAAATACGTACATGCATTCGCAAGATTCTAAAACAAATCAAAATACGAAAATTTCAGAAACTGATGCATTTGTATCATTGAAAACGATTTTCATTTCTTAAACAACATGAAAACAGCACATTGTGTCTTCTTCTTCGCGTGCCATATCAAGTCCCCCTGACGTTGACAATCACTCCGACGAAGGCTTCTCTATCTTGTGCAATCCGGAACAGCTTCCCCACATGTCTCATCCCGGTCCAGTCTCTTATGTTGCACAGCCAAGACATTTGCCTTCTTCTCATTTTTTTCCAGTATTAGTTGGAGCAAACTGTATTTATCTCCCCGCTGAATGTGACCCAGATATGAAATCTTACGGACCTTAACGTCCCTTAGCAGTTGTCTACTACAATTGGCTCTCCTCGAAACCTCCAAATTGCTGACGAAATCTATCTACGGTATGCGAAGCATTCTCCTGTACAACCACATCTCGAATGCTTCCAACCGGTTCATAGTGTGCACTTTCAGGGTCCAAGTCTGCGAGCCTTAGAGTAATACAGACCAGACATAGCACTTCAACATTCTCTGCCTTAGTTTCAAGTTCAAGTTGTCATTGCAGAATATTCATCTCATTTTGTTGAATGAACTACGGGCTGCTTCGAGCCTGCACTTCCCTTCCATATCTGGGTCCATAGATGATGTCATCATACTGCCCAGGTACTTTAAGTGTTCCACCCTCTCCAATGGTTCACCACCGAGTCGTAATGTTAAACCGGAGTAATCCGCTCTGCCAAATGCCATCCATTTTGTCTTTAGCACATTGTATACTTTCCCTTAAAATAGATACACCTAGAAACTTAAATTATTATTTTTATTGTAGATCTCGCGATCTGTTCATGCAGGATATAAAATTTCTTTATATGATGAAGACGACCAGTTTTCTCTTCAATTTTTTGGTGGTCTTCCTGGTGGTCGACGGCCCTCTGGAGTCTTTTGCATCACTATCTAAGAAATCCTCGCTGGATCGACGTGGTCCCTCCAGAACTGTCTTCTCTGACTACTCCATCTCACTTTGTCATCAATTTTGCAGTGTCCTATCTCAAAGAGTTCTATATATGATAGGTCGTAACGTTTTCATTTCTTCTACTCTTAGGAGATGTTTGATTCTAGTGTCTGCTCTTGCTTCGATTCCGTAAGTCATTATGGCCCTTTGAAACTTGTGATGAAAGAGTGATCCAAGATAGACAAATTTATCAATTAATATCCATAGATGCTTAAAAAATAATTGTTGAAATACGAAACAATTAAATTGGGAGTGAACAATAAACTTGAATCGTTGATTTTGCGAAATTGTTATTGCCCGCTGACTTTTAGCTTTAATTCATAACCGACACCAAGGTTGTCGTTTTATATTCTGTATAATACAATAATAAATAAAAAAATATACATCTATAAGTTTTACAACGTACAAGCATAAAACTAAATTTGTCAAGTTTATTACGCGTAACGCGAAATTTCATTTATCGAGAAAATGTTCAATAAAACTTAATAAATAGAAACATTAAACAAACAAACAAACCATCACGCCGTTTCTCCGCAGGCGTAGGCAGAGAGAATGAACCGCCGCACTACTCTATACTGACATACCTCTCTAGCTTCCTCCAAATTCATACAACGAATCATACATGCACGTCGATTCTTCCAACTTCTAACATGACCAACCTTTAAAATTAGATTAATTTGGTCATGTCATGTTTTCCTCAGTCTACTTCGACTCCGTACTCCATTTACATCGGTAACATATACTTGCTTAACCATTATTTCTCAATCCATGCGCTCCATATGTCCGAACCAACGCAGCGATCCATTCATAATTTTGTTCATAATACTTTCTTCCGCTCTACATTCCATTCTAATATCAGCTTTTGAAACTCGGTGGTAGTTCTATTACACATACGTCTTAGGGACCTCATGTCTACCGTTTTCCCACATGTGCCATCTTTCTAGACAACAATTATCTTCCTACTCTGGCTCTATGTAGCACCTCATTGTTGTTGACCATATCATTTCATGAAATCCGCAACATTCTGCGATGGAGCCACATTTCAAGTGCTTCTATACGGTTTACTGGGTTCACTTTGAGGGTACGGGTCTCATCTCCGTATAGTAATATTGACCAAATATAGCACTTGACCATCCTCTGTCTCAATTTTAAGTTAATTTGATTCTTATGACATGTGATAGGTAGCCAATCTATCGCCATTTTTTTGTCACGAGAATTCTACACCAGACCAAAGACAGTGTGACAATCACACTGCCATCGCCGGGGATCGAACCCGGGACCTTCGGAATGAATGTCAGAGCTCTTACCACTCTGCCACGAAGGTCGTCGCATAAACCATCAACCCACCAAATCACCTTTCCAATAATGTTCTCATCAGACGTGAAAGGAATATCCAAAAGCCCTGAACCTCTATAAGCCAAAAGATCCAAGTCCAAGTCCATTTCCAAGAGCTTTTAATGAGGTATTCAACTTATAAGTCTTATTCCTCTTCTTCGAAAAAAAGAAAATTGCAAATAACGTTTAAAAATATCACGATTCTTCAAAATGCGAAACGCAATCTTAACATGACCGGTAATATGTCTTTCGCACCTACCTTTACGGTTCATACCTCACTCAAACAAAGGATTGTCACGGTCCAATGATATGAGATACCAAGAAACGTTAAACACTTTGTCTTACTCGTAAATACAACCTATTAGTAACATGAAGCCTGAATCTTGATACGAATGTAATTATTTGAACACCCAAACCTGCAGCACAAAAGCATTCAATGCAAAATTCTACCCAAGTGTTGTTTGACGCTCGCTTGTTGTTTAGTCTTCACATAACTGCATTATGTAATAGCTCCTTAAAAATGCTTGGTTTTGTCATCAGAAACGCCAAGATCTTTCGTAATATTCAGTTGCTGAAGTTGCTGTATGTGTTAACTCTCTGGTGAGAAGTCGATTGGAATTTAGTTCCATTATCTACGCGTCGCATGAGGTTTGATATTCATTCCCTGATGGTGGAGAAGTTGCAGATGAAATTTCTGCGCTACCTCTATCTTAGAGAGTGATATTACCCGTGGCTCTTTCTGACTGATTTCTTGCTAGGGATGCTAGGTTACCAACCACTCGAGAGGAGACGAGACATTCACTTGGGCGTTCTCTTCTTTCCACTGATAGGCGGTTGTATAAACAACTCAGGTATAGAGTGATGTAGGTTTGTTCGTCCCAGATCTTCGACAAAGGAGCCATAGATTGTTTCATCTCCCACGCTGCAGAACCAACCTGTCAATGGTTATGCCGGTAGGTACAGCAATAACTTTGCTAAATCGTATCACCACGGAGTTAGGCTCACCTAGGAAGTATTTTCCGACTTCCAATGTGGCAGAATTTTTCATTCATTTGGTAATGACATATTTTCTCGGTGATCCTCAGCTTATTTGTTCCATTCGTTACATACGTCTAAACCATCTAAGTGATTCTGTCTTGGACCTTCTAGTTGTGATGATGTTGTGTGGGTCGATGACGGTTTAGCCTCTCTCGGGATGAATAGAGGTCGAATTATATAGTATTGACTAACTAACTAACTAACTAACAATCACGTCATTTCCCCGGAGGGATAGGCAGAGAGGATGAATCGCCATAATGCCCTGTCCTGGCATACCTCTCGGGCTTCCTCTACATTCATACATCGTACCATGCACGCACGTCGATTATTCCGACTTCGAATGTGGCCGCCTTTTAGTAATTGATTAGTTTGGTCATGCCATGTTTTCCTCGGTCGTCCTCGGCTTCTTTTCCCGCTAACGCTGCTTGTGTACAACTTTTTAACCATTCTACTCTCATCCATTCGTTCCATATGTCCAAACCATCTCAGGGATCCTTTTTTAATTTTATTCATGATGCAGTCATCTGCCTTACATTTTTTTTTCTTATTTCATCGTTCGGTATTCTATCGTAAAACGTTTTCCCGCACATTCTTCTTAGTGATCTCATTTCTACGGCGTTTATCCTGCTTTCATCCTTCTTTTGCCAGCTCCAAGTTTCTCTTCCATACATGAGGGTTGGCACTAGAACTCAATTGTGTACTGCCATCTTTGCTTCTGTGGATATATTTCTATTTGCAGTAATAACTTTGAGTGCGCCATTTATTTTATTCCCAGCGCCACTTACGTGGATTGTTAAGAATTAGCCGGTCATAAGTCAAATTTCAAAATCGATGTTAAAAATAACAAAAAAATCCTAGATCCAAAGAAATGTCCCAGTAATAATAATTGATTATCCCCAACCTCGAATCTTTTACCGTGTGCGCACGCAGGTGGTTGAAACATGTCCGCCTAACGAAGTGCACGTCGTCATTGTTCTTAGCGCTCTCAGTATAAACATTTAACAAGGAGAATTTTGCCTTGTCCACCTAATATTTCGAAGTTATCGTTATAGATAAGAATAACTCAGGTAATGATCAATATTTCTTGATGTGTTTAACATACTTTAAAAGTTATTTTATATTATTTGTAGAACCTCAAAAAAAGGTGGTCTACTAATGAAATTTTTACTTAATTTTCAAGTTTATAAGATATTTTGTTATATTATCGCGTCCTATCGCGTAATGTTTGTTCCTGTATTGTATACATCTTATATTTGACTAATTAATGACATAAAATTTGGTTGCGGATAGCTGCGGTTGACCAAATTACAGTTATTTTTTAAAAAAGGATGACATAACTTTTTTTATCAACTTTTTCTTAAAATGTAATAAAGTGTGATTTTCTCTATTTTAGGTATATCTGATACATTGGATACAAAAACCATAAGCTGTAAATATCTTTACGATCAAATGCAGCAGCAAGATTTACCTAATTTAGATGAAAAAATTAAATATCTAGAAAATCACCTATTGTCCTGTTGTGGTGACACTCCAGATAATCTAAGCAGTTTCAAACAAAGATTTGCATATTTTAAAACACCAATGAAAGAAAAATGGTCGAAAGCTCATAGAAAAGAGGCAATGTTTCTTAAAACTCATGAAAAGTGGTTAGAAGGAACATTTGAACTTTCAGCAAACAAGCAAACTCGACCAGGTCGGCCTTCTAAATCATTTGAAGATTCTAGTGAGAGGACTAAAAGAAGAAAAACGGAGGAAATACGTTCTTCGCTTAATAAAAAAGTAATCGTTCATGCAGCGCAAACAACATTACAGGCTCGAGGGAAAAGGGATGCTTAGAAAATACTACGGGAAATAAAACGATTTGATGAATATGCCATGGCTACTGCGAAATTGTATGTCGAGTTATATAGTTGGCACCCGATGACTCCGACCTTGCATAAAATATTGGTTCATGGTGCAGTTGTAATTGAAAATGCCTTATTACCCATAGGACAGTTGTCGGAAGAGGCAGCAGAAGCCATAAATAAGCACTTTCGATTATACCGCGAAAACTACGCAAGAAAGTTTTCGAGGGAGGAATGTAACCTTGATATATATAATAGATTATTATTGAGTTCAGATCCACTATTAAGTAGCATGAAACAAACAAAAAAACGATCAAACCAGCTTAATTTTGCCCTGAAACAATGAATATGTTACTACCAGCTAACCCTAATACCGAATCCAATATTTAAGACATGGTTCAAGATTTGTCCATAAATGTATAAACAAATTTAAAATACTTATTTGCACCTCAATTATTAATCTGTAACTAGATTTTTTTTTTGTTTGTAAAATTTGTAATAAAAAAAAAATTTTCCTCGAGATTTAGTATTTTTTTATATTTTTGGCTGGGAAAAAATATTTTTTTTACAAAGGACAATTTTTTACGATAATATTTATGATTTTATGTCAAAATACACCGTAAAATAATTTTGACCGCCTAAATCATTTAAATCCACCTATGTGGCAGCGTATATTTAATGTTTTCTGTTAGGCTCTCTGAATTGATCTGGCGATTCTCAGATAAGACAGGGCTATATATAGACAGATAAGAAGGGAAACTGCCCTTGAATAAGGGTGCGGTAAACAAAATGCTTAGAGCCGATATGCATTAATCTTAAAATAATTTGGATATTAGAAAAAGGCGTGGTTCAAAGTTTAATCGATAAGCTCCATCCGCCATTTGGGACACGCAAGATGATTTACATTTTTTTTTTAATTTATATTAGGACGTAATCATCTGCCTTACATGCCTTCCTTTTTTTCTTTTGGTGTTCTATCACCCATTGTTATTAGTGATCTCATTTATACGGCATTTATCCTACTTTCATCATTTATCGCCAGTTCCAAGCTTCACTTCCTTACATAAGCATTTACTTCCATAAAAACAACAATATTCTTTCAATTTCACACATCATAAACTAACTAAACTAACTAACCATCACGCCGTTTCACTGGAGGGGTAGGCAGAGAGGATGGATCGCCACATAGTTCTATCCTGGCTTAATTCTCGCGCCTCTACTATATTCACACATCATGACACGCACGCTCGTCTATTGTTCCTACTTCGAACATGGCCACCTTTCAGTAATTGATTCAGTCATGCCATGTCTTCCTTGGCCTTCCTCGACTTCTTTTCCCATTCACACTATCTGTATATATATTTTTAACCATTCTTCCCCCATCCATTCGTTCCATATGTCCAAACCATCTTAGTGACCCTTTCTTAATTTTATTTGTCACGCATTCATCCACCTTACATTCCTATCTTACTTCATCATTAGATATTCTATCATACATTATTTTTCCGCACATTCTTCTTAGGGACCTCATTTCTAAGGCATTTATCCTGCTTTCATCCTTCTTTTACCAACTGCTTCACTTCCATACGTACATATTCATCATCATTATAGATTAGTAGTAAAAATCTTATTACCAAATTTTTATCTTACGACCAAATTTTGGCAATTCTATGCATTGCTTACAATATTTATACTTACTTACTTACTAAGACAGCCGTTGTCGTCCACTGCTGGACATAGGTCTCTCCCATACTTCTCCACGTATCCCTGTCTTGTGCCTTTTGTATCCAATCGCCAGCAATTCTTCTAATGTCATCGGACGGTGGGAGGTCTCTCTCTGTTTCGTTTGTCTTCGCGGGGTCTCCACTCTACCACCCTTCTGGTCCATCTATCGTCTACCAATCTGGCAACATGTCCCGCAAATGACCATTTAAGCTTCGCTACCCTTGCGACGACATCCGTTACTCCCGACCTTCTACGTATTTCAGTATTTCTTATCCGGTCTGAGAGTCTTACGTGTAGCATGGCTTTTTCGTGTTTCCTCTGTGCTACACGGAGTCTCCTTATGGTCGACATGGTGAGGGTTAGCGTTTCTGCTCCATATGTCAGTACTGGAAGTACGCATTGATCATACATTTTTCGTTTCAGACACTGGGGAATCTTTCTATTAATCTTAGTATTTATGCTGCGTATAAAAATCTGTACACGGATATTCATCTGTAATCATATCTGGTCTATTGTTTGGCATATAGATAGGAGTGTGACATCTCCAGGCGGCTTCTAACAATTGCGCTAATGGCGGGGTAGCCATTCATATTGAGTTTAAAAGATGTTCTGCTTAATGCTTAATAAACATAAATCTACATAGATGGCGTTAGTTTGTAGATTATATATAGAGTAATCTTAAAAACATTAACATATGTAATTAAAATCTTCATAGATGGCACATTGAAACTGACATGTGAAATCTGGCATAGGACTTTAACATATACGAGTATACAACTTCTAAAAAAAATTGTCATACATGGTCATAAAGAAAGGTGGAATGGGGAATGTTGTAATTACATAAAGCGTGCGCTTAACCCAACCAATGACAGATCATAAGTCCTGTAAACACCTTGATCAACCATATTCAGTTTCCAATTTGCATCTTCGTCTCTATTGAGATACAATGAAATCATGAACGGATGTTCAACTTGCCATATTAAAAGTATTGGTATTATAATTCCAATACGTGCTTTAGCTCAGGCGATAATATATGTAATAATTAATTCACTTTAAATTCTCCCAAAAACAAGCCATACCCACTAACCCAGAGATATGTGATTATACAAAGGAGGCATTTTTACCAAATACACCAGAGCGGCACGGCATAGCAGGCCTGGCCAAAACTCTTTGCAAACTCTTTCTGTCCATAGAGATACAAATCGAGTCCAGTGAAAGTGACTCGCTAGTTTGGGCCAAACTCACTTTCCCATGCCGCACGCCCGCGCACAATGGCATTGAAGTGTGACGCAACAGCATATAATTTGAACAGGGCTGCCACTCTTGGAAAATTAATTGATCTAACAATAAAATAATCTTTTTTATTTCTTCAATATTCGCCATAACTTTGTATTGTAGATGTTTAATGGTACTTTTTTATATACTTAGTATACAACACTCACTTTATTAAAAAATAAAAATTAATACCAAACATATTTCCGATACATATTGTAAAGATACATATTTAAAATATTATTAAATTGTTTACAAATATGATCAGTTTTGACAGATGTTATAAAGATTGAGTAGATATTATCTGTCAAAACTGATCATATTTGTAAACAATTTAAAAATGTTTTATTATATATTTGTATCTTTATAATATGTATCACTGAAGAAGGACCGGTTGTCCGAAACATGTCTGATATGTAATTTTAATTTTTTAAAGTTAGTGTTGTATATACAAAGTATATAAAAAAGAAATGATGGAGTTCTGGTCCCAACTCTAATGTATGGAAGCGAAGCATGGAACTGGCAGAATAAGGATGAGAGTAGAATAAATGCGGTAGAGATGAGGTCCCTAAGACGTATGTGTGGTAGAACGATATACGTCAGAATCTCAAATGCTGATATAAGAAAGGAATGTAGAGCGGAAGAAGGTATTATGAACAAAATTATGAAAGGATCGCTGCGTTGGTTCGGACATATGGGACGCATGGATGGAAAAAGAATGGTTAAGAAAATATATAATACGTTAATGATGTAAATGGGGTGCGAAGTCGAGGCAGACCGAGGAAAACATGGCATGACCAAATTAATCAAATTTTAAAGGTTGGCCATGTTAGAAGTCGGAGGAATCGACGTGCGTGTATGACTCGTTGTATGAATGTGGAGGAAGCTAGAGGTTTGCCAGGATAGAGTAGTGTGGCGGTCCATTCTCTCTGCCTACCCCTGCGGAGAAACGGCGCGATGGTTTGTTGTTGTTGTTGTTAGAATTTTTTTTTAAAGAAAATATATAATACGTTAATGATGTAAATGGGGTGCGAAGTCGAAGCAGACCGAGGAAAACATGGCATGATCAAATTAATCAAATTTTAAAGGTTGCCCATGTTAGAAGTCGGAGGAATCGACGTGCGTGTATGACTCGTTGTATGAATGTGAAGGAAGCTAGAGAGGTTTGCCAGGATAGAGTAGTGTGGCGGTCTATTCTCTCTGCCTACCCCTGCGGGGAAACGGCGTGATGGTTTGTTTGTTAGTTTGTTTGTGTTTGTTTATAAAAATGAAAAATCATTAAAATTTTGTTTGTCTTTTTTTTGATAGTTTTTTGGCAACCTTGTTTCTGTTTATTTACACGGGATTTGAAGGGGTAATCAACTCGTGAGTAATATTGTTTGCGCTGAAATTATTAATAATTTAACATTGCGGTGGCGTGTATTTGTCGTAAACATAGTACAATGTATGAATTTTGTTCCTAATTCAAGATCTTACTTGCTTTTCAGCCACTTCTGTCGTCCACTGCTGAACGAAAGCCTCTCCCAACGCACGCCACTGGACCCTATCCATCGCCACGCTCATCTTTATCTTCAGGTATGAAGTTCAATTAAAAAGCTAACCATCACGCCGTCTCCCAGAAGGGGTAGACAGAAAGAATGGACTGCCACATTTTTCTTTTCTGACATACTTCTCTCGATTCCTCAAAATCATACATCGTGTCATGCACGGGCGTAGATTTATCCTATTCCTCACGTAACTAACATTCAATATTTTATGTATTTGATCGTGCTACGTTTTCTTCGGTCTTCCTCTATTTCTAGTTCCATTTACTCGTACATCGTTAACATATATTTTTTTAACATTATTTAATCATTTATTCTTTCCGTGTGTCCAAACCATCTTAATAATCCTTTCATTATTTTATTCTGAGCTGTTTTCTGCTCGTTTTAAATATTATAAAATAAATTCTAACATTACTGATAAAACATTATAATTTTAGAAAAAAAAAATAAAGTCCATTTTATTTGGCCGAAACACTATGGTACTTCAATATTACTGACTATAAAATTTACAAAACTGTTAAAATGTCACATTTATTATTATGCGAATGTGGTGACAGCTGTTTCGCCAGCCAATGTTGGCATCATCGGGCTGTTTGTAACACCTGATGATGCAAACATCATTAGGCGAAACAGCTGTAAATTATTCAAATTGACATATGAAAATTTGACATATGATATATTATACAACATTTTGAATGTATACAAACACTTGTAGACAAATACTGGATTTAACCCATAGCGGGTTAGTCATTTTTTTTAAGAATTAATTTTATCTCAATATAGACGAAGATGTAAATTGTTTTTTTGGAAACAGAATATAGTGGCGTTTACAAGACTTATGACTTGTCATTGGTTGGGTTAAGCGATAAACGTTAAGCGATTTGATATATTATTGTAACAACTGATGATGTCAACATAGGTTGACGAAACAGTTGTCGCGTAAAATAAAAATTAAAATACAATTGTGATATATAAAACAAAGTTTTTTTTTCTTTAATTTAACCGTTTATAATGACAGAAAAAGGGACTGGTACGGTCATGTTCAAAGAATGGACACCACCAGACTCCCCTATATTGCATTGCATAATCAATCTCATGGGACTCGTCCTCGTGGAAGACCTTCCAAAAGATGGAAGGACAGCTGGGAGTCTACCTCACAGGAGGAGCAACTCTCTGGAGAACAGACCACATAGGTCTACCATAAGGAAGAAGAAGAGTTTATAATGTTAAAGTATCATAGTGATTCGATCGAAACAATATATTGGGTTGATGCAAAAGTTATGACCGTTTTTTACATATACAATTAAACTTTTTTTTTATTTGTATTATTTACTTAATCAATTTTATAATTTCCATCAGTTCTTATAACCTTTTCCCATCTTTCTATCAACTTATTAATACCATTAGTGTAAAATTCCGTGGATTTTGATGCAAAAAATGTAGCAAGGGATATTTTTACCTGCTCTATTGTATCAAATTTTTTATCATTTAAAATTTTTAGCAGTGACCAGAATAAATGAAAATCGGAATGAGCAAGATCTGGAGAATACGGTGGATGCTTGGTAACATCCCAATTAAACTCATTTAGCTTGCGTTGTGTCATCATAGCCACACGTGGTCGCCCGTTGGCGTGATGAAACACTACCCCTTTTCTGTTTACCAATTCTGGTCAATCCTTTTGAAGGGCGATGTTCAATTTGGATAATTGCTGACAATATCGTTCTGCTGTAATTGTCTGATTGCGTTCCAAGAGTTCAAAATACACAATACCCTTACAATCCCACCAAACACAAAGCATTATCAATTAGTGAAAAATCCCCAGATCGGAATTTTGTAAACCATCTTCGTACCTGTCGAATTTTGATGACATCTGCTCCATACACTTCGCAAATGTTTTTGGTTGCCACACTCGCCACACACACACATAAAGTCTTTACGGAATTCATAATTTAAAAAAAAACGTAAATGCACTTTATTACCGACATTTTGAAAAAATACAAGGACTCTTCACTGTACTCTGGCCAGGCCAAAACTGAATAGAAAGTAGAGGGAAAGCATCATTTATACTAACTAACTAACTAACTTACCATCACGCCGTCTCCCCGGAGGGGTAGGCAGAAAGAATGGAACGCCACACTGTTCTGTCCTGACATACATCTCTCGCTTCCTCTACATTCATACATCTTGTCATGCACGCACGTCGATTTTTCCGACTCCTCACGTGACCGACATTCAATATTTGATTGATTTGATCGTGCCACGTTTTCCTCGGCCTTCCTCTATTTCTACCTCCGTTTACGCCGTTTACATATACCTTCTTTACCATTCTGTCTTCACTCATTCTTTCCATGTGTCCAAACCATCTTAATGACCCTTTCCTTATTTTGTTCATAACACTTTCATTCGCACCACATTCACTTCTTATACTTGTATTTGTCACTCTATCATAAACAGATTTGCCACACATTCGTCTTAGAGATCTCATTTCTACTGCATTTATTCTACTTTCATCCTTATTTTGCCAGTTCCATGCTTCACTTCCATACATAAGGGTCGGCACAAGAACACCATTGTGCACTGGACACAAGAACACCATTGTACATTGTACACTGGAATTATTTAAAAGAAGATACCATTCATCATTTCTGAATAAAAAAAATTTACCTAGGATCATGAAAAACGGTTATAACTTTTGCAGCAACCCAATATTTATTCGAAATAAAAATTGTTTAGAAAAATGTTTCCGATCGCTGCGGATAGATTCCAGAACGATTTTTTCACGTAGTTAGAGGCGCCCGTAACCTTTTCATTCCAGTTTCGGCTCTAGACGCGGACGCTTGTGAAGTGCGCGGATCCCTCGAATCCAATCCTAGCATACGCCTCCAAAGTATACAACAATATTGAATTCCCAGTGTTTTGGGGTGAAACCATACGTGCTCGCCCGCAAGAGCATTCCCTACGCGGCCCGTGGGCAGTGCACGTGTTTCGAAATAGTTTTATGTGCACAAGAACGAAATTTTGTGTTGTTTAAGTACTTCCCTCCAAACTTCAAACCAGTTTTAAGTAAGAACTACTTTTAAATTGTCAAATGTACGCTGTTTTGTTTACGTTACAAATGTACGCGCGTTCTCATTAGAATTCGTAGTTTTATAATAAGAATTTTCAATATCCTATCCAAAAAAGCTAGAATGGCTGTGCACAATGGTGTTCTTCTACCGACCTTTATGTATGGAAGCGAAGCATGGAACTGGCAAAAGAATAAATGCAGTAGAAATGAGATCTCTTAGACGAATGTGTGGATACTTTGTTGAATGAAAATATAATAAGTGAATGCGGTGCGAATGATGGTGTCATGAACACAATAATGAAAGGATCATTAACATGGTTTGGACATATGGAAAGAATGAATGAAGAAAGAATGGTAAAAAAAAAATATGTCAATGATGTAAATGGAACCAGAAATAGAGGAAGACCGA
Source organism: Lepidostoma basale (assembly GCA_022606425.2). Taxonomy (NCBI): domain Eukaryota; kingdom Metazoa; phylum Arthropoda; class Insecta; order Trichoptera; family Lepidostomatidae; genus Lepidostoma; species Lepidostoma basale. The sequence continues at coordinate 266,805 of JAHDVF020001570.1, forward strand.
TCAAATAAATCAAATATTGAATGTCGGCCATGTGAGGATTCAGAGAAATCGACGCGCGTGCATGACACGATGTATGAATGTTGAGGATCGAGAAAAATATGTCAGGAAAGAAAGTTGTGGCAGTCCATTCTTTCTGCCTATCCCTTCGGGGAGACGGCGTGATGGTTAGTTAGTTAATTTTCAATAATCTAATTCGCGGTTGTGATTATTTCATTTGCTATACTCGTAGATTACCGGTACACTATAAAAAAAGTTATTATCTCATGCAAATGTAACAAAACCCACTCGTTTAATTCTGTAATATTTCTGACATCATTCGAATGAAAAATTGACGCCAAATGCCGTCATTATGTATATTGAAGGTTAAAAGATATAATTGTTAAACTATTTGGTATATTCTCTCAAAATTTCTATCATTATTTTATGTTTACATTGTAATGATAAGCTCTTCGATTTGGCTTATTGAAATGATACATTGCCTGATGTCTGTTACTCTTCCCAATTATATATGGTATATTTTATAAATAGCAGATCACACAGAATATAACATACATGCGCTATTTAGAATTCCATTATTCAAATTAAAATAGTTCTAAATAATTATACACATATTCATCGTTTTTTCAATGATGTCAAATTCTATAAAATAATGAATAGGAATGAAAACACCTGTTTTCTAGAAGTTTTATTATGTTTTGTGTGAATGACATGTTTTACCTCTCTAATGCATTTAATAAGATTATAACATTTGATAATGCCTTAGACAGGCGAAACATCGTCACCTGAGAGTAAGAAGGTTCCAATTGTCAAAAGTAAAAAGCTGAGAAAAATGAAGTCAAAGTTTTGTTGGTTTCGGGTGTGTATCTTGGAATAAAAGGGTTCCATCTGAAGCAGATGAAACTCTTTTACCGAGAGGCGTGTAAATTTTCTGGCGACAGTTGGAATAATAAAGTTCTATGTGTAAATGAATCCTTCTTCAGTGAATCGTGCGTTTTGGATGATCAAATGGACTTGGATCTTCTGGCGTACAGAGGTTCAGCTCATGTGGCTATTCCTCGTACGTCTGAAACTGTTGATTCTTTTCGTAACATCAAAATGACAATACTATTTCATGTCTTTTTAATTGTACGTATAGATAAATTTTCACGAAAAAAAGCCAGATGTGAAATTTTGTTAGTTGGAACCCTCTTACTCTCAGGTGACGACATGTAATTCACCAAAAATATAATAAAACATCTAGAAAACTATTCTCTTAATTAATTACACACATACATTCCAGTATAGATACACAGATAGATTTATATACACTATGCGACCAATTCAAATTTCTAATATATTGTGTTCCAAATCTTAAACTTTGCACGTAAAGTCAATTAAAATAAATTACAACAAGTGTTATCGGTGACTGGTTTCTAAATAAAAACAATCGTATTTGCAATATGCAACTAGTAATTCCAATGGAACACAACTCAAAGGCGTGTTTTTGACTTGTTTCATCTTAGAAATTACTTTTATCATATGATAATCATTTTATTGTTTAAGTACGTTATTAATATGAATTATCTATATATCTAAACAGTATTTCTAAAATGACACTAGTCGAAATTATGATGACTTGTGTCACTTCAGAAGAAATACTAGTGCGAAATGTTAAACGTAAATATACAACTAATTAACCATCACGCCGACTCGCCACATTGTTCTGTCCTGACATACATCACTCACTTCGTCTACATTCATACATCGTGTCATGCACGCACGTCGATTTTTTCGACTCCTTACGTGACTGACATTTAATGTTGGATTGATTTGATAGTACCACGTTTTCCTCTATCTTCCTCTATTTCTAGCAGCGTTCACGTCGTTTACATATATTTTCTTCTCCATTCTATCTTCATTATTCTTTCCATGTATCCAAACCATCTTAACGACCCTTTCATTATTTTATTTATAACACTTTCATTCGCACCGCATTCACTTCTTATACTTGCATTTGACACTATCATATTCAGATATATCACACATTCATCTTGGAGATCTCATTTATAATCCATTTATTCTACTTACATCCTTCTTTTGCCAGTTCCATGCTTCACTTCCATACATAGGGTCGGCACAAAAACACCATTATGCACTGCCATCTTAGCTTTTTGGATAGGCTTTTGTTTGCGATGACAACTTTAAATGCACCATTTACTCTGTTACCTGCCCCAACCCTTCTTTCAATATCCTTCTCCACTCTCCCATCCTTTGTAAAAATACTTCCTAAATAAACAAATACATCCACTTGTTCCAGATTTTCACCGTTTACACTAATGTTGCAGACTGTCATGTTTATTTATTTTTAGAAAATGAACGAAGGTGTATGAAGGATGACATAAATATAATAAAATTTTGTTTTTTTGTGTACAAATACGAGACGTACTTGTAGACACATTGTCTACATCTATTTGTACACAAAAAACAAATCCTATAAAAAAACTGGTAAAGTTAAAAGCGTAAAAATTGGAGTTTCACTCCAGGCGTTATCTAGCAATGTGATAATTGGGTAAAAGCCTTTCACATTGCAGTAATAATGATTTTCTGCTTAATCCTTAAAAATTATCTTAATAGATCGCGCTAGTGTAGATGGACCTACCAACAGTGAAGTTATTAAAAAATATTTACATATATACAAGTTCCAAAAATTTGTCAGACGTGGTGTCGTAAGAAGGGCGGAATGGTGAATGTTGTTAAATATAAAGTGTTCGCTTAACCCAACCATTGACAGGTCATAAGTCCTGTAAACGCCTCGACTATTATATTCTGTTTCCAAATAATTTACATCTTCGTCTCTATTGAGATACAATTAATCCTTAATAAAAATTTGTTTTTTTATTCATTTTCGTTAATTCGTAATTATCTAAATGCGCAATGCCTGTCGCCAATCGTATAAAACAATCGACTAGTCTTCTTCTTCTTCTTCTCTTATTTTTGTCCTGTCACACCTCCGTGGTGCATAGGGCCTCAAGGAACCTTCTCCACCCGACTCTATGGCATGCCTGATGGCTAACATCATCCCAAGTGAGGCCTGCCGCCTTAACATCGCCCTGCAGGGCTCTTCTCCAGGTGGCTCTAGGTCTGCTTTGCTTTCTCTTTCTACCCATAGGGGACCAGTCTAGTGCACCCTGAGCGATGCAGGCTGGGGGTACAATCGAACAGTGAGGGTCAATATTTTTAATGTTGAGAATCGCTTATTTAACGCATGAATGGGTAGTGGCAGAGGATAAACTGTTATATTATCAGTTATTTAGCAACACTAGACATGTTATCATTTAGTACGTTATTGTTAGAGAATTCTTGAAAAGGAAATGACTTCATTCGTTCGCGGTGATTACAAGTATTTACTTTTCAATACTTTGGTAAATATGCGAAAACAGTTGTCAGCCTATTTTAAAATCGGCTTATGTAACTTCGAGGTGCTAATACAGGTTTGAAGTCGACAACTATTAATCTCCGTCACAATAAGAAAAGATTCATCTTCAGTTTGAAGTACGTAATCTTCGTGGATGTGACAGGTGCTTCTTTAGCAGATTAAGACGAATTACAAAAAGATGTCACCACGAAGGATTTCCTCTGTTATAGACATCACTGCAATCACCCTTTTCAAACCTTCAGGATACCTGAGAGAAACTGTTCGGCACAATATATGCGAGTGTAATGCAAAGTTAAGTTAAATTAGGATTAATAAAACATTCATCAGGCCCATAATGACTTACATAATAGAAGCAAGGTCAGACACTGTCAGAACAAAACATCTCCTAAGAGTAGCAGAAATGAAAGCATTCCGACCTTTCGGCTGTAGAACCCTTTCAGATAGGATATCCAACGAGGAGATTCGCAGATCCTGCAAAATTGATGACATAGTGAAATGGAGTAGGCAGAGAAGATGTTTCTGGATGGACTACATCGAGAGGATAGATCCAGCGAGGATTCCTAAGATCGCGATGCACGAGACTCCATAGGGTCGTCGACCACCAGGACGACCACAGGAAGAAATCCTGCATAAACAGATCGCAAGATTTACAATAAAGGGAAGAAGAAGAAGAATTACCGTGGATTAATTAAATATCTCTGCAGCATACTAACACAATCTCTTGACCCAGAGGCAGAGATAAAATGCAGAATTGTGGCAGCAAGAGCTACGTTTAATAAAATGAAATCACTCTTCTGCAATGATAACATAAATTTGAAACTCCGCCAGAGAATGATCAAATGCTATATGTAGTCTGTTTTATTGTATGGATGTGAAACGTGGACCTTAAAAGTCAACTCAATGAACAAACTGGAAGTATTTAAAATGTCGCTCTATCGCCGAATGCTTAGAATTCCCTGGACAGACATAGTTTCCGATGCCGAGTCTTGAGGCGAGCTAGAGTTGACAGGGAACTGTTATCAACTATCAAGGTTCGAAAGATCTCACATCTGGGTCATATACTGCATGGGGAAAAGTACCACCTTCTCCAACTGATACTGGAGGGGAAAATTGAGGGACGCCGAGGGCCCGATGGGAGACAGATGTCCTGGCTGCGAAACGTGGGAGATTGGACCGGCATCCAAAGTGTAGAGGAGCTGTCCCGAGCGGCGCAGGACAGAGACAAGTTCGCCGAGGTGATCGCCAACTTTGGGGGGACCCAACAGGGCACATGAAGAAGAAGAAGAATTATTAATTATCGTGGATAGAGAGAGTTACAAACAAGGCCGTGGTGAATGAAGAAAAAAATTGTCTAGACCATTAAGCGCGGGTAACTAAAATACTTCGGGTATATTATGAGAAACGAAAAATGCAAAGTGCTGTTTAGTGAAACTGATCATCCGAGGTAGAATCAACGGAAAACGAAGTGTTAGAAGAAGAAAATCCTGGCTAGAATACCTTTGAGAATGGTACAGTTGCAGCACAACATCCCTGTTTAGAGCTGCCGTATCAAGGGTAGAAATAGTCATGATGTTGTCCAATCTTCAATAGAGAGGACCAAGAAAAAGATAAATAAACAATATTGGAAGAATGAAGAGAAATATTTATAGAGATGTTAGATGCTAAACAGTGCAATAAAGTGCGATAATGTTGCAAATAAAATCTATGATAACAGTGCATTATGGTGTTACTGAACCAACCCTGGCAAAAAGAGGATTTTTAAGTAAGCCTACCAAGAACATTTATCACATGATTTAAAAGCAAAATTTAAATATATAAAATATTAAAACTATCATAAAAAATATTTAAACTAATCACGTGCATGCATATATTATAAATATATCATAATATAATATTTAAAAGGATACGCATTTAAATTGAGAATCAAACATTAACACGAATATTATCTGAATTTATTACATACATATCACATATCGTATACATTCCATAGATACATAAAATATGATATTTTCTTCTTCTTCTTTTAATAGATCTGAAGATCTGTGATACAGTAATTATGTCTTTTGGAATGAAGGGGTCTTCCACTGCTTCTCTTTTCACTCACACTGCTTGTATATAATATTTTAACCATTATTCTCTCGTCCATTCGTTCCCTATATCCAAACCAAAAGAAAGGTCTACGACATGTGTATACTGCCCATGATGACATACGGACTAGAGATTATAACTCTTACAGCAAAAAGTGTCCACAGGCTCAAGAGTACACAGAGGTCCATGGAAAGACAGATACTTGGTGTGAGCTTGCGTGACCGCATAAGGAATGAAGAAATCAGACGCCGCACCAGGGTTGCTGACGTCATGGACCGAGTGGCAAAATTGAAATGGCAATAACTGGACACTTGGTTAGACAGGGTGGCAACAGATGGGCACCCAGGACACTCAGTTGGAGACCATGGGCAAATAGGCGAAGTGTCGGAAGACCTCCGATGAGATGGACCGATGGTATTGTCAAAAGGGTTGGAAAATCTTGGATACAAAGGGGGCAGGGTAGAGACGAGTGGAGGAAATTGAAAGAGGCCTGTATCTAGCAGTGGAAGGAAGAAGGCTAGCAAAGAAGAAGATGATCCAAACCATCTAACTGATCATTTTATAAGTTTACTCCATACATGAAGATTGGCACTAGAACTTCATTATTTACTACTATCTTTGCTTCAGTGTTAATAAATAAATTTGGTAACTTTCTCTCTAATTCGTTCACCGTTCGCACAATACTCATCTAAGAATTTAAATAAATAAATAAAACACCATGTATTTCACACTAACCTGATTTTATTTGGTCGTTTATTTATTTTTTATCGCAATACATTCGAAATCTTAAGTGCATTCCTTAATTTCATTGGACGAATAAATATACATTTAATATTTTTTCTTCTATGTTCGCCATACTTTGTGTTGTAGATGTTTTATATTTTTCTTTTTTATATACTTTTTATATAACACTGTTTAAACAAATTAAAATTAAATATCAAACATGTTTCGGACAACCCGGTCCTACCTCAGTGATATTATCTAGATATTTAAAATATTATAAAATTGTTCACAAATATGGTCAGTTTTGAATCTATCTATAACATCTTAACATCTGTCAAAAGTGATCAAATTTGTAAACAATTTTATAATATTTTAAATATCTATATAATAACACTGAGGAAGGACCGGGTTGTCAGAAACATGTTTGATATTTAATTTTAATTTGTTTTAAAAGTTAGTATTGTATACAAAGTATATAAAAACGAAAAAGAAAAATATATATTCAATATTTTTAATTATATCTCAATAGAGACGAAGAAACAAACTGGAAACTGACTATGGATGATCAAGGTGTTTACAGGACTTATGACCTGTCATTGGTTGTCCAACCAATGACAGGTCATAAGTCCTGTAAACACCTTGATCATCCATAGTCAGTTTCCAGTTTGTTTCTTCGTCTCTATTGAGATATAATTAAAAATTTAAATTAACCACCCACAGGTGAAAATCCAGGATTCGTATACAGATATAAGTATACATTTCACAAATATATATTCAATAATTTATTTATTGGTAGTCTATCACTTGTATCGTTTTTATATAATTCTTTTGTTTTTTTTTAATCATGGAACTGTCAAAAAATTATGAAAGTAGAATAAATTCAGTAGAAATGAGATATCTTGTGTGGTAAATCAGTGGAAAATAAGAATGTGTCTGAAATCAGTACATGGTAGGGTGTCAAATGCAAATAAGATAAGTGAATGCAGTGGGAATAAAAGTGATATGAACAAAATGATAAAAGGGTCATTAAGTTGGTTTGAACTCATCGAAATAATTAATGAAAATAGAATGATTCAGAAAATATACGTTAACGATGTAAAAAGAACAAAAGAATGAGAAAGACCGAGGAAAATGTGGTATGATCAAATCAATCAAATAGTTGAGTTTATATCGTTCTCCCGATGATGAAGATGTAAGCCTTCGAAACATGTCGAGAAAAATAAACTCAAAAGTGGAAAAAACAGTGTTTTAATTCACAAAAATTCGTCATTATAGAATTCCAGTGTTAACGGCTTAATTTTATCTAAAAATAAAGTGGTTCACATAAAAAATTTACAAGTGTATTATTATTATATTTAACAAGTTTTTTGGTGTCGAAATGTGTGGTTTCTTTGATAATCAAACTAATGTTTCTCTGTAAATGATACGGAAGTGAATGTACGATGTTAGGTGAGTGTGGAGTGTCATCCAAACCGCAGAGTGCTGGGTGTGTCCTAGGCCGCGCCCACAAACCATTACCGAGCGTTCGATTATATCCGTCTTAAGTTCGCGCACGGCATCGGCACATGCCCGTGCAATGGCTTCCCTCGGAAAATATACATACTACCTCAGTCAGCGATTCTCCTTACGCGGTTTTAGAACATGTTGTCAAATACAAGGTGTCTCAAAATAAACTTTATATTTAGATAATTTATATTCAGTGGGTCGATTTAAATGTGTAACCCATTTATCGAAAAAATGCCTATTTATTAAGTACACAATTTGGGAATTTATTTCTTAAAAATAAACTAACTAACTAACTAACTTACCATCACGCCGTCTCCCCGGAGGGGTAGGCAGAAAGAATGGAACGCCACACTGTTCTGTCCTGACATACGTCTCTCGATTCCTCTACATTCATACATCTTGTCATGCACGCACGTCGATTTTTCCGACTCCTCACGTGACCGACATTCAATATTTGATTGATTTGATCGTGCCACGTTTTCCTCGGCCTTCCTCTATTTCTAGCTCCGTTCACGCCGTTTACAGATACCTTCTTTACCATTCTGTCTTCACTCATTCTTTCCATGTGTCCAAACCATCTTAATGACCCTTTCCTTATTTTGTTCATAACACTTTCATTCGCACCACATTCACTTCTTATACTTGCATTTGTCACTCTATCATAAACAGATTTGCCACACATCTCTCTTAAAAATAAATGTCTTCAAATGTAAACCCTCGCGTTCGCGGCACTCATTTAATCTTCTTCTTCTTCCTTGTTGTAGACCTACGTGGTCTGTTCTCCAAAGTGTTGCTCCTCCTGTGAGGTAGACTCCCAGCTGTCTTCCATATTTTAGAAGGTTTTTCACGAGGACGAGTCCCATGAGGCTGTATATGTAGTGTAATATAGGGGAGTCTGGTGGTATCCATTCTTTGGATATGATCGTACCAGTCCCTTTTTCGATGTATGCTCCATCTTATAATATCCTCAACCTCACATATCTCTCTTATTCTGGTGTTTCTCACGCGATCTTTCAGTGTCTTGCCTGTTATCGTCCTCAGTGTCTTCATCTCGGAAGTCCTCAAAATTTGCTTGATCTTTACTGTGTTTGCCCTGTCTTAAGCATGCTATATACCATAAAAAAACAACCTCAAGTTCTCAGTACAGAGAAGAACCCATTTAATTGAACAGAATTGACAGGTAAACTCCGTGATTTGCCGATTATTTTCTTTTTATTTCGCCAGGGATGTCGGTTTATTGGCGTAATATTTAGATTTTAGATAACCTCGCAGGAAAAGTTCATAGGGGTTAAATCAGGACCGCGTGGAAACTAATTTATGTCACCTCTCATGGAGATCAATTTGCCAGCGAAAATTTCACGAACTAGTAACAGCGACGTATTGGACGTGTGTGACATTGCTCCGTCCTGCTGGAACATAATCTTTGGTTTTGCAATTCAGGCACCAAGAAGTCGTCTATCATCTCCACATAAACAGTGACCGTAACGTCACCGACTCATTATCTCAGTCAGTTTTACGTCTGCGCGTCTCTTATTAAATCAAATCAGTTTATTTACTCAAAACATATTACAAACAGCATAAATGTTTAACTCTCCTGACTGTGATTTTATTATAATAATAATTATAACTATTTTGTTCTCTTCACATCATGACAGCATGAGCCAAATCGACCACGGGGCAACCCCCGACGGCGATTTTATTATAGCATTTGAGATAACGAGTCAGTGAGATTCGTGACTATTTTTATCGTGACGTGTCGGTATCGGCTGATGACTGTCCAGTGTAAATGGACCTTAAGGGCTTAGGTCTTCATGTCCCTCTACATATTCGTCAGCCAGGTGATTTGGGATCTTCCTCTCCCTCTGTTCTTACTAGTCACGGAAACACACTTTTTCACGATATGGTTGTGGAGTCTCCTCATGAATGATGATACAATTAAATATTTCTATTTTTAAGCCATAACTCACGGCGAACCATCAGATTCAAGTATAGATACAACTTTAAGATGGTGGAGGACTTCACTTACCTGGGCTCGTCTACAACATAAGAAAACGAAGATCACAAGGAAATCGAAAGAAGAATCACAATTGGCAACAAAACATTATTCTCTCTACTACCAGCGCTCAAATCAAGAAACGTACACTGGAAAACCAAAATCATCCCGTATAAAACAATCATCCGAACAGTAGTGACCTATGACAGCGAAATCCGCAGAACGACTGGATACTTTTGAGAGAAGGGTGCTGCGCAGAATTCTGGGACCTGTGAATGACGGTGAAGGCTGGAGAGTGCGGCATAATAACGAGTTGTACTATATTTACAAAGCTCCCAGTCTCTCCACACAGGTCAGACTGAATAGACTGAGATGGGCCGGTCACGTGCAGAGGATGCCGTCATCGCGAATCCCAAAAAGGGTGGAGTGGCACCCAGGTGGTAGAAGACCAATTGGACGACCAAGGCTGCGATGGGAGGATGAAGTTGGGAAAGATGGGGCGAAATTGTTACGAGTGTCAGATTGGAGGGTCGAAGCGGAGGACAGGAGGAGTTGGAAGCGAAGACTACTGGAGGCTAAAAGGCGGGCCACACTGTGGTTTAAAACTGTGTAGACACTTGTTTGAAACCAAAATTCGTTTGACCTTCAACAAACTTTGTGGACGGACGCGCGTTTAAACACGCATTCCACGTGTGGAGAGCTTGTTTAAAACAGTGGGCTCCACAGCTCTCCACCAAGGTCAATCCTGTGGAAAGTTTGTTTCAAACAGTGTGGCACGGCCTTAAGGCTCGATATGGGCTGTAGGGCCATCGAAGAAGAAGAAGAATTTTTTAAGCCATTTTAACTTTCGAAGATGTGATTTTATTCGCTGTGAAGATATACTTGTGTATTGATTTAACGTCATACAATATAAGATCTGAAATGTGTCTATCCCGGGCGGTCAACAATCTATTACGAATATTCCAGTTCCCATCACAATTATTTTTAATTCCTGCGATACTGTGATAGTCCGGTCACCGCTGTTCGCCCGTCAACAAATTATAAAAAAATGGACGTCCACGTTCGACGGGTGTCAGTCAACGCTGTTGAACATTACCAATTTATTATTCTTACATGCCACGCCACACGCTGCAGTGAAATTATTCCAGTATTACAGTAAATAATTAAATACCAAAATCACCGTTAAACATACAAAAGATAATTCATCTTTAAACGTACCTTTTAACAGTACAAACGTCCATTCATTATTTCTTGAGTAATGATGTAAAACAACATATTAAAATATGAATACAAATGAAAACGTCTGTTTTCTAGATGTTTCATTATAATTTTTATGGGAATGACATGTTGCCAAACACCTTGCCAAACTTTTCTTTATCAAACGTTTTATAATGCCTTAGACATGTGAAACATGTCATTCCCATAAATTATAATAAAACTACTAGGAAACAGACGTTTTCATTCGTATTAATTATTTATTCTTCTTATTTTCCTCAGCCTATTCCCCCAAAGGCCTCCTCCATTCGCTTCCATGTCACTCTGTCTTGTGCAGACTGCATCTTGGTTATTCCGACGTGTCTGTTCAGATCATCCTTCCACCGTAGTTACGGTCGCCCTGCACTTCTCTTTGCCGTCTACGGTTTCCAAGTCAGCAGTCTTCTTGTCCACCTTTAGTCTGAGCTTCTGGCTACGTGACCTACCCATTGCCATTAGAGTCGCCAACCGGTGGATGATGTCAATGACCTTTTTTTTTCTCTTCTGAAATGGCAATGGGCAGGTCACGTAGCTAGAAGCTCAGACCAAAAGTGGACAAGAAGAGTGCTGACTTGGACACCGTAGATGGCAAAGAGAAGTGCAGGGCGACCGCAACTACGGTGGAAGGATGATTTGAACAGACACGTCGGAATAACCTGGATGCAGTCTGCACAGGACAGAGTGACATGGAAGCGAATGGAGGAGGCCTTTGTCCAGGAGTGGACGGGAAGAGGCTGAGGAAGAAGAAGAAGAAGAGAAGAAGAAAATGGATGAGAGTCAAATAGAGAAAAAAAGAGAGCGTTTGTAGAGACCTACGTCCAGCAGTGTAGAGACGGCTAAAATAGAAGAAGATTCAAAATGTATCAAGAGTACCATCACTGCCCTTTATCGAAGCCATTATCGAAGTAGTGCGTTGCCTTATTCACCCTGTTTGAACGGGAAAACGCGTGTATTGGTTTTCACGGGTTCGGTTAGATAATCATAAAGATAATTTTCATCAAACACTTCTTGTATTGCCGCACTATTTGCTCTGGCTGTTTAAACAGTCTGCACCGTTTTACATCACAAAATCCATTCTATGGACAGTATTTGATCATCCTAGCTGTTTTTGGTATACCAAATTTATACGGTTTTGCGTACAATCATCTCATCTTCTATAATAATTGTTTAAATGTTTTCTTCATATTTTTGATGTTTCTTACACATCCTTATACATGAAAGAGAAGCTTGGAGTTGGCAGAAGAATCGAATATCTAATGACGAAGTAAGAAAATAATGGAATTGAACGGAAGGCGCCCTAAATAAAATTAAGAAAGGTCACTAAGATGGTTTAGAAGTAGTCGAAGAAAGCCAAGGAAAACATGGCATGACCAAATTAATCAACTATTGAAAGGCGGCCATGGTCGAAGTAGAGGCAATCGACGACTGTGCATGTCACGATGTGTGAATGTAGAAAAGGCGCGAGAGCTATATCAGAATAGAACAATGTATCTTTCCATGTGTATAAACCATCTTAATGTTCCTTTCATTACTTTGTTCATAACACTTTCATTCTCACTGCATCCACTTCTTATATTCGCATTTGATTGATACCCAATCATATACAAATTTACAACACATTCTATATTATTGTATTGTTAAAGAAATCTCAGTTTTACTACACTTATTCTATTTTCATCCTTTTTATGACGGTTTCATGTTAAACATGTTATGTTTTTAGGTAAAATCTAATGAATGGTTCGGATTCTTCGAACGTTGAAATGTAACAGTTTTTTTATATCGCCTCAATTCAATATATAGGTGTCCCAAAATTAAAGAAACATATGAATTGGCCGCCTTTGGCAACACTGAAAAAAAAACTATTTTGGTAGCTGACAGTTTAAGGTTAGTAAAAATGGAGCGTAACACGATACAACAACGTGTTTTCATAATTGAACAATATCTTAAAAATAAAGAAAGTGGCGGCTGCAGTTCGAAAATTTCATACAAAATATGGTCGGAATAGTGTTTTAATTTCGTCAACCATAAAGAGATTAATTTAAAAATTCAGGGAGACTGGACCGGTTGGAGACGCTAAACACACTGGTCATCCAAAAACCAGCTTTTTTGAAAATGAGGCTGGTCAAGCAGTGACTGTTACTGGTGCGCGATATCGCGACATGATAACACAGTTCTTTCTACCGAAACTGGATGATATTGATCTGGCTAGTCATGACGTACGGAGCCGAGACGTGGACACTGACGAAAGGTCTAGTCTACAGACTCAAGGTCGCCCAACGCGCCATGAAAAGAGCCATGCTTGGAATAACCTTGAGGGACAGATTTAGAAACGAATTTATTCGTCAACAAACTAAGGTGACTGAGGTAGCTCTGAGGATAGGCGGGCTGAAGTGGCGATGGGCTGGCCATATCTGTCGGAGAACCGACGGCCGATGCGGGAGACGGGTTTTGGAGTGGAGACCGCGTACAAGATTCCGCAGAGTTGGACGTCCCCCTGCCCGCTGGACCGACAATCTGAAGAGGATTGCTGGACTTGGATGGATGGGAGCGTCAATGGATAGGCAGCGGTGGCGTGCTTTGGGAGAGGCCCCTATTCAGCAGTGGATGACAGACGGCTGCTGATGTGGCCAATATGTGGTTTCAACAAGACGGTGCCACATGCCATACAGCCCGTGAAACAATTCAATTAATCTAATCAAATGATTTTACTGAAATCTCTTGATGGAAGTTCATTTTAAATAATAATTAAATAAAACGATGTTTTTTAACTACTTCCACTTTTGTCTTTATTTAGACAGCGAGCCTGGCGAAACCGATCGCTGTCTAAATAAAGACAAAAGTGGAAGTAGTTAAAAAACATCGTTTTATTTAATTATTATTCAATTAATCAATCAACAATCCAAATCTTGCTTTAATTTTGGGACACCCTATACAGGTATAATCAAAGTAAGGTCACAGTCGACAACTAAGTATAATATTCCATGTCTAAAGTACTCAATGACATAGAATTTAATTGTCAATTGTCGTTCATTGTGTGCGAATCTGTTGTCGGAAAGAATAACCTTAGAATTACTCGACCGTCGCGAACATTGTGTTCGTTGAATGAAATGTGTATGGAAATTATTCGTATGGAAACGCCAAAGAAATTAAGGTAATCTGTTAAGCCATTAGGTATTCACAAAATCTGGGTCGGCTATCATCGGCCAAAAGATTGTATCAGTTCAACGGTTTTAGTATTAAATAACATTAATTACTAGACATTGGACTTGGACTCGGATCTTCTGGCTTACACAGGTTCAGCTCATGTGGCTATTCCTCTTAGTCTGATGGGAACATTGTTGGAAAGTGATTTGGTGGGTTGTTGGTTTATGCGGGGGTATGGTTTGTGCATGCATCTGGAGGTGTTTGGGTCGCAATTTGAGAGGTCTTTTATTGTGGGGTTAGGTTGTGAAGGGAGTCCTTTGTAAAAACGTTCGGCAAGTTTCAGAATGAATTCATCTATCATCGGGATTCCCGATTCTAGATGTAGTTGTGTGATCCTGGTCCATGAAAGTGCCCCAAGCGATAAACGGATAGCCTTATTTTGCAGGATTTGGAGTGGTCGCACAACTCTTGAAGAATTTTACCCTCCTTTGATAATGTCCAAGCTTCTCGATCCTGCACGTATTGTTCCCAAAATTCCCTTTTACACAGCTTAGACAGATCAGCCAGTTCATTTCACTAGCGGTCTTACTCTGGCTGGTGACTAAATAGTAATCCTCGAATCAATTCGTTACCAGGATATTTATATAATAAATAAAATAATATTATTGTTTCTAATGATCATTATAACGCGAGCAAAATCAATGTAAAGGGTATAGTTATCATATTGTTTCTCGTGACATGTGATAGTTAGCTATCTATCGCCATTTTATTGTCACGTGAATTCTACAACAAAACTAAGACAGTGTGACAATAATACTGACATCGCCGGGAATCGAACCTGGCAGTCGTTATATTGGCATCATCAGCATATAAATAAATTGTGATACATTATAACAGTGATTCAATTCTTCTTCATTCTTATTAATTATTTAATATGGAGTTTTACATCATTGTCCAAGAAACAATTAATATATAACAGGGAATTTAAAACTGTCTGAATTTGTTATTTCGTTCTAGTAATATTATTCGAATACAGAATCATTGTAAATTACTGAACACTAATCTATTATATGTAACCTAAAAATAACGTTTTAAATACTTTTTTAGGAAATTGGACATGGTTCCAATGTGATTTAAAATGAATCGGTGCCAGTCACCAGTGAACTGTTTTAAGAACATCCATTCGACGATAATTAGTCGAATTAAAAAAGTGCATTCCAGAATTATTATTCGAATTTAGAACATTCGTTTGGTATAATGATTGGAATTCAGAACATTCGTTTGGTAATTATTGGAATTAAGAACATTCGTTTGGAAATTATTCGAATTCAAAATATTCGTTTGGAATTTTTTAAAATTCAGTACACGTAATTTTATTAAATATTATTTTTTTAGATAAGTTCCTTTATACTTGTATAAGTGCTTGAGATATGATTTGAATCAAAACAAATATACTAAAACTCATACAGGTATTTTAAAATATGTTTATAAATTATCTTTTTAACAAAAAGAAATTCTAATTGAAAACTTTAAAAAAACCTTAAACAGTTGTTTTCGTGTATTTGGTATACACAACCACTTTATTTTTTAGAATGATGGCCGACCGGTTTCGCTCTATGCGAGCTTCCTCAGCTTCCATACATACTATATATACCGGTATGTATAAAGCCCTGAGGAAGCTCGCATAGAGCGATACTGGTAGGCCCTCATTCTCAAAAGTAAAGTGGTTGTACACCGAATACATGAAAACTGTTTAAATAATTTTAAATATGTCCAACCACTAAGTAATAGCTGTTTAAAAATACCATTTTTACACTTATCAATTACGTAATTTTATGCAATGTTTGCAATTTTCTTGAACTAATTTGATATCCGCGGAAGCTAAAGCCAATAGGCTGATGCTGTGATTTGCATAGTCCATAACAGCTCCCATTAATAATCAGTCTCAGACATTACACAATGATTATCACCAATACATCACAGCTGCCTTGAGCTGTCCTTGTGTGAAGTGTTCATAAAAATATACGCCTTATGCAATTAAACATTGTCAACTCGAATAACGAATCTTTATACCTGTATATCAGAGCATTTAAAATCCATGAACCTAAAGTATTTCACCCACGATTAATAAAATAAAAATAATAAATTAACTTGAAAGTGTCTACTGAAAGATTTTTAAGAAATGTAAATGTTATTATTATTATTTTATTATCATTATATGTAGTTTTGTTGAATCGCTCTTTACAGCATTACAGCGCGAGACAAATCTATGTAAAGGATATAACAACTATAGTATTGATTCTCGTGAGACGTGAGTGTTTAGAGCTTCTACATCCAGAGATCTCGGTGTTCTGTTCGATGCTCAGTTATCGTTCAATCTTCACATAGTTGCTCTATGTAATAGTTCCATTAAAATGCTTGGATTTGTTTTTAGGAATGCCAAGATATTTTTCAACACTGGTAATAAGTCGGCTGGAATATAGTTATATTATTTGGTCACCGCCTAGGATCCGATATTCGCTGATGGTAGAGCGAGTGCAGAAAAATAGTCTGCGCTTTCTTTACTTCAGGGAGCGCGGTTCCCATGGCTCTTTTCGACTGAATTCTTGTTAGATATGCTAAGCTACCAATCGTTGGAGAGAAGGAGGAATATCCACTTGGGAGTTCACTTCTTTTAGCTGATTGGCGGCCATAAACAAAACTCGGATATCCTGAGTGATGTAGGTCTATTTGTCCCTGATAATTACCTTCGTCAAAAACAGCACAGATTGTTTTATTTGCCGTGCTGTAGAACCAACCTGCCAACGGTTATGCCAGTGGGTAGGGCAATCTTATTGCTTAATCGGGTCGCTTCAGAGGTCGACATATTTCGTGATAGTGTGAGTTGCCTCAAGGATGCAATATCAATGTTATGATTATTTCTATTTCTTAATCTTCATTTTTTTATGCTTCTTTTATAAATTCTTATAATGTAATTGCAAACGCTCTGGAATTATATGTCTGTAATGTTTGTGATTTCTATTCAAGTAAATGAGAAATGAAATAGTTAGCTAATCTATCGCCATTTTATTGTCACGTGAATTCTGCACTAGACCAAAATACAATGTGACAATCACACTGCCATCGCATCGGTGGGAATCGAACCCGGGACCTTCGAGGTGGCAGTCAAAGCACTTACAACTCGGCCACAAGGTCGAATATCTTTAATATAATACAGGAAATAATTAATGTGGATTATTTCTAAACGTATAACTAGAGGTCTCCAAAATAAACTGTGTTTGTTTTGTTACCCTGATGACCCTGAACCTGTCAGTAACAAAATAACTAACCAACCATCATCAAATACGATCGACTGCCATACTGCTTTGTCTTGACATATCTCTCGAGTTTCTTCTAATTCATACATCGTATCATGCACGCTCGTCGATTTTTCCGACTTCGAATGTGGCCGCCTTTTAGTATTTGATTATTTTGATGATGCCATGATGATATACAGCCGCTTATGAAATCCCTTCCGCACACCGCCCACCTGGAAGACCGCCTAATAGATGGAAGGACAGCTGGACCTCATCATCCGACGAGATATGATTTCTGTGTCACAGATCGTGAGATCTTTTAAAAGAAGAAGAATATTTTCAAATAAATTGCAGAACTAACATTACTTATATGACTTCACACTCACAATTGTCACTATACTATTTGTGTGGGTGTAATTTTATACTCGTATTTACACTATGTTACTACTTTGTTCCTCGCAAATTACTCTTCCTGGTATTTCGATAATATCATCAGCTATTTCAGTACACTTACAGCACTAAACATACGAGCCAATGCATTTACGAGAACACCATTCTAGAATTTTTAGTGTGCGGACTTCATTTATTATCACATGGTCGAAAACATTAAAAACTTATTCTTCTTTTTCCGGGTGTCAGGTCCCCCCAACGTTGGCGATCACTGCAATAAAGGCATCTCGGTGCTGCGCCTCTTGGAACAGGTTCAGAACTCTTGTATTCCTGTCCACTCTTTAATGTTCCGCAGTCAGGACAGCTGCCTTATACCAACTCCCCGGCGTCCCCCCACTTTACCCATTAATATCAGTCGAAGGATGCGGTATTTTTCTACTCTTAGCACATGACCCAAATATGAGACCTTTCAAATTTTCACACTTGACAACAGCTCTCTATTGGCTCTGGCTCTCTGTAGTTCGTCTGCATCACTGATTATATCGGTCCACGGTATACGGAGCATTCTGCGGTATATCCACATCTCGAACGCCTCCAACCGGTTCATTACATTCACTTTTAGAGTCCAGGTTTCGCAGCCATATAGCAGAACAGACCATATATAACATTTAATCATTATTTGTCGGAGTTTCAAGTTAAGATTATCGTTGCAAAAGAAGGTTCAAATTAAAAACTTAGTAAAATATACAAGACTGCTTGGAGACCGTGGACGGCAGAGAGAAGTGCAGGGCGACTGCAACTATGGTGGAAGGATGATATGAACAGACACGTCGGAATAACATGGATGAAGTTTGCACAGGACAGAGTGACATGGAAGCGAATGGAGGAGGCCTTTGTCCAGGAGTAGACGGGAATAGGCTGAGGAAGGAACAAAATATAATTAGATTTTTACGTTTGGTCACAATACTTTTTTTTTGGATTTTTGGATATATCCGTGTAACTTGTTACCTTCCTCGACCGAAGTTTCGGAGATATTTGCAACCTCCATCTTTAGTTTATGCGTGAAGATAGAGACTGCAACGATATTCGAAACGTCGATCAAGGAATATCCCAAAAACGTAGTTTTATTCTTATTACTTTTGTCATATGATAAAGGAAAAAAATGGTTTTGTAACGAAATAATAATCACCATGTCACGCCACTGGCATTCTAACCAGCGATGAGTAACACAATTTCGTCTTGAACTTCTCGCATTGAATCCCCAATTAATATGTCCCAAATATTCGTTACCACTAGAAAGAACGCAGACATCAAAACAAACTACTACGCTTGTCTAAAATTCTTCAGTTACGTGCCTAGAGCGCGCGCTGTGCACTGACCCCGCTTACAAGGACATAGGATTTTTGTTATGTATGCATTACGCGCTTCGGGTGCGTATTCGGAGCACGAACAATTTGCGTAGGATGAAAAAATTTTCCATTGGGATTGCTCAATTTCATCAAAAGGCTTGTGCGATTCATAAAACAGAGTGAAAGTATTATATTATATCTACTGTTGTAACTTCATACTATATGTACGGCTCGATATTTTCCGGATCGATTATTTATATCAAATACCATATTCGATCATAAGAGAATCCATCTCTATACTTGGGAAAGAGGATTTGAAAGGTCCATTATAGATTACGTCATTGTAGACTCTAGATTACGGACGGATACTGTTGATTCAAGGGTCTTCAGGGGAGCCGAACTGGAAACGGATCATTTTTTAGTAGTGGCAAAAGTGATCTTATTCCGGGGATGGCGAACCAGAAGAAGCAAAACAGTAGCCGCACCGACTAGAGTCAAAGTTGAAAAACTGCAAAACAATGACGTAAGAAATAATTTCGTAAGAAAAGTGAAAGATAGATTGAGTGAGCGGGATGTAAGTGAGTTGAGTATTGACGAGACCTGGAAATACTTGAAGGAGAGTTTGTGTGAATCAGCGAAAGAATCGTGTGGTGTGTGTGTACAAGGAAGAAGGAAAGGGGATGCATGGTGGAATGATGACGTAAAGATTGCTGTTAAAGAGAAGAAAGATGCTTGGTTGAATATGTTGTCGATAAATAAGAATGACAGAGTTAAGTATGAAAGAGCAAAAGATTTGTATAAGGTATGCAAGAAGAGAGTGAAGTCGGTAGTGAAAGCGCGGAAAGAAAAGCTGAAGGAGGAAGAAGGGCTCAAAATGACAAACAACTTCCAAGCAAATTTAAAAATGTTTTGGAAAGAAGTTAAAAAAGCCCGAAATCCTCCTGATAGTGGATGTGTGAAAGCAATTTTAGACAACGAGGGAAGAATGTTAACGGAGAGTAAGATCATACAAGAAAGATGGATGGAATATTTTAAGGAGATGTATGGTGGTGATACAAGCGTGATCGAAAATATGACAGCTAGTGCGAGTGCGGGACCTATGAATGATAATATTGAAAAAATAAGTACGAATGAGATGAAAAGATCCGTGAGTGCAATGAAAAGTGGAAAAGCTGTTGGGTTTGATTGTATTGCCATAGACTTTATTAAAAGCGGTGGCGAAGTGGTTTCTACATGGTTATGTAAGTTATTTAACCAGTGCTTGGAGGAGGGATATACGCCGCTAGACTGGAGGAGAGCAGTAATTATGCCCCTGTACAAAGGAAAAGGATCGCGTATGGAATGTGGAAACCATAGAGCTATTAGTCTTTTGAGTGTCGTTGGTAAAGTCTATGGCAGAATTTTAATAGAAAGAGTAAGAAAATTGACGAGTGACAAAGTTTGGGATGTGCAAGGTGCCTTTATGAATGGCAGAGGATGTATGGATCAAATTTTTGGACTTCGTACATTGACAGAGAAGTTTCTGGCCAAAAATCGCAAACTTTTCTGTGCATTTGTCGACTTACAAAAAGCATATGATTACGTTAATAGAGAAAAGTTGTGGAAAATATTGTCTGAATATGGAATAAGTACAAAACTGATCACGGCCATTAAGTCGCTATACACGGAAAGCACTGCTAGTGTCAGAGTAAATGGAGATCTTACAGCCTGGTTTGATATCAATAAAGGTGTCAAACAAGGTTGCGTAATGTCCCCGTGGTTATTTAATCTGTATATGGACAATTGTATGAGAGAGCTGAAAGGGTTGGATGTAGGTGCCAAAATGAGCGGAGTGTCAGTAAGCTGTCTCTTGTATGCGGATGACGCTGTCCTACTTGCTGACAACGAGCATGAACTACAAGTCCTGGTGAATTGTATGTATGAGGTATGCATGCGAAATGATCTGATGATGAATGTTAATAAGTCCAAGGTAATGATTTTTGAAAAGGAAGAAACCACGACAGTCTGCAACATTAGCGTGAATGGTGAAAACTTTGGAGCAAGTAGTTGAGTTTGTGTATTTAGGTAGTATGTTTACAAGAGATGGGAGAGTGGAGAGGGATATTGAAAGAAGGGTTGGGGCAGGCAACAAAGTGAATGGTGCACTTAAAGTTGTCATCGCAAACAAAAACCTATCCAAAAAAGCTAGAATGGCAGTGCACAATGGTGTTCTTCTACCGACCCTTATGTATGGAAGCGAAGCATGGAACTGGCAAAGGAAGGATGAAAGTAGAATAAATGCAGTAGAAATGAGATCTCTTAGACGAATGTGTGGATATTCTGTGTATGATAGAGTGTCGAATGAAAATATAAGAAGTGAATGCGGTGCGAATGATGGTGTCATGAACAAAATAATGAAAGGATCATTAAGATGGTTTGGACATATGGAAAGAATGAATGAAGAAAGAATGGTAAAAATTATATGTTAATGATGTAAATGGTACCAGAAATAGAGGAAGACCGAGGAAAACGTGGCACGATCAAATAAATCAAATATTGAATGTCGGCCATGTGAGGAGTCAGAGAAATCGACGCGCGTGCATGACACGATGTATGAATGTTGAGGAAGCGAGAGAAATATGTCAGGAAAGAAAGGTGTGGCAGTCCATTCTTTCTGCCTACCCCTTCGGGGAGACGGCGTGATGGTTAGTTAGTTAGTTAGTTAGATATTTTCCGGGCAGAATGGTGTTGGAAGCGAAGCGAAGCAAAGAAAAATGAAAGTAGAATAAATGCAGTAGAAATGAGATCTCTAAGATAACTAACTCACTAATTAACCATCACGCTGTCTCCCCGAAGGGGTAGGCAGAAAGAATGGACTGCCACACTTTTCTTTCCTGACATATTTCTCTCGCTTCCTCAATATTTATACATAGTGTCATGCCCGCGAATCGATATCTCTGACTCCTCACATGGCCGACATTCAATATTTGATTTATTTGATCGTGCCACGTTTTCCTCGGTCTTCCTCTATTTCTGGTTCCATTTACATCATTAACATATAATTTTTTACCATTCTTTCTTCATTCATTATTTTCATATGTCCAAACCATCTTAATGATCCTTTCATAATTTTGTTCATGACACCAAAAATAAACGTTCAACGCCCCCCTCCCATAAAAGTTATTCGAAATATGGGAAAATGATTACAATACATACAATAACAAAATAAACCAATATTCAAGTTTATTTTTTTTATTAGTACCTACGTGATTAGCGTGTTTTTTTTTTTGTCTTTTTAGACTATATTTTTTTATCTGCCCACGCTCTCTATTTTTCTGGGTCATCTTCTACTGCCCCCCTGAAAGTCTCAAACGCCCACAAGGGGGCGTTATCACCCACTTTGAGAACCTAGGTGATAGAGTGTCAAATGCAAATATAAGAAGTGAATGCGGTGCGAATAAAAGTGTTATGAACAAAATATTAAAATGGTCGTTAAGAAGGTTTGGACACGTGGAAAGAATGAATGAAGAAAGAATGAAAAAAGTATATGTTAACGATGTAAACGGAGCTAGAAATAGAGGAAGACCGATCGATGAGTAAATTACAATCAACAAGCGTGACACGTTGCCTGTTAATTGTGTTATGATTAGTGTTCGAGTTATTAAATATTTAAAAAGCATGGAACTAGCAAAAAATTGATATAAGTAGAATAAATGCAGTTGAAATGAAATCTCTAAGATGAATGTGTGATAAATCTGTGTGAGTGTCGAATGAAAATATAAGAAGTGAATGCAGTGCGAATGAAACTGTTATGAACAAAATAATGAATGAAACATTAAAATTGTTTGGAGACGTAGAAAGAATGAATGATGAAAAAATGGTAAAAAAGTATATGTTAACAATGTAAATGGAACTAGAAATTGAGGAAGACCGAGGAAAACGTGGCACGATCAAATAAATCAAATATTGGATATCGGCCACGCGAGGAGTCGGAGAAATCGACTTTCGTGCTTGACCCAATGTATGAATCTAGAGGAAGCGAGAGAAGCATGTCAGAACAGAACAATGTGACGGTTAGTTATTACTACATGGTACACCCAACTGATTTCTTGCTGGGTATAATTGACTACCAATCATTGGATATTAGACGAACTATTCGTTTGGGTGTTAATTTTTTTCCACTGATTCGTGGTCGAAAATATAACTGGAATATTTTGAGTGACTTGACTTTGTTTGTCCCCAGCAATTATCTGCGACAACGGCAACATAGATTATTTCACCTGCCACTATGTTGAACCAATCTTCCTAAAGTAATGCCCATGGGCAGGTGGACATTTTTCACGATGGCGAAGCTACCCGCAAGAAACATATATGTATCTCTAATGTATTAAATTACTTTTTTTAGCTCTCAGTTACTAGCTAGTTGGTCACTTCATAACTCCTAAAGAATTAAACTTTCGTAATTTGTGATGTGACATTATTAAATAAAATAATAATACACTGTTAGTAATTTGTATTATTACTAAAAGTGTATTATTATTTTATTTCATAAATAATTAATTAATAGATACATAATATGGTATACACATTGTTATATAAAGGGTGTTTTTTTAGAGCTATAAAATTCAACAACAAAAAAAACATATTCAAATAATGTTAATTTCTATGATATTGGCTTTATTTAATAGATAATTTTATGCCATTATACAACAACATTTTGAATGTATACAAATTCTTGTATTGCCATGCCATTATACAACAACATTTTGAATGTATTCATTTTGAATGTATACAAATTCTTGTTATGCCATTATTGTTAAAATATGATTTCGGGCATATGAGCGCCACGGCTAGCTCGAATGAAGCGCAATCATGAAGTCCAATTTTTGACACCTTTATTGAGCAACTAGGTGAAATGGCAAAACGTACTGACTACAAATCAACTGTCAAATTGACAGTCTGTAAAAACAATGTTGCCAGTTCAAAAACCAAACCTCTAAAAAAAACACCCTATACGAGTATATCAGGTATTTTTTATTTACTCAAAATGAAGAACTTTAGTAAACATCATTCCTGATGTGTGGTCTTCTTTATAAGATGAAGTCGAATAAAGTTCCAGGAATGTGCTTGAGTTCTCGAACTTGATTCTTCGATACTCTCATCTCAAGTGGAGATGGCATCGCTGTTATAAAACGAGCGCAACTAAAATCCTCAAACATAATTTTTCCTGCGGTTATAAGCGCCAGAGTTTGAAAGTGAACATGTGGATTCTACCGTATCATTTTCAAGTGCACATTATCTATATGTGTACAATGGAAATGTGGGATACACGTGTGCTATCATTTACACAACAATACGACCTTATCTCATTTCCATCAGACAACACAAAACTAATTTTCGAGAGAGTTGTTTTTCCGACACATAGAGTGGCTGTATTTTACATTAGAAATAAATCATCTAATACGATAGACACAACCTGCAGTATCAAAATTAGAATAAAAGTTGAAAAATATTATAGAAGATGCGATATGGCAGAATTCTCATATTACCCATTTGTAGAATATCTACGTATTGATTGTTTCTTGAACAATGATGTAAAACTCTTTATCACATTATTAATACGAATGAAAACATCTGTTTTCTGGAAGTTTTATTATACGAGTAACTAACTAACTAACTAACCATCACGCCGTCTCCCCGAAAGGGTAGGCAGAAAGAATGGACCGTCACACTTTTACTGATGCGGCACTCCATCCTTTTCTTTTCGCCCCGCGGGAGACGCGGTGTGATGGGTTGCGAACCCCATCGCCACCAACAGGCATCTCCCGCAAACGAGTATATTATGGGAATGACATGTTTCGCCGGTCTATGGCATTATCAAATGTTTGTGACATTTAATAATACCTGAGACATGTCATTCACATTAAATACAATATAATAAAAGTTCTAGAAAACAGACGCTTTCATTCATATTAATTATAATATTAAAAAAATTCCATTAGAACAAAATGAGACATATCTATTCTTCTTCTTTCGTCTAGCCATTTGCCGTTATTTGGGGTCGGCTCTCCTAATACGGCTCAGCAGAGTCTCGCGATCCAGGGTCATCTGGCTGTCCAGTCCCAGCGCCTTCAGGTAGTTCCTACCTGTGGACATCCACGTTGCAGGAGGCCGACCTGGTCTTCCAGTTGCAGGTCCTTGTGAACGATGAATTCATTGTCCCTCCTGCTCACATGGCCGTGCCACCGCAGACGCCGTTCCCTAGTCTTTTCCACTATGGAAGCAACTTTTAGGCTACCTCTGCTATGCTAATTTCTAGCTTTATCCAGCATCGTAACCCCGGCAGCCCACCTCAGCATCTCCATTTCTGCTACGTGCAGCCTCTGTTCTTCTTGTCGTCTTGCGACCCAGCATTCCGATCCGTAGAGCATAGCAGGCCTTACGGTGGTTCAGTAGTAGTTTTT
Source organism: Lepidostoma basale (assembly GCA_022606425.2). Taxonomy (NCBI): domain Eukaryota; kingdom Metazoa; phylum Arthropoda; class Insecta; order Trichoptera; family Lepidostomatidae; genus Lepidostoma; species Lepidostoma basale. The sequence continues at coordinate 292,406 of JAHDVF020001570.1, forward strand.
TCAAATGTAACTATTATAACTTACTATACTTTCGTATGGAGCACTTAATTTGTAGTGTGACATTATTAAACACTTTTCTTATTAAATTTAATTGTATCTCAATAGAGACGAAGATGCAATCTGGAAACTGAATATGGTCGATCAAGGTGTTTACAGGACTTATGACCTGTCATTGGTTGGGTTAAGCGCACGCTTTATGTAATTACAACATTCCCCATTCCACCTATTTCTTTATGACCATGTAAGATAAATTTTTGGAGGTTGTATATATGTTACAAATCTATACTTAACTTCACATGTCAGTTTCAATACGCCATCTATGTAGATTTGATTACATATGTTAATCTTTTTATGTACAAGTATAAGTATACATTCACTACCTTATTCTATTCTACCATGGGTGAAATCCAGTATTCGTGTACAAGTATAAGTATACATTCACAAAAAATACTTTTCTTATTGCTTTTCACCACTTTATTTTTAGCTTTTCTAACCAACGGGTTCCGCTCCTGTCGGAGCTTCGTCAGGGCTGTAAAACAAACTGGTTCGTTTTGTAATCCTAAAGAAGGTACGGCTGGAGCGAAAACGATTTCTTTGATAGAACAAATATTAATAGTTTTAATAGTACCTACTATCGAAAACTTGAATTAATAAAAAACTTTTTTTTTTCTGTAGGTTACTGACTCGTAACAAGGTGGACGAACGACATTTTGCAAGTAACAAAGACCGATATTATTACGAGGAGTAGGTATAACTTATACTGATTATGAATACTGGGTTTTTGCATGCAACACTTTGTTCAAATATACATTTTTATGTTCAGTTTACTTGCATGAATTCACACGGAGCTTGGCTTATCTTCATTTTCCTCGATTGTTAATTATATACTTTATTTCAAATACCAAATGCTTTAAATTATTTAAATTTAAACAAACAAACAAAAACAAACAAACCATCACGCCGTTTCCCCGCAGGGGTAGGCAGAGAGAATGGACCGCCACACTACTCTATCCTGGCAAACCTCTCTAGATTCCTCCACGTTCATACAACGAGTCATACACGCACGTCGATTCCTCCGACTTCTAACATGACCAACCTTTAAAATTTGATTAATTTGGTCATGCCATGTTTTCCTCGGTCTGCCTCGACTTCGTACCCCATTTACATCATTAACGTATACTTTCTTAACCATTCTTTCTCCATCCATGCGTTCCATATGTCTGAACCAACGCAGCGATCCTTTCATAATTTTGTTCATAATACCTTCTTCCGCTCTACATTCCTTTCTTATATCAGCATTTGAGATTCTGTCGTATATCGTTCTACCTCACATACGTCTTAGGGACCTCATCTCTACCGCATTTATTCTGCTCTCATCCTTCTTCTGCCAGTTCTATGCTTTACTTCCATTCCATTTTATCTCATTTATTTATTTATTTATGTATACGCCGCAGGGGCTTTTATCATATTAGTAATAGAAACAAAATACATTCGAAGTCGAAAAAATCGACAAAATGCATATTACGATGTATGAATGTAGAGGACTTTCGAGAGGTATATCAGGACAATCCAGTATGGCGGTCCATCCTATCTGCATACCCCTACAGGGAAACGGTATGATAGTTAGTAAGTTTTTTTTTTTTTTAAAAAGACTAATATCAAAGATTTAAATCAATTTATTTTACAATCTTCAATGTGAGCAGAAAATAGCTCATTATTATGAAGAAGGAATCTGGTCGTGTCCAGGCTCGAACCCAAGTCCCCTAGATCAGGAGCCAAGCGTTCTATCCCCTAGACCACCACCCGGTTAGTTAAAAACTTAATATTAGCAATCGAGTGATGCTAATACTAACACTTTCTTAGAGCACATCCACGAGAGTCTAGCCCTGATACCCTGCTGATCAATGATCGACTGGTTTGTTCTTCTTGCCGTCCAGGGTATACGCAGCATTAACCGCCAGCAGCATTAACCGCCAGCACCACATCTCGAAAGCAACAATTTTTTACCTCTCCGATGTTCGCATATTCCAAGACTCGTAACCATAAAAGAATATGGAGAAATCAAGGGTTTGAACCAGTCTCATCTTGGTCTTGTTAGAGATATTCTTGTCTTGCTATATCTTGGTGAGCTTTGTCATGGCAGTTTTAGCCATTTGGATTCTTCATTAAATCTACTTCTTGCATCGCATTTAAATGCTCCAAGATCAAAGAAATAATACATTTCAATTGTTCAACTAACATTTTTTTTCTTCATATTATTAAAGAAAAAACAGATAGAAACAATTCGACTACAGCAGTATGTCACCAGAAGATGTTTACATAAACTTGACTTAAATGTGTAATACATAAATCAGAACAGAAGTTATCATCATCAATTTCCTTCCATGCTCTGTTACTTCTTCGTCTTCCTGGCGCTATCCCAACTCATTGTCTGTGTTGACTGTTGGGGTCGGCTCTTCTCGATCTCAGGTTGCTCTTCGTACGGTTTTGAGTATCGCTTTCACTCAAGCCATTTCTTGAAGCGTTGAAACCACTCTCGGCACGTTCTTTCACTAATAGCGGCCTCACCATAGGTATTTGAGAGCATTCGATGAGTCTCAGCCGCAGATTTCTTCATATTAAAGCATAAAATTAAAACCTCCCGCAAATGACGAGAATTTGGCTCGTAAGCTGACATGTTTAATCGGGAATAACTTTATGATGCAGACACAAATCGACTAATATTTCGATGGCGTTATGTTTACAAATACTTAAGCTTATTGTATGACATCTATGATCTATTTATTCCAACTACCACTTACCGCTACTGCCATCTATTGCAAAACGGCGGAAGCAAAGCTATACACCTAATATAATAGGTTAAAATAAATTATACAGTTATTATTAAAAATAATAGTCCATCGTTTTGGCCGAAACACTATGATACTGCCTCTGGTGACACCGGTGGGAAGAGCAATTAATCTGCTGAACGCGGTCTCCTCGGAGATCGACGTCTTTCATATTATATTAGTTAAAGTACGTTCAGAAGGCGAATACTCTTAATTCTGGAGAATATCTTGTCTTCCTAATGTTGAACCATCTCTCATGCGTTTCTGGTGGTATACTATACACAATATAATATTATTTAACCTGTTCTCAATAGATGCCTTAAAAATTTATTTTGTAATGTATATTGATGAAATAAACTGATTTGATTTGATTTGATACTTCAACATTATTACTGTTAAAATTTATAACACTCTTATAATATGACAATTTATTTTTATTAACTGAGAGTGTCGCGACAGCTGTTTCGCCAGCCGATGTTGGCATCATCAGGTGTTACAATAAACTGAAGTTTATTGTAACACCTGATGATGCCAACATCTGTTGGCGAAACAGCTGTCGCGACACTCTCACTGAATAAAAATAAATTGTGATATTATAACAGTTTTATTAGTTTTAACATTAAAAAATAATTATCATAATTATTTTTTAATTTTCATTCACATTCTTTGCGAAACACATCTCTGTCGCATTTGCGTTGTTCGTCTCTTATTTTATTTATTTTGTGAATTGATATATTATACATGTAACATATCGAGGTACTTGAGAACATGGTGACCGTTTACTCGTATATATTTATTCATCCGGCAGACGCGCGGTTGAAAGTTTATTGGAGTAAATTGTTTATATCAAAGTTCAAAGTTGTCGAATTGCTGATTGACTAAATATACATATTTAAGAAACGCAGGAGCTTCGAAAACATCGAGCACACGGTGGACCGAAAGTAAACTATCACGCAGTGAGCTGAAAGAAGCCGGAGCCGGCTTGAGTGTGGTTCGGTGATGTAGAGTCCCCACGAGGCGAGATACTCGCTCATGTTAGTACTCAGAAAAGATTTCTGAGATCAAATCAAATCAAATCAGTTTATTTCATCAATAGACATTACAAAATTAATTTTTAAGGCATCTATTGAGAACAGGTAAAATAATCTATTGTGTATAGTTAGTTAGAAAGTTTCAATCCTGGGATTGGTTTGCAGCAAATTCTTCTATTCTTCTCTTCCATCCTTTTCTGTCTTGTGCGGCTCTTTTGAAATGTGCATATGATGATCATCGCACGTCCACCAATAGGTCCTCCAGGTACTCTCGGCGTGGGCGTCCCCTAGAGTTTGTCCCCTCGGTCATACCCTCCATTATGGCATGCAAGAGACCTTCTTGACATATTACATGGCCGATCCATCTTGCACGCCTTTCGGACAAGGTCCTAAGCAGGTGCCTTCCTCCTTCGATTCTTTGAAGAACCTCCTCATTCGTGATGTGGTCTCTCCAGGAAATTCCTAATAGTCTTCTATAGGAACACATTTCAAAAGTCTCTAGTCTCCGTTTATCTCTTTCGGATAGGCACCATGTCTCGCAGCCGTACATCAAGATACTCCATACATAGGTCTTGATGAGGAGTATTCTCATGTATATTATACCTACTACCAGAAACGCATGAGAGATGGTTCGACATTAGGAAGACAGGATACTCTCCAGAATTAAGAGTAATTTGTCTTCTGAATGACTTTCACTAATATGAAAGACGACGATCTCCGAGGAGACCGCGTTCAGCAGATTAATTGCTCTTCCCGCCGGTGTCACCAGAGGCAGGTTAGTTCTGGCGGCCGGTAGGTAAAACAATCTATGCTGTCGCTGTCGGAGATATCTATCAGGGACAAAAAGCCGAACACCCTCCAGCACGGCCGAGTTCTCGAAATATCCGCTGAGTAATCTAAAGAAATGGGTTATGAGATGCCCATCTCTTCGAAGCTGCAGAGAGTTGGCCCCAAGCATTCCCAAAAGAAATGCCGTGATATCACGACATGAGGGAGTTTGGTAGCTATCCGTGGGTTTATCCCACCGCATTCCTCTTGGGCATACTGTGGACCAATAGTCTACAGATAAAGAGGGATGGGTTCTTACTTACCAATTTCTTCAGACTTATCAGGGGATTCTTTGGGAATTTCGTCATCTTGTAGGGTATACATCTTTATGTTCCAGAGATGTGTCATGATAGAGTAGTGTGGCGGTCCATTCTATCTGCCTACTCTTTCGGGGAAACCGCGTGGGGGTTTGTTGTTGTTGTTGTTATTGTTGTTGTAGATATGTTATAATGGGACCGCATTCACTTATTATATTTTCATTCGACACTCTGTCATACGCAGAGATCTCATTACTACTGCATTTATTCTGTAGTACTTTTCGCTCCTTGTGGGGAGCCACCCGTACAATTGGGTGCGAAGGAATGATCTTCGATAATAAAACCAAGGGTTGGTTAATGTGTTTTATTGTGGGTTCATTCTAACATACAGCTGAGTGAATTCGTAACATAAACAAAATACAATTATTATATATCGGGAAGCATTAACATTAGTCGTGTCGTATTTCTGACACAGAGAACTGACTTATCCGTCAGCGACAATATTTTAATACTCGTATTACGGAACATCGGCTTACTAGATAGAGGCCGGCAAAAGGATCACTTTAACATAGGACGAAGGCGGGTGGTCTGGTTCTCGTACTTGTCCCCGTCGGCGAAGAGCCGCAGGTCCTCTCAGGAGCGGGGTAGCGTGATGCGCGGTAGGTATTCCGAGAGGGAATATTACATCGCAGCGTTATCGCCGGAGTGGGGCGATAAGGGCTATTCGCTAGGCTCTCGCAATGGTCGTAGCTCGGGCCAGGAGGGAAACTTCGTGTCTAAACACCAGGGGTTCCTCCCTACTTCGTCTCAGGCTCGTCCTCCCAGATCGTCCCTTCGAGACTTTTAATTCACCAAGAAGAAAAGAGGTCCCTCATCAGGTTGATCTTTGCGGTTCTTCCCTTCGAGACTTTAAATTCACCAAGAAAATAAGAGGTCCCTCATCAGGTCGATCCTTCCTTTGGTTCTTCCCTTCGAAACTTTAAATTCGCCAAGAAGATAAGAGGTTCCTCATCAGGTTGATCCTTCCTTTGGTTCTTCCCTTCGAGACTTTAAATTCACCAAGAAAATAAGAGGTCCCTCATCAGGTTGATCCTTCCTTTGGTTCTTCCCTTCGAGACTTTAAATTCACCAAGAAAATAAGAGGTCCCTCATCAGGTTGATCCTCCCGGGTCTGCCCTTCGAGACTTTAAATTCACCAAGAAAATAAGAGGTCCCTCATCAGGCTGGTTTTACGGTTCTTCCCTTCGAAACTTTAAATTCACCAAGAAGATAAGAGGTTCCTCATCAGGTTGATCCGCCCGGCGTCGGGGTCGAACCCCAACTCTGGTTTCTGGCCGACCTAGTATGCCTTATAAAGGGCTTCTGGAGCTCTGGATCGTCGTCCCCTCCACTCTGCTGATGACGATGGCAGCGCCGCCTTGGGTGTCATCCTTGAAGCTAATTTGATGATAGCAGCGCCGCTCTGGTGATAAATTTGGGGGCTAATATTTATGGTATCAGCGCCAAATCGAGTCGAATATGAACTAATCTTGATGGTATCAGCGCCAAATCGGGTTATAGGTGAACTACTATGCGGGTGCGCAGCGCCTCAGTCGGTAGACGCGGGAGACATCCTTCAGACATTAGCGCCTCTACTGGATAAATCGGGAACTATTCATTAGGGGATGATATCCGTAACGGCTGGTTCGCTCGAGGGAGAGTTTTAACGGCTCGGATAAGCGCTCGGGTGTCTCCGGAATCTTGGTTCGGCAATGCTCGGGATCTAGGCCTGTGGGACTGCGTGCGCGGCGGCCGTGTCCGGTTGGCGCGGTATCCAGATGTATGTCTTAATATTTGGAGTTTGCCGGGTGCGCAGATAAATATAAATTTTTGAAAATTCCGTCCGGTTACAATTCTACTTTTATCATTCTTATGCCAATTCCAAAAAAACAAACAAACCATCACGCCGTTTCTCCGCAGGGGTAGGCAGAGAGAATGGACCGCCACACTACTCTATCCTAGCACACCTCTCTAGATTCTTCCACATTCATACAGTGAGTCATACACTCACGTCGATTCCTCCGACTTCTAACATAACCAACCTTTAAAATTTGATTCATTTGGTCATGCCATGTTTTCCTCGGTCTGCCTCGACTCCGTACTCCATTAACATCATTAACGTATACTTTCTTAACCATTCTTTCACCATCCCCACCATTCCCGTTCCATATGTCCGAACCATCGCACAGTGGTCCGGATTTGGGAAACAGTGGACTTAGGAACCAAAGTCATTATTTCGATTTGAAAAAAATTGCTTGCTGTAGAAAATCTAATTTGTAACAATATTTGTCATGTTCAACTTTTCGTTATTTGGAGCTTAACATGGTTTAAAAAAATACAAACGAAAAAAATGTATGGAGTAAAATTGAATTATATTTTTTTCTCAATATATTTTAAATTGCAAGCAACGAAACTTTTTGTATATTAACGTATGTAATTAGTACTTTATGTCCATATTTTTTTCTTTCCAATATACTTGCAAACTTTAAAAAAAAAAATTTTTATTTCACAACACAACAAATGTTTCTGCCAGAAGATTTGGTTGGGTGGTTATGATGCACAATTATTTCTTTATTACAAATAAGAAAACCAAAATTGCCTATCACCTCCAGTTTTTTAAATATTCTCCAAAAACTGCATTTTAAAGTATGAAAACCCATGCTTACAAATATAATGTTATTATAATGGAGTGCTACATAATAATTTATTTTATGAATGAGTCGTTACTGCAGTTTTTAAGAATTATACGAAACAAATAAATAATTATTAACACCTTCTTTATGGTAATAATTCACCGTTATGACTTACTTGATGAATCATTAAAGGAATTTCCTGCACTTTCTGAGAATTATATGGAACAAATAATATACAAAAATACTATTTTTACCTGTTTCGTGGTAATGGTAGCGCGGCTTATTTGATGAATCATTATGGCAATTTCCTGCAGTTGCTAAGGATTATATGCAACAAATATAAAAATAGACTCATGAATACCCGTTTAATTGTAATGGTACCTTAATGACTCATTTTATGTATCACCATATCAATTCACCTACTTCTTTTCGTATATAAAACATGCAGGAGCGCATTTTTGGGTTACTAGCTACTGAATTTTTGAAGAAGCAACATACCTTGAACTTGACCGCGACCAGAAAAGGGCCTGAAAATCATGACTCGATTTGGCACTCATATGGACATTTACACATTTCTACGAGAAGGAGACCTCAAGGACTACAAGCGACTCCACCGAGCAATTTTGAACTCCATTTCGCTTGAAATCTCACCAGAAGATTCTGAAGTGATATTGAAATTTGCAAGATATCTCACTGTCAACTTGAAGAGCAGATGGACCGCGGCCCACAGAATTCAAAACAAATTTATAAATAAGCATTTGAACTGGTTGAAAGCAAGAATCCAGTGGCCTTCCTGCAATTCCGTAAATCTCGCCGAGATTTTTAAAGAAACCGAAAATATTGCAGAAACCGAATATTTAGAGCAAGAGGATCAATATTTAGCGGAATCTAATGAAATCATCATAGCATCTACATCTATGGCCACTAAAGATATGGGCACTTCTACAGAAGTTCAAACAAGAAAACCATTTGCAGACCTGGGGAACAAGCAGAAGAAAAGGCGGTCGGGTACATTGAGTGACTATTCGGAAGAGAAGTTAGCTTTTGCTTTGGTCACTAGGCTAAAATCGAATGGAAAAGAGATCCTTGCTCGCATTATTGATCACCTCTTGAAGAATCCTGACAAAGCCCCAGATGTCAAATCGCATTTATTCGATAAGGAAAAGAAGAAAACAAATCAGGAAAACCAACTTTGGCTCTTACTACTTCATTAGATCTGTCAAAGTGGAAATATCTGACGTTAAGGGCTGCAATGTCAGATTGGAAGAATTCTCTGCAGCTTCCTTCCTACCACAAATTATTAGAAGCTAAGAAGAGGTGCTATCCGGATGCCAAAGACGTTGAAATATCTGAACACGGAGCAAAAGTGAACTTGCAAGCACTTTTGGATTTGACTATTCAGAAGATCCTGCAAATTGTGGGAGACAAACTAGGTATTTCGAGTGGGAATCTGAAGCTAACAAGCAAATGGGGATTCGACGGATCTTCAACACAAAGCAATTATAGGCAGAAAAGTGAACTGACAGAATTTGATGAGTCTTCGGTGTTCATGACGAGCCTTGTTCCTTTGAAGTTGGAGTCGAACAATGTGGTCATTTGGGAAAATCCGAAGCCATCTTCGACGTTTTACTGTAGGCCTGTCAAATTCCAGTTCGCAAAAGAAACCATTGACTCTGTCAACCAAGAAAATGCGGCAATGAAGGAAGAAATACGTAATTTGGTTGCATCAAAATGCGGTAATTACGAAATTACTCATGAGCTGCACATGACAATGATAGATGGCAAAGTAGCTACTATTATTACAGATACTCCATCCGCAGCAATTTTATATTATTTATTCCATATAATTCTCAGAAAGTGCAGGAAATTCCTTTAATGATTCATCAAGTAAGTCATAACGGTGAATTATTACCATAAAGAAGGTGTTAATAATTATTTATTTGTTTCGTATAATTCTTAAAAACTGCAGTAACGACTCATTCATAAAATAAATTATTATGTAGCACTCCATTATAATAACATTATATTTGTAAGCATGGGTTTTCATACTTTAAAATGCAGTTTTTGGAGAATATTTAAAAAACTGGAGGTGATAGGCAATTTTGGTTTTCTTATTTGTAATAAAGAAATAATTGTGCATCATAACCACCCAACCAAATCTTCTGGCAGAAACATTTGTTGTGTTGTGAAATAAAAATATTTTTTTTAAAGTTTGCAAGTATATTGGAAAGAAAAAAATATGGACATAAAGTACTAATTACATACGTTAATATACAAAAAGTTTCGTTGCTTGCAATTTAAAATATATTGAGAAAAAAATATAATTCAATTTTACTCCATACATTTTTTTCGTTTGTATTTTTTTAAACCATGTTAAGCTCCAAATAACGAAAAGTTGAACATGACAAATATTGTTACAAATTAGATTTTCTACAGCAAGCAATTTTTTTCAAATCGAAATAATGACTTTGGTTCCTAAGTCCACTGTTTCCCAAATCCGGACCACTGTGCATCGCAGCGATCCTTCATAATTTTGTTCATAATACCTTCTTCCGCTCTACATTCCTTTCTTATATCTGCATTTGAGATTCGATCGTATATCGTTCTACCACACATATGTCTAAGGGTCCTCATTTTACCGCATTTATTCAGCTTTTATCCTTCTTCTGCCAGTTCCATGCTTCGCTTCCATACATTAGGGATGGGACCAGAACTCCATTGTGAACGGCCGTTTTCGCTTTCATTGATAAATTCTTGTTTCCAATAACTATTCTTAAAGCTCCATTCACTTTGTTACCCGCACCAACCCTTCTTTCGACGTCACTATCCGTTCGGCCATCTGCTGTGAACATGCTACCTAAATTTCCTTTTTTTTTTTAAATTTAATAACTCGAACACTTATCATTGCGTCAACAATTAGCTGGCAGCATTTCATGCACACCTGTTGATTGTTACTTACTTACACTTATACAGTCGATGTCGTCCACTGTTGGACATAGACCTTACCCATACTTCTACACATATTCCTATCTTGTGCCCTTCTCATACAGTCACTAGCATTCTATCTAATGTCATCAAACTATCATGTGGGAAGGTCTCCCTTTGAATCTTCTTTCTTCACGAGGTATCCACTCCACTATCCATTTGGTCCATCTTTGGTATACCAATCTGGCCACATGTCCAGCAAAGACCATTTGAGCTTAGCTACCATTGTTACAACTTAAAAAAACTCTTGCTCCATTCATATTCTTTGTATATTTTTTATTTCATAAATCTTTCAAATACAGTGTATAGTTATTCTAAACTATAAACACAATATCCATTGTCTAAAAATACAAATAGATTTTAGTGAAAATATTACAGAGTTGCCTTGAACTTTAAAAATACTGGTTTAAAGGCGGGCCACACTGTTATAAACAAGCTCTCCACATTGGTCTCCACCAACGGTTTTAAACTGTGTAGTCACTTGTTTTAAACCAAAATTCGTTTAACCCTTGTGGATTCCACACGCATTCCACATGTTTGGCTGTTTGATTCCACCAGTCAAGGTCAGTTGCGTAGCGGCGTCACACGGTGTTTCAAATCTTAATATTACGAGCTACTTTTCATTATTCTGTAAAATTATTATTTTGAAAATTTTATTCTTATAAAATTTATATGTCTGTTGACTTCTACGATAGAAACGCATAGTAGTATATCTGTCTATCTCTCTGTCTTAACATAAAGTAGGTATTTGAATAGCGTATTTCGTAAGATTTTTTTTTAATATGAGACCGTAAAAGGTCCTTTGCAGCTCGACCTTGAGTATTAAGATAGAAATAGAAGTATTTTTTTAATTTTGAATATTAAATTCATAGGAATATATCAATCGGTTAGCGGCGAAACAATACGACTGAACCGGTTTTGTTGTTGCATGCAATTATGTAGGTAATTTAGGGGTTGAAATTTCAACAAATAGGCCTCAAATTTATTGTGTGAACTGGATGACTAATATTCTTCCCTAAACACTTATAATTAGCCATTTCCATGTCATTGGGTTTTCACCAAAAGTAGCTCGTAATATTGCACCCTGAAACACCGTGCATCGGTGGAGTGCGGACGTATACGAAAATAGTGTCTACTGTGGAGAGCTTGTTTTAAACCAAGTGTGGACGCTTTACCAACCGCGGGCTCCACAGTTCTCAACCAAGGTCACCCCTGTGGAGAGTTTGTTTCAAACAGTGTGGCCCGCCTTTTATTTATAAATAAAATACACAAACTTAATATGACGTGAAGAATTAAAGATAATTTATATCGTAGTTTTAACGATAAATTATAAAATTTTATCATGACACTATTAAAATATGAAGCTTTTATTGAACCACAGTTTTACATACATTAAAATATATTTAAATCCGTTTATGTTAATAAATGTAGATATGCTAATATTTCAAAACAAAAATCATATCACGAACGTAGATCGATTTTACTGAATTCTAGCTTTCAATTTGATTGTGATTCATTTTCCTCGGTCTTGCTCGATTCTGTGCTCCATCCACATCAAAAACGTATGCCTCTTCGCAAGTACATTTTTATTATTTTTTAATAAATATAACTGCACTTAATATTTTTACAACACTTTATTACACTTTTCACAGACATGTTTCGGTTATGAAAGCACTTTGAAGCTGAAATTACATAAATATATTTTATTTTCAACAATTTTTATTACTTTGTAAGTAATACTAACTTTATTAAAAATTTAAATTAAAATACAAACACGTTTCGGGCAAAAAAGACCATTATCAGCAAAACGTTCGAAAATTTCATTTTCATATCTGTCAAAACTTACCATATTCATGAATATACAAAAACCAACAAAACAATGATGAAGGGCTTCAGTGTTCGAAACACGTATGTTTTTTTTAATTTTAATTTTTAATAAAGTTCGTGGTGATTTTAAAGTAATAAACATTGTTCAATGAATCCTTATAAAAAAATATAGCGAATATAGAAGAAATATTTTATTTATAACACTATTTTCTCGATATCATTCGTAGGTAAAGAGTTTTTCATTAGGAGACCTCGAACTTTAAAATGAAATAAAACAACCCGTTCTGGTGATTTTGCAACACTTTTTTTTTATCTTGCGTTTCTTTGATATACAGACACTGCTTTATCAACCACCGATCCGGTTGTCTCAAATTTATGCATTAAACGACGTATTGTGGATTGACGAACAGAGCACCGATTTTGATAATAAATTTTAACAATTTCAACGCGTTGTTGAAGCATGTAGCGTTTAATGGAAATATGTCAAGAATTAATAAGTATTCTTGTTAAATTTGTCAGCTGTCGCTTTACCAAAATGGCCGCTAAAGGCTGTCAAAGTTTGAGCGTCTCTATTGAAAAACCTTTTGACAACTAGAATACATAACCTGTTGCAAAACCACGATGGTCAATTGGCCAAAATTATATTCAATACGTATTGTCATTAAATGTCCTTTAAATTTTAAAAAAAATTGTGGTAATATCGCTTAAACAAGTTGTTTTATTTTATTTCAAAGTTTGAGCGCGTTTAATGAAAAACCTTATATAATAGTTATACACCTTCGTTATCGATTTGGATGTTGAATTTATATCTTCTTCTTCATCTTCCTCAGCCTATTCCCATCCACTCCTGGATAAAGACTTCCTCCATTCGCTTCCATGTCACTCTGTCTTGCGCAGACTGCATCCAGGTTATTCCGACTTGTCTGTTCAGATCATCATTCCATCGTAGTTGCGGTAGCCCTGCACTTCTCTTTGCCGTCCACGGTCTTCAGAAGTCAGCAGTCTTCTTGTCCATTTTTCATTTGAGCTTCTGGCTACGTGACCTGCCCATTGCAATTTTAGAGTCGCCACCCGGTGGATGATGTCAGTGACCTTTGTTTTTTCTCTCACCGTATCGTTTTTGACTCTGTCTCTTAGGCTTATTCCTAACATGACTCTTTCTTTGGGTCACTCGTAGTTTCTCGGCATTTTATATCAAGGCAAATAAACTCAAAATTTAAATTCATTGTATTTCAGTTTTGTTTAACTTTACTTTAGATATATTGATCGGTGTCAAATTACTATGCGCTGCGGCGACCATCGAAACACCGCCTGCATTTAGCAACTGATTCAAGATAAAATGATTGATTCACTTTACGTGTACGAGAACACTGTTTGGGAAAACAAGGCTACGTGACTCCAGACCACTTTCGTTGAACCAAAGTGTGAACCAATCGTTTGCGTGACCACAACAAACCATAGCTGTCGGAATACCTGATATATTATTCAAAAAGATATAATGTTACCTTCTTCGTATACTATATGTTATGTTACTTTCATACTCGTTGCTATTTTACGAGTCAAAAATCGTTTAAAGCATAGGTTCCCAACCTTTTCAGGACAATCACCCTCTTTACAAGAAAAATATTTACATATTTTCTTTTTTCCTATTTTTCCCAAAATAGTTACACTTAATATTAAAATATATCTTTTTACGGTTGAGGATATTGTAAGATGGAGCAGACAGAGAAAAAGGGACTGGTACGGTCATGTCCAAAGAATGGACACCACCAGACTCCCCTGTTTCCTGCATGATGTATTGGAGGGAATGGTCGAGGGATCGATTGGCAGAGGACGACCTCGCCAGGAGTACCTAGACCAGATTTGCTGAGATATGGGCTGCACCTCTTATGCGGAGTTGAAGAGAGTTGCAGAGGACCGAGCGGGGTGGAAGAGGATATGCGTCGCCTTGCTTCAGACCAATCTTTAGATTGAGATCGGAGAAGATGAAGACTTCCCTATATTGCACTACATAATCAGCCTCACGAGACTCATCCTCGTGGAAAACCTCCTAAAAGATGGAAGGACAGCTTGGAGTCTACCTCACAGGAGGAGCAACACTCTGGAGAACAGACCACATAGGTCTACATCAAGAAAGAAGAAGAAGATCTTTTTACTATATATATTTAACTAAACTTGTTAAACTTCGTGAATCGCGTTTTTGCATATCAACTACCAAAGACTTGTCACGAACAATACTAAACTATTGTATGGGAACGACATGTTTCAAATTCAAATTAGTTTATTTCTCTCAAAAGACATTACAAGTATGTCGACAGTTTAAGGCATATATTTGAGAACAAGTAAAATACCAAGAACGCATGAGAGATGGTTCGACTTTAGAAATACAAGATACTATCTAAAAAAAGAACATTTGTCTTCTGAACGTACTTTCACTAATATGAAAGACGTCGATCTCCGAAGCGATCATGTTCAGCAGTTTTCTCTCCCCACTCGTATCACCAGAGGCAGGTTGGTTCTGCATGTTGGAAGATAAAACAGTCTGTAGTGAAACGTCGAAGAAAACTATCCTGAACATAAAGATGGATACCCTCCAAGAATCGCCTAACGCCTTGCTTAGGCATTATCAAATCTAGTCCTAAAATACTAAACTAATAGGTTTATGGATATATATAGGCGGGCTGAAGTGGCGTGCGCTGGCCATATTTCTTGGAGAACTGACAGTCGACGAGGAAGAGGCGTTTTGGAGTTTTTATGTAGAGTTGGACGTCCCCCTGTTCGCTGGACCGGCGATATAATAAGGACTGCTGGATGTGGATGGATGAGAATGGCAATAGATAGGTGAAGGCAGTGGCCTGCTCTGGAAGAGTCCTACGTTCCGTAATAGACGACAGACAGTCGATTTTATATGGAGTTGATCGTTTACATCATTGTTCAAGAAACACTTAATATGGTCTTCCACTATGAGATTACATTAAAATCATTTATGTACTTAAATATATATTTATATATATCATTGAATTAACAATCATAATCAAAAGTAAAGCATTGAACAGCAACCAATTTTTCACTCAAATTTCATAGGCATAAATTTTATGAACCGAACTTATTACAAAATCACTCTGATTGTCACCCTCATACACATTATTACGAAATTACATCATTACATTTCATGACATAAAAGTAGGATGAATGTACCAATGATTGACACTCGATGAAAATATCAAAATTAATATTTTTGGTAAATATGTTTTTTTTTTCGAACAAAGCAGCATCTCAAAATAATGTGCATAATTAGTATTTTTATTTTAAAAAATATTACTATTTTTTTAAGAATTAAAACGCTCTTTTATCCACTTTTAGTTTATTTTTCTCGACATGTTTCGAAGGCTTACACCTTCATCATCGGGAGAACGATATAAAACGGAGAATGATTAGTTTTATATCGGTTTCACGCACCATATTCATTTCTTATATTTGCTTTTGACTCTCTATCATATACAGATTTACCACACATTCGTCTTAGAGATGTCTCATTTCTACTGCATTTATTCTAATTTCATCCATGCATAAGGGTCGGCACAAGAACACGATTGTGCGCTGCCATCTAAGCTTTTTTGCGATGACAACTTAGTCACAAAAAACTGTGTATGTTTAATTATAAAAGTGTACGAACAATAAGTTTATTTGAATTTTCTCCTGTTATTTCTCGGAGCCTGTTCCTGGGATGCAGATGTCCAACTGTCTCGTCATCTTTTAGGTGGTCTTCCTGCAGGTCGATTTACTGTAGGTACCTACTTTATATTCGCCGATATATTTATCACTCTTTCAGAAGATGAAACAGGCACAGGCTCTGATAAATAACAGGACACAGTCCTAAATAAAGCAGAAGAAGAATAAGAAGAAAAAATTTCTCCTCTAATATTCATATTTAAATATTTGAAAAGTTCTTACAATCGACACGCTAGCGTGATATGCATTTTAAAACTAGTTAGAGAAAAATAACAGCAAAATATCATAATATAGTTTACTGGGTGCAAAGCGGTCACTAACTGGTGGGCGGTCAAGCACTGGTCTACTCACCCTAATGCCCGTGATTCGTGGTATGAAATACTGCCACTCAAATCATACGTGACAAGTATAAGGTTGTTATTACTGACACCCCCAGCAATAATTTACGACACCCTCGCATTGCGTGGCCTTCGATTTCGATTTCACGAAAAGTGTAGCTGACTTCATTTCTATTGAAGGGCTTAGATGCTTTCTACGAGTCATCAATCAAGTTTTTTAGCAGATTTTCGATTCGTTGTTTATCGCCTATTAAGAAATATATAACTTCCATCTGCATGCGACCTTCGTAACCGAGTGGTAAGTGCATTGACTGACTGCCGCCCGAAGGTTCCGGGTTCGATTCCCGGTGAGGGCAGTGTGATTGTCACATTGTCTTTGGTCTGGTGTAGGATTCACGTGACAATAAAATAACGATAGATTAGCTACCGACCTATCAAATGTCATGTGAATAAATATAATAGCTAAAAAAATCCAATTGTGTACAGTAATTGAGTTCAAACGACCTGTTGTATACAAATAAAAATGAAAATAAAAACGTGGCACGATCAAATCAATCAAATATTAAATAATTAAGACGAATGAAAACGTCAGTTTTCTAGAAGTTTTATTATGTAATATTTTATGGGAATGACATGTTTCGCCTTTCTAAGGCATTATCAAATGTGGCGAAATTTCAGCTCATATAATAAAACTTCTAGAAAACTAACGTTTTCACTCGTATTAATTATTTAATTTGGAGTTTTACACCATTGTTCAAGAAACAATAAATAAATATTAAATGGTAGTAAGGAATCGGATAAATCGACGTGCGTGCAGAATACGATGTATGAATATAGAAAAGGCGACAGAAGTATGTCAAGACAGAAGAATGTGGCGGTTAAATACACATTTCAAGTTCGACACATTTCATTAAATCATGGAATATTTTTTATGTCCTCATTTTTTTTCAATCGATGTTGTTTTTCTTGCTCAAGATTGCGGATATTAAAGTGCTTACGTAATGAAAAATATGTTTTTGTTGATTTCAATGCAAGCGTTTGAATCGAGGGTCAAATATATGACATTTGTTATAGAAACAAATAAATATTGAATAATCTAATTATACAACTCAAATGATTTACTATTGTAGAAATTAGAAAAAGTCTCTTGTGAAAAAAACCTTACTGTAATAATAAGAGGGTTACAAACAAACAAAACAAAACATGGGTTACATCGTTAAAAACCGGAAAATACTGATCAACTTACTTGTTGGTACTTATGGTCTTGAAACTGTTACATTGACCCAAAGAGCCATGGAAAGAGCCATGTTAGGAATAAGCCTAAGAGACAGAGTCAGAAAAGATACGGTGAGAGTAAAAACAAAGGTCACTGACATCATCCACCGCGTAGCGACTCTAAAATGGCAATGGGCAGGTCACGTAGCCATAAGCTCAGACGAAAGGTGGACAAGAAGACTGCTGACTTGGAGACCGTGGACGGCAAAGAGAAGTGCAGGGCGACGGCAATTACGGTGGAAGGATAATCTGAACAGACACGTCGGAATAACCTGGATGCAGTCCGCACAGGACAAAGTGACATGGAAGCGAATGGGGGAGGCTTTTGTCCAAGAGTGGACGGGAATAGGCTGAGGAAGAAGAAGAAGAAGAATAATAATAATCAGAGTGATCCCATTATACTTTTCAATGCCAACGTTATTTGATCTTGCAAATCAAACCAAATTAGTTTATTTTCTTAAAAGATCTTACAAACAATATTAAAGTTTAAGGTATCTCTTGAGAACACATGAGAGATGGTTCGACTTTTGGAAGACAAGAGACTCTAACGTAAAGAGTATTTGTCTTCTGAACGTACTTTCACCAATAGAAATGACATCGATCTCCGAGGAGATTGTGTTCAGCAGACTGATTGCCCTGGGAAAGAAAAGTGTAGAACTTTAGCATAGGCCCTAAATCCTTCCCTCTCCGTCTTTTGAAGAAACAATAAAAAAAGTATTTTCAATAAAAACGTGATGAGTATTTGTTATAGACATTGTCTCACTTGTATTTTTTGGGTGCTTCTTAACATTTATTTTTTTAACAAACTTGTTTGATGTATTATATTATTTATTATAACTGGTGTATCCATGCCTGGCTTTATACTAGTGTCTATCCATTAGGGTTCACGCATTCGGAAAACACCCTGTATGTTCAACAACACGCAACGAGCAAGACAATTAAAGAAGTTTAAGTCCACATACTTCCAATAACAACATCTACAGGGTGTGAAAAATGATCTTATATATACAAATAAAACATATACTCGTACACACAAATAAGTATAAAAAATCAGCTCAGTATCAAAACTCGAGTGAATTAAGAATAGTAAAAAGTACACCTCGATGATGCGAATGGAGTACGAAATCAAGGAAGACCGACGAAGACACGGCACGATATTTTGAAACGGCTGATATAGTCTTAGGAAAAATCGACTTAAAAACATGACACGCTGTTTTAATGTAGAAAAACTAATTAACTAACCATCACGCCAGGATGGATCGCCACAGTGTTTTATCCTACATAGTTCTCGCGCCTCTTCTACATAGCACGCTGGTCGATTTTACGAGTACGAACATGGCCGTCTTTTGATCACGTCTTCCATGGCCTTCCTCGCCTTTTTTTCCATTAAAACTTGTATATTTTTAACAATTCTTCCCACATTCATTTGTTCTATATGTTCAAACCATCTTTATTTTGATGGTTTGAATAATTAATACGAATGAAAACGTTAGTTTTCTAGAAGTTTTATTATATTTTATGGGAATGACATGTTTCGCCCTTCTAAGCATTATCAAATGTGTTTGAAGGGCGAAACATGTCATTCCCATAAAATATAATAAAACTTCTAGAAAACTGACGTTTTTATTGATATTAATTATTTATTATGGAGTTTATCATTATTCAAGAAACAATAAACATTTTCATTTTATTTAGGACGCATTCAGTGATCCATTGTGAGTTTATTTGGGACGCAGTCATCCGCCTTACATTCCTTTCTTACTATTTCTTTCAGTATTCTATTATACATTGTTTTTCTTGCTTAGAAAGTACATATGTCAGGAATAAAAACATGTATATCTTCTTCTTCCGGTGCCGTGTCAGGTCCCCCCAACGACAACAAAAGGCATCTCTGTCCTGCGCCACTTTTATGTTCCGCAGCCAGGACAGCTGCCTTCTACCAATTCCCCAACGTCCCTCTTCTTTATCTATTAAAATCTGTCGAAGGTGGTATTTTTCTCCCTTAAGCACATGACCCAAATATATATGTCACAATATAATTTTTGATTCATCCTGTATTTGTGGTTTTTCCATTATCACATATCAGTAACAACATCTTTATAGCTAGGGTGTGTTTAATAAATGATTCAACCCTGATTGATCGCACGTGTTGAATGCCCGAGCAATATTACCTGCGGTGGAAATTGGGGTTTCACTTATTCAGTCGGCTGGTCATTTTTTATTTACATTTACGGTAAGAGAGCGAGAATCAGGCGAGTCAGATATCGATTCCAACCATACATTAATCAGCGTGTAGAATTACCCCCAAATGCGCTTCGAAAGTTCACACAATTCACGTAACAGTATTATGAGTTGATCCAGAATTTTTCGTTCATCAATTATGATTAGGGGCTGTTTGGTGGAAAGGTCGAATGATGAATCATTATTAAATCCCTTTACGCGAATTAGTATAGTATACTATATTGATTTTTAATGTTTTCACAAATAATTTAAGTTCTTCGCTAGTTCGTGATGTCTCCATCGTTGTTCAATCTGTATGTGGACAAGTGTATGAAAGAACTTAAAGGTATAAATGCTGGTGCTAAGATGAGTGATCTGTCTGTAAATTGTCTGCTTTACGCGGACAATGCCGTTCTCGTTGCGGATAGTGCGGACGAACTACAAGTCTTGGTGTCGAGAATGTATGAGGTATGCAAGTCAAATGATTTAATGATGAATGTCGGAAAGTCAAAGGTGATGGTTTTTGAAAGGGAAGAGCAAATGACAGTTTGTAATATAAGTGTGAACGAAGAGAACTTGAAACAGGTGAGGGAATTTGTGTATTTAGGTAGCATGTTCACAGCAGATGGCCGAACGGAGAGTGACGTCGAAAGAAGGGTTGGTGCGGCTAACAAAGTGAATGGAGCTTTAAGAATAGTTATTGGAAACAAGAATTTATCAATGAAAGCCAAAACGGCCGTTCACAGTGGAGTTCTAGTCCCAACCCTAATGTATGGAAGCGAAGCATGGAACTGGAAGAAGAAGGATGAAAGCAGAATAAATGCGGTAGAGATAAAGTCCCTAAGACGTAT
The DNA here is from genome assembly GCA_022606425.2 of Lepidostoma basale. Taxonomy (NCBI): domain Eukaryota; kingdom Metazoa; phylum Arthropoda; class Insecta; order Trichoptera; family Lepidostomatidae; genus Lepidostoma; species Lepidostoma basale. The sequence continues at coordinate 313,250 of JAHDVF020001570.1, forward strand.
GTGTAGTAGAACGATATACGACAGAATCTCAAATGCTGATATTAGAAAGGAATGTAGAGCGAAAGACGGTATTATGAACAAAATTATGAAGGGATCGCTGCGCTGGTTCGGACATATGGTGTCTCCCTGCTCCAGGACCCGATAGTCTGCCACGGCACCATTCAACCATCGCAGTCTCGGCCTGCCGACGCTTTTTCGCTCTACTGGATTGTCTTACAATACTTTTTTGGGGAGCTCCAGATCTCCCATGCGGTGCACGTGCCCTAGCCAGCGCAGTCTGTTAATCTTTATAAACTTGACCACGCTGACGTCCTGGTATAGATCGTAGAGCTCTGTGTTGTATATCCTTCTCCACGTCTGACCATCCTTAATGGGTCCGAAGATTCTGCGGAGTATCTTCCTTTCGAAGCAGTTCATCTGGTTAGAACTGGTCTAATCAGCGTATTGGCTTCCGCTATTTAAGTCGAAATATTCTGATTTTCTAATGAGATGTTTCCTTCTACAAGTCTTTATATAAATAAAGTGTACTTGAAGAAGTGCATATTTAATGTTACGCTTTATGTTGTCTTCAAGGAAAACCATTATTTAGTTACTTACCTAACTTAATATAAATAGTGTTACCCATTACGGATAACCACATAAGGTTGTATTTAAACCACATTACAAAAGTCGAATTATGTTGACACAACAGAGATTTGAGTGACAATTTATTACATAAATAAAATGGGTCACAGCCCTTTGTGGACTCGCGCAATTGTGGCCTGTAGATAGAGATTTTTAAATCGATTTCACTCTGACCACGAAGATATAAATGTTTAACGTGTTCCAGCTGAGGCGAGGAATGAAAATACGACACAATGTTGGTTATAAAGTTGCAAATGGCATTAGATTTTTTTTTAGATATACAGTGGAACCTCTCATAACGAGTAATTCACACAACGAGTGAAACAGATTCCGAAAAAAATGCTCTCTTAAGGCCGTGCCACACTGTTTGAAACAAGCTCTCCACAGGGGTGACCTTGGTGGAGAGCTGTGGAGCCCACGGTTGGTGTAGCGTCCACATACTGTTGTAAACAAGCTCTCCACATGTGGAATGCGTGTTTAAATGGTGGATCCACACGATACTAAGCGCGTCCGTCCACAAAGGTCAAACGAATTTTTGTTTAAAACAAGTGTCTACACAGTTTTAAACCGCTGGTGGAGACCGATGTGAAGAGCTTGTTTAAAACAGTGTGGCACGGCTTTTAACGAACGACATTTCACATAACAAGTGAGGCGTATAGAAACAAAAACCGCAATGTCAGCATCATCAAATTGTTGGTGAACGATGAAAAATGTTTTAATTTAAACCTGTTTAAGGTTATACGATGCAACAATGTTTAAATAATAAAACATAGTGGTTTCTTTTCCAAGATATCTGCTATTTTATAATTGACATTGCCGTTTTTGTTACAATTTTTCTGAAGCTGTCGGTTTTGTTTTGAATGCAGCATGACATTGCCATGTTTGTTATCGACACCTTTTCATACGAACGATATTTGTATGGGACGCCATCTTGAAAAATGCCATTTCTCGCATTTCTCATTTCTGCAAATGCAATAAATTGATAATAATTTCTCTGGGAGAATACACAAACCGGTTATCCAGGAACAGTTGTCTATCGATTAAGAATATAAGTCATTAATAAATTAAACCAATGAATTCACGCCAAAAACGCGCAAAAGAATATTCAAGGTGTAGCCAAAATGGTTAAAAAAAAATACGTTTCAACCTTGTTACCGAGAAATTATTACGAAATTAACGGTCAAAAAGGATACCGCGAGACAAGGACATGCCCAAGATCCTGGGAGATACGTTTTATTGGATCTTTTCGTATTTTCATTTGATGTAATCATTATATCGCACTGGTGTTTCTAACAAAAACTTTAACCTTTTTCTTGTAACAAAAACTTTAAAAGTAGTTATTGGAAACAAGAATTTATCAATGAAAGCGAAAATGGCCGTTCACACTGGAGTTCTGGTCCCAACCCTTATGTATGGAAACGAAGCATGGAACTGGCAGAAGAAAGATGAGAGCAAAATAAATGCGGTAGAGATGAGGTCCCTAAGACGTATGTGTGGTAGAACGATGTACGACAGAATCTCAAATCCTGATATTAGGAAGGAATGTAGAGCGAAAGAAGGTATTATGAACAAAAAAAGGTTCGCAGCGTTGGTTCGGACATATGGAGCGCATGGGTGAAGAAAGAATGGTTAAAAAACGTATACGTTAACGATGTAATTGGAGTAAGGAGTCGAGGTAGACCGAAGAAAACATGGCATGACCAAATTAATCAAATATTAAAGGTTGTTCATGTCAGAAGCCGGAAGAATCAACGTGCGTGTATGAATGTGGAGGAAGCTAGAGAGGTGTGCCAGGATAGAGTAGTGTGGCGGTCCATTCTCTCTGCCTACCCCTGTGTTGTTTGTTGTTGTTGTGTTTCTAAAGTGACTGACACAAGCCAAAATCAGGTTTACGACAAGTGTCACTTTAGAAATACTAATATGATTTGTAAATCATTTTATATTTTCGATTACGTATTTATACATCACACACATTGAGGAAAGATTAAAACATACAATTTTGATTGAATGTTGTAAATGGCTTTAAATTTCTTTAAATTTAGAAATGTTAATGCTTTTGTTTTGAAGTGCCGGAGTCGTAAAGAATATAATATCATACCCGCGTTTCTTGTTCTAATATTCAAATTTCTGTTCATTTAACCAATATTGCACTAGTATTTCTAAAGATTAATAAATAAATAAACACTTTTTGACCAGTGTCGCTTTATAAATACTAGTAATCAATTCACATAGTTTTCGAGTACTTATTTTTAAAAACATGTTGTCTAAAAAACTCATATTTAAATACGTACTCGATAAAATTAAATGAATTATTAGTATTTCGTCAATCATATTAGCATTTCTAAAGTCACACTAGATGAAAATGTGATTTTAAAAATACTGGTATGATGTTAGTGTTATGCCTAAGTATATATTTAAAGATTTGAATGTTTATTCTTATACATTCAAATCCTTCTCTTCCATTCTTCCCTGTCTTGTTCGGCTCTTTTGAAATCTGCATATGATGAGCAGCGCACGTCCACCAACAGGTCATCCAGGTACTCTCGGCGTGGGCGTCCCCTAGAGTTTGTCCCATCGGTCATACCCTTCATTATGGCATGCAAGAGGCATTCTTGTCGTATTACATGGCCGATACATCTTGCAGGCCTTTCGGACAAGGTCCTGAGCAGATTCCTTCCTCCTTCGATTCTTTGGAGAACCTCCTCCAGGAAATTATTACATTAAACTGTTTAAAAGTGCATTTTTAGTACTACAAAATCTTCCAGTGTATTTTTCTAATTTTATCGTTTTAAAGTTAAAATTTCCGTTGCTACTAAGAGTATTGTTTAAATATATAATGCAAATAAAATATGCATTTTCAAAATTCTTATCTTCGCAGTTTATTTATACGTTATTAAGGCTTACATTCCAAGCCCATTAGCTGTATATTTCAGACACGGTCATATTACTTCTTACGATAAAATAGTTTCATAAAAATATTGCTTTTATAGCATTCTCTAGAGAATGCAGAAATGCGAAGTCTTGATAGTATTTTTAATCACTTAAACCCGGATTTTTTATTTTTGTATTTGTTATTGTTATGAACAAAATAATGAAAGGATGGATGGACATATGGAAAGAATGAATGAAGAAAGAATGGTAAAAAAATTATATGTTAACGATGTAAATGGAACCAGAAATAGAGGAAGACCGAGGAAAACGTGGCACGATCAAATAAATCAAATATTGAATGTTGGCCATGTGAGGAGTCAGAGAAATCGACGCGCGTGCATGACACGATGTATAAATGTTGAGGAAGCGAAAGAAATATGTCAGGAAAGAAAAGTGTGGCAGTCTATTGATTCTGCCTACCCCTTCGGGGGCCTTACGGCGTGATGGTTAGTTAGTTAGTTAGTTGTATTTGTTTATGAGTTCTTAACTTAAAAATCTGACTAATAAGAAGGTAAAAAATTTACTTCAAATAACACTAATACTCGTGTATCCATGGTTACCCAGACAATTATAATAAACAGTTTTTTTTATATCTAACTGTTGAATTGATAAATATCGGAGTATCGACTTTTAATTCATTTTAAAATGGTATGTAATATTAATATATTATTATCTCAGAAAAACAGAAATAAATTGAGAATTTCCAAAGAGCCACGAATCAGTATAGCGGACAGGGTGAGAAAATCACTATAAGAGCCAGAACAGGGGTGTTGGACATCAACAGAAAAGTGGCAGCGCTAAAATGGCACTGGGCAGGCCACGTCACTCTCAGCTCTGATGATAGATGGACAAAACGCACCCTTTGGTGGTGTCCTAGAACTGCGACCCGAAATCCAGAACGTCCCCAACTTCGTTGGGGGGACGACATTAAAGGCAGAAACATATTATTAACACGCCACGCCACCCGATGCCACGTGATGCGTGTTGAGTCGAATCAAATTGTATTGTTTTCTATGGACAGAATCACACTAAGAACACCCGACGCGACGCCATGCGCGCACACGCCACCCGATCCAGACGAGCTAGATCGACGTGTTGCCGATGGTGGGAGTAAACACGCCACGTCGCGTGTTAATAGTATGTTTCTGCCTTTAAAAGACCGCCGGTACGACATGGATGCGTGTTGCCCAGGATCGAATGGAAGAAGATAGAGGAGGCCTACGTCCAGGAGTGGACGGATATAAGCTGATGATGTAATATTAATACAAACTATATTTGAAATATCCCCGTCAAAATGTAACTAACGCCTTACAAACTTCATCCTTCTCAATGACGTATAAACTATTTAGATGTTTCCTTGTTTTTCTTTATATTTTGTTTTTCCTGTATCATTCGATACATCCATCCATTTATTTATTTATTGGGTAACATACAGCGATAGCAATAACATATATTGGGGTTTTATTTTTATGGTATACAATACATATTCAAAATGAAAAAGAAAACACATTAAAATAATGTTAATGTCTATGATATTGGCTTTATTTAATAGATAATTTTATGCCATTATTGTTTAAATATGATTTCGGGCATATGAGTGCCACGGCTAGCTCGAATGAAGCGCTATCGTGAAATCCAATTTTCGACAATTGTCGTCTTTGTGGATGCGTTTTATCCACTAGAGTGTACGTGGTGCGAAAACGATTCATGGTCTTCCGAATAACTTGCTCGGATGAACGATTATGTCGACCGTAAAATGGACGTACTGCACAATAAGTCTGGCGAACCGAACCATGATTTTCAAAATAAATTTGCACAATTCGCAACCGACGTCAGTCTATTCATGGTAAAATGGCAAAACGTACTACAAATTAACTATCAACTGTCAAATTGACAGTCTGTAGAAACAATGATGTCAGTTTAAAAACCAAACCTATAAAAAAACACCCTATATTAGAAAAAAACACTTCTCTCTCTGGTTTCAATCCTGGGATTGGTTTGCAGCAATTTCATCTATTCTTCTCTTCCATTCTTCCCTGTCTTATGCGGCTCTTTTGAAATCTGCATATGCTGAGCAGCGCACGTCCACTAACAGATCATCCAGGTACTCTCGGCGTGGGCGTCCCCTAGAGTTTGTCCCCTCAGTCATGCCCTCCATTATGGCATGCAAGAGGCCTTCTAGTCGTATTACATGGCCGATCCACGCCTTTCGGACAAGGTCCTGAGCAGGTGCCTTCATCCTTCGATTATTTGGAGAACCTCCTCATTTGTAATGTGGTCTCTCCAGGAAATTCCTAATAGTCTTCTATAGGACCACATCTCAAAAGCCTCTAATCTCCGTTTATCTCTTTCGGATAGGCACCATGTCTCGCAGCCGTACATCAGAGATACTCCATACATAGGTCTTGATGAAGAGTATTCTCAGTTTTAGGTCTCAATTCTATTATTAGAAAAAATATATTAGGCCAATTAAATGCTACCACAAATATAAATCAATATGATAGTTAACAGACGACAGTATGAAACGAGATTGAAGTATTTCCATTTCGTCCCACTATCGCAAGAGATTTTCGACTCCTTAAAAAATTGATTCTTGTTAAATATTTTTATGAATTTTGTCATACATCTTAAATCCCACAACAGCAACGAATGTAATAATAAATTTAGTATTTATAAAATCACCACACCCCGACATTGGTTGATAACTTGGCTCGTTATACAATATTCAGATGGTCAATATTGGGTTTAGCTTGTCAGTTGTGGTAGGTTTAATATCTCTGGTCGTTAGTGCTCTCCGGTGGGGGTGGGGGCGGGCGTCGGGACGCCGAAGCCGACAGCCGGACGCCGCTGCGCCCGCCGCGACCTAGAAAACAGCGTTAAATTGCTAGCAATCTACGCTCCAGGCTGTATACATTAACGTCATCACACTTAGGGTGGATTACGGAATGTTTCTCGGAATAAGCTTTTGAATTTCTTGCCCTTTTGTTTGCTTTCTTTGTGGGAGTTAATGAGAATACATACAAATTATATTTCATTTGTTGCTCTAAGAGTATATTGATACATATTATAATACTTTTGTGTATATTTAGAGATTATGAAATCTTTTAATGCCGTGCCACACTGTTTGAAACAAGCTCTCCACAGGGGTGACCTTCGTGGAGAGCTGTGGAGCCCACGGTTGGTGTAGCGTCCACATACTGTTGTAAAAAAGCTCTCCACATGTGGAATGCGTATTTAAACGGTGGATCCACACGCATACTATGCGCGTCCGTCCACAAAGTTTGTTGAAGGTCAAACGAATTTTGGTTTCAAACAAGTGTCTACACAGTTTTAAACCGCCGGTGGAACCCGATTTAAAAAAGTGTGGCACGGCTTTTAGCCTTGAATGATTAAATTATTATATAAAAAATGTTATACGTTACGAAAAATAATAATAAAATAATAATGCATGTTTTTAATACACTTTTCCAAACAAAAAACTAAATTAATTAACGATCACGCCGTCTCCCGAAGGGATAGGCAGAAAGAATAGACCGCCACACTGTTATTTCCTGAGATATTTTTCGCGCTTCCTCAACATTCTACATCGTGTCATGCACGCACGTTGATTTTTCTAACTCCTCACGTCGACGCCGACATTCAATATTTGATTTATTTGGTCGTGCCACGTTTTCTTCGGCCTTCCTGTATTTCTAGTTCCATTTACATCGTTAACGTATACTTTTTTTACCATTATTTCTTCATTCAATCTTTCCATGTGTCCTTATTATTCCGGTGCCGTGTCAGGTACCCCCAACGACAACACAAGGCATCTCTGTCCTGCGCCACTTGGAGCAGGTTCGGGACTCTGGTCATTCCTGTCCAACTCTTTATGTTCCGCAGCCAGGACAACTGCCTTCTACCCGATGTCCCTCTGCTTTACCCATTAATATCAGTCGAATGAGGTGGTATTTTTCTGCCCTTAGCACATGACCCAAAATCCATGTGTTCAAACCATCTTATTGTTCCATTCATTATTTTGTTCATAACATTTACATTCGCACGGCATTCACTTCTTATATTTTCATTCGACACTCTATCATACAAAGTTTTTCCACACATTCTTCTAAGAGATATCATTTCTACTGCATTTATTCTAACTTATTTATTCTAACTTATTTATTATAATATTCCAGTTATTATTATTCTATTTACGACTGGTTTCGGCAGCTTTAGACCGTGATAGCGAGCTATCGAAACGGCTATCGAACTAGCTTAATTAATATATAAGTGAAATAAAACATCATAAAAAATAATAACATTACTATGGGAAACAGTGATGTTTTAAAAAAACGAATTGATCGTCTTAATCCTAATTGAGATTTCTTCTCAAATTAAAAGTTTTTATATAACTGAATAAATATATGAAATATCATGCATAATTCATGTAAATTTTAAATTTTGTGTTTTATCTGCTTGGGAAATATCAAATTGTTATGGAATTTAATAATATATAATACAATAGATAAAAATAATTATCATGAAAAATACATAGTTTTTTTTTTTAATAACGTTTTTATAGATTTGTCCAAACTATGTTTTTTTATTATTTTAATTGAACTCCATTTCAAAAATAATTGTGAATTGATCAATTTATTTATTGTAAATATTTATTCGTTAAAAAAAAAAAGAGTTGCGAATATAAGAATCTCATTTTCAAAAATATTATATTTATGTGGTCCCAATTTTTTTGTTTGCTATATTTAATCTGTCGACATTTTAATTGATATATTAAACAATCTGTACCTACTTACACTTCTCTCTTTGCATTACAGAAAAGTCCCAAGATGGCGCCTGATTCAACAACTCCTGCATCAAACATCCGGCAAGCGTGTCCAGTCATCGAGAGCCAAGTTTCCGATCTCAAGGGGAAAAGGTCACAAATAAACGGAGACATCACAAATGCAGACATCTCAGCAGAACTACTAGTAGAGATAGCAAAGAAGAATGCCTTAGATGTACAAGAAGAGATTAACTCACTTCTAAATGAAGTACAGAAGCTGTCAGAGACCTTAGAAGAATCTAAAAAAGATGAAACTAATATTAGGCATCGTAAAATAGGAGATGTAAATGAAAATAATGTTGTAAAGAAAGTTCTTGAAGATGGGGATAAAAGTAAAGAACCATTTGTGCCACAGATAAGATGGCCAGACTTAACAGTGCAAATATTTTTACACGTCGGTTTTCTTTACGGATTATTTTTAATGCTAACTGCAGCGAGATTCTACACATCCATATTTGGTAAATATTAAACATTTATTATTTTATTTTAAACGTAAAAGAAAGGTATGGTTAGGATATGTTCTTCTTTTTTGTGTCATATCAGATTTTCTTAATGTTGACTTCAGTGTGTTGACCTGGGAGACTTTCACTACCCTGTGACTAGGGACTTTGACATTCCAGTTAGTTTCACAGATTCCTATTTGTTCCTTTACGTAGTGTTATCCTGGAAAATAATCAGTATGGTTTTGGGTAGATTTGATTACATACAACTCTTGAAGAGTTTTAGCCTCCTTAATGATTTTATTCCAAGCTCCTTGATCCTGTGCCTTATGCTCCTAGCAGTCAGTTTCCAACTTAGCCGGATCAGTCAAAACATTATCCGTTAGGTGCTGTCTAGACCTTCCTAGAGGTCTTACTCCGGTCGGTCTTTTCACGTACAAGATCTTGATTGCTCTGGTCTCTCTGGTTCGGCATATGTGCCCAATCCATGCTAGGCGACTGGCTCTTACAGTGCTCGTTATAAGAAGCTGCTGGGTCATCATATGGATCTCTTCGTTGCTCCTATGTCACGCATAAGTTCACGATGCAAAAAACCAGTAGATTCTTTGTTGTTCATTGTCCACGAATCAGAACCATATGTCAACACTGCTTGGTGTTTCCGGATAGAAGCATGAACTTTAGGTACGTCTTCAAGGAGACTGCAGCATATAGGCCTTTTGGAACTCTGTGTTTCAACTACGCGTGCATATCATTGGCTTCCATCACGACAGTAGATTTATTAAGAAAGAAGTTAAATTATTAATTGTATTAATGTATTATAATATAACTAACTAACTAACTAACCATCACGCCGTCTCCCCGAAAGGGTAGGCAGAAAGAATGGACTGTCACACTGCTGTCACATACATATTTTCTTATCCAATATTCACTTCCTAATTGACTGCAATGCTTGTTTTAAAAAGTTATTTAATCCATTGTTTTGGTGGAAACACTATGATACTTCAACATAATTAACTGTTTATATTGAAACACTTTGAGAATTGAGAATTACGTCATCTTGGAGGCTATCCATCTTTATGTTCCGGATAGTTATCTTCGACAGCGTTAGCACAGACTGTTTTATCTCCCAGCATGCAGAACCAACCTGCCTCTGGTGATGCCGGTGGGGAGAGCAATCAAACTGCTGAATATGATCACTTCGGAGATCGATGTCTTTCATATTCGTGAAAGTGCGTTCAGAAGAAAAATACTCTTGACTTTGGAGAGTATCTTGTATTCCTAATGTCGAACCATCTCTCATGCGTTCTTGGTATTATATATTTATTATATTATACCCGTTCTCAATAGTTGTCTTAAACTATAATATTATAATTGTTTGTAATATATTTTGAGAAAATAAACTGATTTGATTTGATTTGATAATATCATAATTTATTTATTTGATTTATATGAATTTGTCATGACATGCCAAAATTGAATGGCGAAAGAACTGTCGCGACAATTTCAAAGAAATGAAGTTAATAAATTGTTTTATGATAATAGTGATGCAAATTGAATATATTAGAGGAAACTTAACTAATAAAGAACTGTTATCATTTTTAAAAAGTGAATGTGGCAAAACAAATTGATTATGATTGTGACAAAACGAATTATATTCTGATAAGTTATTATAATAAAAAGTCTTTTTTGCTGAATCTTTAGTTGTTTCCAACACTTGATGATGCCAAGATGAGTTCACGAAATAGCTTTCACGACACTCTCGTGACAATAAATTGAGATACATATAATAACAATGGTTCATAATTAAAACATTTAATAATTTTGAACAATCATAGTGTTTCGGCTAAAACAATAGATTATCTCAAAATTTCAACTTATATATGTATTATCTAAAACCTCTTTACCACACCACTAGAAATAACCCAGTATCTCTGTTTATATTATATTATAGATTTCTTATGCTCAGGAACTATCTGAAATAATTGTAAAATCCCGATTCCAGTCAGGAGATAACAAAGATAAATCTTGAAACCAGAAGCAAACAACTTCTTTCTAATGTCTCTGGTTATTCATTATAATCTAATGTCACACAGTGGAAGATTTACAATATGTGTCCAATCATAAAACATTTACCACATGGAAGCAAATCTTTGTTACACTCTATAGATAAATTACCATTCAGTCACAGACAAGGTGATAAAAAATGTTGTATTATTTCAACACAATAGGTAATAATACGTGGATAATTTTTGTAATCCAATTAGAGCAATGGCAAACCTATATATAATTAATATGAATGAAAACGTCTGTTTTCTAGAAGTTTTATTATAACTTATGGGAATGACATGTTTCGCCTTTATTCCGCATTATCAAATGTCTTAGAGAAGCGAAATATATCATTCCCATAAATTATAATGAAACTTCTAGAAAGCAGACATCTTTATTCGTATTAATTTTTTTTAAAAGAAGTTTTATATCATTATTCAAGAAACCTAACGATATCAAAAGAGCCGCTCAGATGTACATTGATCATTGATAACATACCCATTGAGCAAGTCATGCGATTCACTTACCTAGGTGTAGAGTTATGTAGCCACAGTGACCTATATGACGAAGTGCGAGCACAAACCAACAAAGCGACAGCCGTGGCTAGCTGCTTGCGCAACACCATATGAAGGAACAAATACATGCTAACCGAAAGTCAAGATATACAAGGCATGCGTCCGCCTCATTATGATGTATGGAATAGAAGTCAGAGCCGATACCAATAGAACTAAGAACCTTCTTAGAGTAGCAGAAATGTGAACCCTACGCTCCATCGCAGGCAAAACCCTCAGAGATCAGATCAGAAATGAAACGATAAGGTCTGTCCGTGGCGTTGAGGACATAGTGAGATGGGGAAGAGGCAGATGGTGCTTTTAAAGAGACCACGTGGACCGCATGGAGAATGCAAGAATTGCATAAATTGTTAAAGATGAAAACCCAAGCAGCAAGAAACTACCAGGAAGGCCGCCAAAAAGATGGAGAGATGACTGGATACCATCATCCCAGGACAACTCATGGTCACAAACAGGTCATACGACCTAAACTGAGAGGAAGAAGAAGAAGTTCAAGAAACCAAATAAATAGAATTGGATATGGATAAATAATTTTCCCTAAAACACCAATATATATCTCAGATAGGGAGTGAACCCAGGACTTAATAAGATATCAATTTGATGTTACCACAGGGCTTTGCCAAAATATTATTTTTATTATTTTGTTGAATCACTCTTTACATCATTACAGCGTGAGCCAAATCAATATAGCTATCATATTAATTCTCATGACATGTGAAAGGTAGCTAATCTATCGCCATTTTATTATAACGTGAATTCTACACCAGACCAAGAGTGACAATCACACTACAACTCCAACAGGTGAGGGAGCAATAGCCCTCGGGCTGACTCTCCCGGCAACACAGACCAATGATGATGCCATCGCCGGGAATGGAACCGGTGTGGTAATCGTAGCACTTACCACTCGGCATAGTTCACATATACTCGTACTTATTTAGATATTGTATGTCATTACACCGAGTTCATCATTTTATGTATTGGGAGTAAAGTATGTGTAATTAGGGTGAGGTTTGTTAATAATGAGAACGTAACACTATTTATTAACGTAAATGATACAGACTTCTAACATAAGTTTAACTTCAATTTCGATTAACTAGATTGTACTGTTAACTCTTCTTATCATTTACACTTGTGGTAACATGTAATTGGACTTATTCTATTGTTTCTATGTGTTTTATTTATGTACTGTAATCGCTGTTTGTTACCCCAAATATATTAATAAATATAGTGTGCAAGCATATAGGTCTATAATATAATCGGCAAAGGTTGAAAGTGTTTCAGAAAAGATTATCCCCAATCCGCAATCTTGACATTTTCAATCAAGACAGAGGAGAAAGGGAGAGAGTTGTGAATATAAAATATACTCTTGCTAAAATGCTTTATTTCCAAAAAATCTAAGATGGCAGCGCACAATGGTGTTCTTGTGCCGACCCCTGTGTATGGAAGTGAAGCATGGAACTGGCAAAAGAAGGATGAAAGTAGAAATGAGTTATCTTAGACGAATGTGTAGAAAAACTGGGTAAGGTAGAGTTTCAAATGCAAATGTAAGAAGTGAATGCGGTGCAAAAGAAAGTATTATGAACAAAATTATGAAAGGGTCGTTTAGATGGTTTGGCCACTTAGAAAAAATTAATGAAGAAAGAATGCTAAAAATAGTATTTGTTAACAATGTAAATGGAACTAGAAATAGAGGAAGACCGAGTAAAACGTGGCACGATCAATTAAATCAAATATTGAATGCAGGCCACATGAGGAATCAGAGAAATCGATGTGCGTGCATGACATGTTATATGAATGTTGATAAAGTGAGCGAAGGATTCCAGGAAAGAAAAGTGTGACAGTCCATTATTTCTGCCTACCCCTTTCGTAGAGACGGCGTGAAGGTTAGTTAGTTATAATTTGAATTTGGGTAGGTACTTGCTAAAGTAGGGCCAAAAGTTGATGGACAATGATCTCAAAATGAATAGTCCATTGTTTTCGCTGAAACACTATGATACCTTAACATTTTAATCTGTTAAATTAGACAGCTGTTTCATCAACCTATGTTGACATCATCAGGTGTTACAATAATATACCAAATGTCAAATTTTCGTGATTTTTCGAATGACGATTTGTTCCTATGTCAATTTGAATAATTTCTTTGATACAATTTTGAAGTTCTTGCTGAAATTGAGTTAGGTACATAAATATTTTAACTAAAATAACGGTTAGTTACTATTTATAGGAGACTAGCTGACCCGGCAACGCTTCGCTATTGCTAAATTCGAGTACATAAATAAACCCAATATATATTCAACAAATACAATTAAAGTTCAATAACAATTCGTTTATTTATTGGATTAAATGCCATGTGTATGGATGCAAAAATGTGTGTCTATATCTTTAAAACAAAGTTTCAATCCAAGCAAACTCGCTGTGAATTATAAACTTGAATACATATTACTAAGGTAATTGAAAAACTATTTTTTGAATATTTTATATGAAATTTAATAATCAAATAAACAATATTATATCACATTTGCAGAAAACATTCATTATATTAAAGAAACAAAACTCTTGATTTTGTTGTCCATGAAATTCACATCAGAGCCAATAAAGTAAGTTTCTACGATCGTGATTTCGGCACTGCGAGTCCGCTGGCGTGGAATAGTAATATAGATGATAATACTACAAAAGCCTCCCTTCCCGACTTCCACAACTGTATCCCTCGCCGCTCTGCGCCATTGACCTCCTGCCACTCGTTTAATGTCATCAGACCATCTTGCTTGTGATCTGCCAGAATTTGTGTAGCTGTTTCTCTTTCGCCACTCCAGGCCAGAAGATCTTATCACCCGTTGTCCTTGCTTTATGACCGATCCCATTCCATTTAAACATTAGTTATTTTACACGCTGCATCGGCAACTTTGGTCCGATCCTTGATTCATCAATTTTGGGCCCTGGAATTAAAAAAAAAAAAATTTGAATTGCCATAAGGCGGACACCGAAGAGGCGCATAAGGCAAAATTTAAATTTCCATACAATGAATGAATTACAACTGTTTTTCACTTGTTTGCTGAAGATATTCTTCATATAAAAGGCAGTTCATGCTATATGCATAATAATAATAATAATAATTAGGCTAATTTGTCAAATTAACTAACTAACTAACTAACCATCACGCCGTCTCCCCGAAAGTGTAAGCAGAGAGAATGGACTGTCACACTTTTACTGATGCGGCACTCCATCCTTCTCTTTTCGCCCCGCGGGAGGCGCGGTGTGATGGGTTGCGAACCTCATCGCCACCAATAGGCATCTCCCGCGCACACTTCGATCGTCCAACACCCACAAAATAAATCTAAAACAAATAATATAAAATACAATGATATAAAATAAAATAACAAAATAAAAATAATTTTACACAAAATGTTCTTTTTAGACGGTGCACATATTGTCTATTTAATTTATAATATGTTCCACGTATCCACTGTTTTTTAATTTAGCACATAATGTAATAACACATAATGTTTTTTTCGATGTTGCACATGTTGACTTGGACGATCCGGACATTTGTGTTTATTTAATTTATGTTACACGTATCCACCCTTTTTTAAATTATCTGTAGTAAGGCACTTAACCAGCAAGAACTTGAAAATAATATTGAAGAAATGATTCAAATTGTCATTGGAACAAATGAAAAATTTATTTCTACACCTGTCAAAATTCTTTACAAAAACGATAAAACTAATAAAACCTTTTAATCTGATTAATTTGATTAATTTGTCAAATTAATTAAACTAATCAGATTTTAAAGGTTGGTCATGTTAGAAGTCGGAGGAATCGACATGCGTGTATGACTCGTTGTATGAATGTGGAGGAAGCTAGAGAGGTTTGCCAGGATAGAGTAGTGTTATGGTCCATTCTCTCTGCCTACCCCTGTGGGGAAACGGCGTGATGGTTTGTTTGTTTGTTTAATTTGTATAATCGCCGTTTTCGTGAATAGCTCACCTCAAGGGCGCTTTGACATTGTTTTTAGTCATGAAAGGTGCATGTGACAACAGCGAAATCACGATCGTAGAAACTTAATTTATTGGCTCTGATGTGAATTTCATGGACAACAAAATCAAGAATTTTGTTTCTCTAAACATATGAATGTTTTGTGCAAATGTGATATAATATTGTTTATTGATATACAGACAACCGTTGTTAACATTTTATGCGATAATTTGAAAAGGTGGGTTTTTAGGTGATATTTAAAGTCTGTCGGATTGTCAATGCATCTGAGGCGTGCAGGAAGCATATTTCAGGCGGACGAACCTACTACTGTGAAAGCCCGAGCAACACAAAATTCAGATATACTCGTATAGGTGGCACGTTTGGGAATGTGCTTAATTATTGTCTATAAACTGTAAATTTAAAAACCTTACCTGAAATTAATAATGGAATTTTCATATATGAATGAAAACTACTAAAAGTAGCTTATGTGTAATGTAAAAATGTAAAAATGTAATGTAAAAATTACTTTTAAGTTGATCAGATTGAAGTTTTTGGTTCGACATCATTATTAAATCATTAGGGAGTTTATTAAATTCTGTAGAGGCTATAAATTGTAAGGATTTTACACCGAATCTAGTTGAACGCAATGCTTCTTATTCTGTGAGCGCGTATCATGTTGGTGTACGTCCGTATTGAATATTGGTCGAGTATTAGAGCGCGTTGATGACTTTATTATTTGTAGTATAGTTTTAGTGATCTCTAATTTTGGATGGATTTGAAATGGAATTATTTTCGTCTGAGAATATAGGGCCCTTACATGAGTGTACCACGGTAGACGGAAAATATTTCTAACAGCACCGATTTTGGATCACCTGAATCTCATTAGCTTTCTTCTTTGTAATAAAGCCCCAAATACAGGAAAGGTAAGACAGATGAGAATGTATCATGGAGTAGTAAACATAAATTGTCTATATTCTTATGTAACGAATTAAACCAATTAATCCAATTTAAACCTGTACATACCATTCCAAATTAGTTCATAAAGATAACAACATTGTCTTGTGATACGCATATATCGAAGTGTGGGATCCATCCTCTGGACATGCGAACTCCAGTATCTTCTGCGTTGTTTTCCCCATCCTCTGCACATGCGCAATCCATTATCTTCTGCGTTGTCTTCCCCATCCTCAAGCAAATGAAATAACCTGAAATCAATTTCATTATCTTTGAATATTTTAAATCTCAGCATAATGTAGAATGTAATGGTCAAAAATGGAATATTACTGGACTCTTCTAACTGAGGCAGCTAATGCTGCATATAAGGATATGTTTACCTATCACAGCATTTGTTTTCAGAGAAAAACTAAAACAGCTGAAGTAACTCATAGTGTATTTGGGTATGTGTGCTGCTGGAATTACTCAGTGGAATGGAAAATAAAGAAGAATTGCAACATGCAGATGCACCAATATGGCTCATTATCAAAATAATTTCAATCCCAATACAAAAATATCCCCATTAGACCAGTGGTCTCTCACAACCAGGCAATTATTTTATCAAAACTTAATATCTAATCCCAAAGATATAGATTTTCGCCCTGCCAGAACAATTTTACATTAAAACAACATTATTAAAATAGATTATACCAATTAACTAATTATTACACAACGAAACGTCATAACCTAAAATGACACGTAAGTAAAACGAATAAATTGATATTGTATATCATTAGAACTTTCTTATCGTTGCTGTGGTAATTTTAATATTTCCCTGACCAAAGTACGCGTATAAAGAACACCTTTATGTTTGAATTCATCAAATGTCATATTAATTGTATTTTAAATAACTAATTAAAATCATAATAATTAAATAACATTAATAAAATAGCGCAATACCATTCAAAATTCTGCCAGTTGTTACTCGCCCGCTACTCCAGGGTGCATCTTATCATCCGTTGTCCCTGCTATATGACCGATTCCATTCCGATCTCTGATTAATTAATATTGTTTCCTAGAAATAACAAAAAAATAATATTGGAATTGGCATAAGGCGGACATCGAAGAGGCGCATATGGCAAATTTTCAACTTCCATACAATTAATGAATTCCAAGTGTTCACTAAGCAGTATATTTAAAAAAAATACTCGAGGCTCTTGATCGAGCATTGCACGAGTTGCGTGGAAATGTGTTAATATTATATGTAGGAGATTTTAGAAACTTTACCTGAACGGCAAAAATAAGTACCAAAAACTATGCTAATCAATGCAGTTATGATTGTGCTAAAGAAATAACAAAAATTTTACAAAAGCATTCATTACAACCAGACTCCTTCATATAAATTGTCTATATTCTTATATACACAAAATAAACCAATTAATTCAAAATTTAAACCTGTACATATCAAAATATAAACATTGAACTTACGGAACTGATAATCGCCGTTTTCGTGAATAGCTCACCTCAAGGGCGCTTTGACAATGTTTTTAGTCATGAAAGGTGCATGTAACAACAGCGAAATCACGATCGTAGAAACTTACTTTATTGGCTCTGATGTGAATTTCATGGACAACAAAATCAAGAATTTTGTTTCTCTAAACATATGAATGTTTTGTGCAAATGTGATATAATATTGTTTATTGATATACAGACAACCGTTGTTACCATTTTATGCGATAATTTGAAAAGGTGGGTTTTTAGGTGAGAATTAAAGTCTGTCGGATTGTCAATGCATCTGAGGCGTGCAGGAAGCATATTTCAGGCAGCCCGAGCAACACAAAATTCAGATATATAGGTGGCACGTTTGGGAATGTGCTTAATTATTGTCTATAAACTGTAAATTTAAAAACTTTACCTGAAATTAATAATGGAATTTTCATATATGAATGAAAACTACTAAAAGTAGCTTATGTGTAATGTAAAAATGAGCCGGTTTTCATTCGCCACTCCAGGGTACATCTAATTCACTGATCATCCGTTGTTTGATTGATCTAATTCCATTTTAACGAAGTTATTTTGCACGCTGCATCGGTAATTTTCGTCCCATCTCTGATCCGTTACTTTATTTTCCTAGAAATAAACGGAAAAAGTCATAAGAATTGTGTCATTCATTCATATTGTAATTCATATTGTATATCATTAGAACTTTCTTACCGTTGCTGTGGTAATGTAACAATTTCCCTGACCAAAGTATGCGTATAAAGAAAACGGCAAAATAGAAGAAACTGAAAATATATTTATGAATTAGAAATATAAATATTAAACAACTTACGGAAGCAAGTTTCTTCATATTAAAGTAGAATTGCAACATGCAGATGCACCAATATGGCTCATTAACAAAATAATTTCAATCCCAATACAAAAATATCCCCATTAGACAGTGGTCTCTCACACCAGGCTCTGAATTATTTTATCAAAACTTAATATCTTATCCCAAAGATATAGATTTTCGCCCTGCCAGAATTATTTTACATTAAAATAACATTATTAAAATAGATTATACCAATTAAATAACTAATAATTACACTATGAAACGTCATAACCTAAAATGACACGTAAGTAAAACGAATAAATTGATATTGTATATCATTAGAACTTTCTTACCGTTGCTGTGGTAATGTAACAATTTCCGAAATATAACTTTGAAATATTTAATGCGGAAATATAATATGTATTCATTTCAACGGCAAAATAGAATAACTTGAAGATATATATGAATTAGAAATATAAGTATACCTACAAAATATTACGACGTAAATTACGTTTTGACAGGAGACCACGTGACCAATCGAACGGCTAGAATTCTAGAAAACGAATATCATTAAGTAATCACCGTCGAACGTAAGAGGAACGAATAAGTTTCAGCCACACGAAAAAATAAGATTTCGTGCATAACCTCAAAATGACGTGTAAAAATTATACTCGCCAAAATTTGGAAGCATAATTACCTGTCTACATTAATGTACATTAAAATATGGCCAATAAAATAGACTGTACCAATTAAACAACCAATTATTTTAGTACGTAATAAGTAAAACGTATTAAGTATTATACATCCCAAAGTAAAACGCAATATATTGGACTGTCAGAAAGCAAAACACATTGTTGCCAGTACACAAAATTACATGGAGACTGAATTCTCTCCAGACCATGTCAAACGAATATAGACTCAAAAGATTGATACTCAGGTGATACGAACATTAAGGTCTATATTCGTTTGCACTACGAAAATTTTCAATTAATTGATTAATTTATAAAGTTAATTAGAGCTCGATTAATAACAAAAATATGCCTATGACGACCGCTGAATTCCAATTAGTCCATTCTCCAAATTTCAAAAGGATCAGCTCAGGAATAACGTCAGAAATAGTCGACACACACCCGGAAGATCGCCTTTTATTTATATAGATAGATAGATAGATAGAAGATAGATAGAAGATAGATAGATAGATAGATAGATAGATAGATAGATAGATAGATAGAAGATAGAAGATAGAAGATAGAAGATAGAAGATAATATTAAAGGTGGAAAATATAATAATAAAATAATAATAAAACAGTATTTAGAAGGAACAATTACACATAGTATAGAGTCAAAAACGATGAAACATAATAAATTAAAAACGATAAACAATAACAGGAAGTAGATTACATTAATAGGAAAGGTGACAAAAGTTGAAGGTAGTATTATTATATTTTAGCTAGATTGTACAGGGGAAAAGTTTTTAATGTACTATGTACTATATCACTTGTTGAATCTATTTTAAAGCATTTCTTCTTTATTCAGCTGTTCAATTTTACTTCTGAAATCAATTATTTCAAGAAATGTATCTTTTATGAGAGGAATATACATAAATATAAAGAAACAGTACATAATTGTATATTTTGTTGGTAAATTGTGCAAATTGATTCTGACTCACACAGATATCTTAATATGATGCCAGATATAGTAAACAATACACATTACACAAGGTTATGCGGAATGTAAGTAAGCGGATGGAGGTGACGCAGAAGCCATTGATGTTTTTTTTTAATATGTATTCACAAAAAATATATATTTAAGTCGCTTCTACCTGTGAGTTAAATATTTTGCCATCAAAAGTCATAATTACTTAAAAATTAACTTAGAAAACTTAAGAGCCTTCAATTTTTCTTATGAAGCTTTTTTTTTTAACCGCCCTACCTTCAGGTAATTTTCCGAGACACGTGGAAAAAAAAAGCAGGTTTTTATAAATGTAATTTAATTACACATTAATTTTATTTTTTTAAATTATGAAACGTCAAAGACTCAACTGCACACTTCGCCTGCCCCTTGTAAAACTATCATACTTGTGAAGACTTGTACACAAGTGTTGTTGGCACACGCGCGTATTCCTAACAGTTTGTACATTTTAGGTACATTACTTTTTCTCAAGCGTGTACGTGATACGGGATAGCGCAGAATGGTACAGTCAAAGTGAACGTATCACGTACGTTCAAATACGTAGGGTGGTTAAATATGTCTACTTACTTTCTTACTTCCTATGGCCATACGACTCTTGAAGAGTTTTAGCCTCCTTGATGATTTTTCGCCAAGCTCCTCGATCCTGCGCCTTTTGCTCCCAGCAGTCCGATTCGCCCAACCTAGCCAGATCAGCCAGTACATTGTGAATTAAGTGCTGTCTAGGCCTTCCTAGTGGTCTTTCTCCAGTCAGTCTAGCCGCGTACACGGTCTTGATTGCTCTGGTCTCTTTGGCACGGCATACGTGTCCAATCCATGCTAGGCGACCGGCTCTTACAGTGCTCGATATTAGAGGCTGCTGGGTCATCGTACGGCTCTGTTGGTTGGTCCTATGCCTCCAAGTTCCCGCTGCAACACCGGGTCTGGGTCCCAGGATCATTCTCAGTATCCTATTCTCAAACCAGTAGAATAAAACCATAATAACAAAAATGGTCGTTCATAATGGAGTTTTAGTACCAACCTTAATGTATAGAAGTGAAGCAAAAGAAGGATGAGATAAGAATGTAAAACGATGTACGACAGAATTTCAAATGCTGATATAAGGAAGAAATGTAAAGCGGAAGAAAGTATTATGAACAAAATTATGAAACGAACACTGCGTTGGTTTGGACATATGGAACGCATGGATGAAGAAAGAATGGTTAAGCAAGTATACATTAACAAGTTGAATGGAGTACGGAGTCGTGGGATACCGAAGAAAACTTAGCATGATCGAATTAATCAAATTTAAATGGTCTACCATGTTAGAACTCGGAAGAATCGATGTGGGTGTATTACTCGCTGTATGAATGTGGAGGGACCTAGAGAGGTATGTCAGGATAGAGTAGTGTGACAATCCATTCTCTCCGTTATTGTTGACTACGTAAGATCAAATGCGAACACGGGATAATAAAACAGATGAATTTGTTCTTAACCAAATTTGGAGCAAGTTATTTAAGTGGTTCAGGCATATGAAAAGAAGGAGGGACATTTTTAACTTGTTTAAAAATAGTAGCCATAGTAGTGTGTTATAAAACCTTTAGCTTAGTTTATAAAAACTTGGATCAATTCAAATTTATGAATATTGATAAAACTCTAGAGATATACCAGGATATAAATATTCAATCCATTGTCATTGCCTATATTCCCCCGTATATGGTGTGATGGATAATTAGTTAGACTGGATACATAATATAATATAAATAATCAGTGGTCATAATTAAATAATAACCATTGTATGTGAGTTGAGATGTTTGAACACAGAGTAATTACAATTAATAATAATGCAAATAATAATAACTTATAACTTAGGTAAATAATTCACTGTGTAGGTTAAAAATATTATCCATTTTTCATATATGATTATGTTCACGTGTCTTATCTCCAAATCTGCTGGCATTCCTCGAACGCCATCATCCCTTGGTTTTCCTGCCACCGTCGACGCCGCCTCCTCCTGCCTCGCTGCCACCATCGCTGCCAATCCGCTGTTTACTTCAATGACCCATGCCCCAATCCTTCCCTTTCCACCATCCTTATCCCATCCTGTATCTCAACCCCATTGCTATATAAGTCCTCACCCAAGGCCACCGGCCCACACCCAAGGACACTCTTGTCCCACTCAGTTCTGTATCCAGGACAAATAGGCCCCCACCGAAGGCCACTCCCTGTCACCGTGCATAGCCACCCCCGACCCCTTCACACTTCCTCCCTACCTGGGTAGTCAGGTCCAAATGTCTGACACAACCCACTACATCCTCCAAGTAACCCTCCCTTCACCATCTAACAATATCCAACCTCAACATCTAAGAAAGAAATATCCAACATGTGGGGGAGCAATAGCCTTCGAGCTGGTACTCCCGAAAAGACAATATCCAAGAAGATCGTGTGTCTATGATTAGAGTTGTGTAAACAACCATAAACAAAAAGTGTTCCAAAACAGCATCATCCCTTTTTATTTTTCAAGAACTAAAGTAAGATGTTTAATTTTCAGCAATGGCGACAGTATATACTTCGGGATTTGGCATAACCGCTGGAGCCCATCGACTATGGTCCCACCGAGCTTATAAAGCTAAATGGCCTCTCAGACTCCTCCTTGTCATGCTTTTCACCATTACAGGACAGGTAAACAACAATTTATTGTATTTATCACTTTGATCGTCACGATCTCCTTGAAGATCGAAGTCTTTTATATTACTGAAAGTACAATCAGAAGACAAATACTTTTGACTATTGACAGTATCTTTTCTTCGTAAAGTCGAACCATCTCTCATGCGATCCTGGTATTTTACAAGTATAATATATTTTACCTGTTTTCAATAGATTATACTTTAATTTTGTTTGTAATATCTTATGAGAAAATAAACTGATTTGATTGATTTATCAATAGGAGTATTGTCTTTGAAACATTCAATGATGTAAATATATCAATGCATCTTATACATTTTTCATTATGCAACATTTTAAATAGAGAACGCTCAGACTTTGAATTTCAATTGGTAATATTACATTTATAGAACGACTTATGATTGGATAAATTTGTCTGGACAACACGATGCCGGCAATTTAAACCAATCATTACAAGTTATTTTTAACCAATTGTAAATCAATCAATTTATGAATTATGGTGCAAGTTGCAATCTGAATATAACTGTTGAAAATATCATTAAGATTTCAAGTGTTTTATTTGATTCCTAAATGTAGAGATTTACCTTAATCTTGTTTACTGTTTAATCGTGTCAAACATAACTTAATAATAATAATTAGACTAATTTGTCTTCAAGGGCACTCTGACAATGTTTTTTTTTGTCATGAGAGCTGCATCTGACACTTACAATCAGATGATAGTTGTTTATAACTTGTATAACATGTACCTAACCTATCCTTACTGTTTCAGCGTGATGTATACACCTGGGCTCTCGACCACCGTGTTCACCACAAGTACAGCGAGACAGATTCGGACCCTCATGATGCCCGCCGTGGCTTCTTCTTCTCCCACGTGGGCTGGCTTGTACTGACTCCTCATCCTGATGTGGTTGTTAAGAGAAAAATCATCGACATGAGTGATCTTGAGGCAGATCCCATTGTCATGTGGCAAAAGCGGTAAAACCAACCACATTTAATATTTTCAATTAGTTTTGTTATACTTCTGTTCAATCAGTACTACAACATTATGCACAATTCAGACTTTTTGTTATTCAAATAGAAGGTCAATCTTTATTTGTTATTTCTTGAACAATGATATTAAACTCGAAATTAAATATTAATACTAATAAAAATATTTTTTTTCTAGAATAGAATTTCTATGGAAATGACATGTTTTGCCTTGATTAAGCATTATCAAATATCATTTGATAATGCCTTAGCAAGGTGAACATGTCATTACCATTTAATATAATAAAACATCTAGAAAATTAATGTTTTATTTCATATTTTAAATCTTTCTGGATGTACATATATTCTGCTGTCATGACAAAATATGACAAAATATTAACTTAACTTGAAAGAGTCTTTATACACATAAATCGTTATGTATGGTTTCACATATTGCAATTAAATCAATGATAATTTATGAAAATAATAAAAATAAATCCTTTATAATATTTATTTAGATTTATTCCACTTGATTTTTGGTTTCAATCAGTTTCAGCAGCTTGCTGCGATCTTCTGGTGGTGAGCTGCCAAAACCAGTTGAAACCAAAATTCAAGTAATAAAACTAAATACAGGAACTAAACAAAAGATTTTGTTTAAATGTTTATTTTTTTCATTATTTACATTGGAACTTACCAAGGAATTTCAGTAAACAAAATTAACATTTTTAATCAATGATGTTTCCAAATGTAAAGTAAGGTAAAGTTAGGTTAGGATAGCGAAAATAATCTCTTTAAATTGTCAAGTGTACATACAATCATAAAATGATTATCTTTTCAGATTGTACATCCCTCTATTTGGTCTCCTAAATATTATATTCCCTGTGCTCTTCCCGGTGTGGATGTGGCAAGAGTCACTGTGGATCAGCTTTTGGGTGAACTTCAACTTTCGCTTCACCTTCACGCTCAACATTGCCTTCTTCGTCAACAGCGTCGCACACATGTGGGGCCAGAAGCCTTATGATAGGTAAGAATTGTATTAATGCACACCTATTGGTTTTATAACCTAAACAATGCCATAGTTGCATCGTTCACTATTTGTTTTACAGATTTCATATCAATCGCTTTTGATTCCAGGAATATTAGCCCAGTGGAGAACATGGCGGTGGCGATTGCAGCGCTGGGCGAGGGCTGGCACAATTACCACCACGTATTCCCCTGGGACTATAAAACATCCGAGCTTGGAAACTACACATATAACATCACAACTGCTTTTATTGACTTTTTTGCAAAGATTGGATGGGCATCTGACAGTGAGTAAATTACTTGTATCAATTGCTTTTCATTGTGCAAATGTATTGAATTGTTTTGTAGCAAACCAGTTCTAGTGCCAACCCTTATGTCTCTCTCTGGTTTCAATCCTGGGATTGGTTTGCAGCAATTTTCTCTATTCTTCTCTTCCATTCTTCCCTGTCTTGTGCGGCTCTTTTGAAATGTGCATATGATGAGCAGCACACGTCCACCTACAGGTCCTCCAGGTACTCTCGGCGTGGGCGTCCCTTAGAGTTTGTCTCCTCGGTCATACCCTCCATTATGGCATGCAAGAGGCCTTCTTGTCGTATTACATGGCCGTTCCATCTTGCACGCCTTTCGGACAAGGTCCTGTCTTCCTCCTTCGATTCTTTGGAGAACCTCCTCATTTGTAATGTGGTCTTTCCAGGAAATTCCTAATAGTCTTCTATAGGACCACATCTCAAAAGCCTCTAGTCTCCATTTATCTCTTTCGGATAGGCACCATGTCTCGCAGCCGTAAATCAAGATACTCCATACATAGGTCTTGATGAGGAGTATTCTCAGTTTTAGGTCTATATTATTCGTCCCATGTTATTTTGCTCCCGAGGTAGACAAACTCCTTGGTGTTCTTTAGTGGAACTCCTGACATCACTACTCTCATCTGATGTTGCGTTCGGCCTACAATCAGCAGCTTTATTTTGTCTTTGTTTATCTTCATGTTGTAGTTATTTTGAAGAATGCTTTGCATAGTTGTTAAGGCCTCTTGCAGTCCTTCTTCACTTTCAGCAACCATAGCAATATTGTCAGCAAACCTTATCATATCCACCTTTTGCCCGTGTATCTTTACACCTTCTCTGTGACTCATTCTCTCTCTCAAGTCGTTAATCGCACTCTGTATATAAGTGTTAAAAAGAGCAGGTGACAGAGAGCATCCCTGTCTTACCCTCATGTATGGATGTGAAACTTGTAGCTGGCAAAAGAAGGACGAAAGTAGGATAAATGCCGTAGAAATGAAATCACTGACAAGAATGTGTGGGAAAACATTACATGATAGAATACCGAAAAACGAAATAAGGAAGAAATGTAAGACAGATGGTTGCATAATAAGTAAAATTAAAAATGAAAGAGAGAAGAATGATAAAAATGTAGTATATAAGCAGTATGAGTGGAAAGAGAAGCTGTGGAAGACCAAGGAAAGCATAGCATAACCAAATTAATCAAATAATGAAAGGCGGCCACATTCCAAGTCGAAAAAATTGACGAGCATGCATGTTACGATGTATGAAAGTAGAAGAAAATAAAGAGGTATTTCAGGACAGAGCAGTATGGCAGTCCATCTTGTCTGCCTACCTCTCCGGAGAAACGCCATGATGATTGGTTAGTTAACCAGAAACTAATTATATTATTTATATTTTTGATAACATAAACTTGAAATTCAGCCAGAGAATGATCTAATGCTATGTGTGGTCTGTTTTATTGTATGGATGTGAAACGTGGACCTTAAAAGTCAACTCAATGAACAGACTGGAAGCATTTGAAATGTGGCTCTATCGACGAATTCCCTGGACAGACATGGTTACCAAAACCGAAGTCCTGAGGCGAGCTGGAGTTGACAGACTCTTATCAACTATCAAGGTTTGGAAGTCATCACATCTGGATCATATACTACGTGAGGAAAAGTACCACCTTCTCCAACTGATATTGGAGGGGAAAATTGAGGGACGCTGAGGGCCCGGTAGAAGACAGATGTCCTGGCTAAGAAACGTGAAGGAGTGGACCGGCATCCAAAGTGTGGAGGAGCTGTTCCAAGCAGCGCAGGACAGGGACAGGGCACTTGAAGAAGAAGATATTTTTGATTATTTAAGTAATTTGGAAATCAAGTTAACAAATATTTATTTCAAATTTTCATGGTTATAAACCATATTTATAGCAGGCAATGCAACAACAAAATTAATGATAATATTGCTTGCTAATGAATTTCATATTTTTGTCTCTGGTTTTGCACACCTCAATTCAAGACTTTTCCATTAAGAACCGTATATTTAATACTCTTAAATATTTACAGGAAAGTCAGTGTCTGCACAGATGATTGCCAGGAGAGCAGTAAAATGTGGAGATGGGAGTTTTACCATTGATCACCACAACATGGAGGTGGCTCCTGTTTGGGGATACGGCGATGCAGACATCCCCCAAGAAGATATTGCAGAACTTGAAAATATGAAAGATGGCGCATAGATAAAATATTATTTTACCTATTCAAGATTCAATTTGTTGCTTAATTCATGCGATTTATGAAACATATGAATCAAAACAAAAGCAGTATTGTTTTAATTTGTTAAAGCGACTGGGCTCTTTATGGGAATGTTTGCTGCCAATATTTAAATGTTTTGTGCCATTTTAGAGTGTTGGGATTTTCAAGATACTTGTTTAAACAATTACATTTATTTTGACATTGCGTACATTTTATGTACCAATCTCTTTACACTACTATATTTGTTTTAATTTAGACACCTTTGTATTTGTACTATTAATTTGAAATAAAATTTCTAAGATACGAATAGGAAGTTTATTTTGAATAATTTCATCAATCCGTGATTAATAAATACCAATTCTAATAATAATTAACTCATTGTATCTACAAAAATACTAGAGTTACTAAAAGTATTTGGTTTTTAAGCCTAACACTCCCGTCATTGATAAACTTCTTATAACCACACAAATACAACATCTAGACCGCTTTTCCCTTTTTTACTAATATGTGGGCCACACAAGCCTCGAACAAACCTAATGTCAAACTCATCCAATCTGCTATATCGCACCTTCGGTGATACAAGGGCATAATTGTTAAACTTTCTCAAAATGCGTTAAGTATGCCAATGTATTTTAAAAACATCCCTTTATCTGGAGGAACAAAGTCGCTCATTAAGTTCAGTCTCATTTTGTCAGAGGGCGATAGTGTATGATCAATATAGCCACAATAACACAATATTATTCCACAAAAATCTTAAAATGATAAAAATTACAAAACGTGCAATTGTGCCCTTGTCTTACCGAAGGTACGATATGATTAAATCTTGTATTGACAAATCACAATTTAAATACGAAAAATGAAAAACTACAACCGTTATATTGGCAGTGAACCTTAACAAAATCTCAGTGGTAACAATAACTTCATTTGTATACCTAAGTATATTTTAGTTTATAACACACAAGTCAGGTAGAAAGTGTATCTACCCACAAATGTTATGATTACTATCATTATTCTGTTGTGTTTAATTTATATTTATATTTGTAACTGGGCTTAAAACCAGCGTACTTTTGATAGTATAGTGTTTTGACTAATGCCATCTCGAAATCTCTGTTTACCAGGCCCCAATGTTGAATTTAATGTGGGGCTGGTTTGATCTGACAGCTGTCAAATGTAATTTTTTTTTAAATATTGTGACTTTTTGATTAATAATTTTGATTTTGAAATATTGATTAATCGTGAATTTTTAACATCCTTAACTTTTCAGTATTGTAGTTAAAATATTTCACAAATATATACCATAAATATATTGATTACATTTTAGCATTAAAAAATGGACCTTTAATCTCATTCTCGATTCGAAATACTTTAAGTTTTTATTAATTTAAGAATATATACTAATTAGTATGTGTGCGATATGAATATGTGATACATTACATTTATCAATTCTTTTTAAATTTATATTACATACAGAGCTTTTATAAATGAATCTGTTAAAAAGGGATGCATATTTAACAAGATACAAAAAAGTTCTATTTAAATACTAGCAATCCATTCCCTATATTTACAAAAATAATGCATTTGGCAACACTTAACGTAAAATTTAGAACTATATATTGTCTATGTTCTTTTTTGTAATTAGAAACACGATATAAGTATGATTTTTATGAACACTTTGCAGTCATTGATTTTGAAAATTTCTAACAATTCCAAGCCTTTTTAGATGTCCAGGAAAGGAAAGTAAATTTATAGTCTTTATAAAATTTTAATAACTATTAGGCTAGAAGCTCTATGGAAGCATTGCAGTGAAAGTGCCTAATTTGCCTTATTGTCTTACTTAATGTATATTGATTATTTTTGTATTTAATTGGCATCAAAGTATTAATATGCCTTCCTTATACTGTTAATACAATATTACATAAATACCTATAATGCTTAAGCATTCTGATATCATTTTGTATATTTTTGATAAGATTTATGATTATGTGAATGCCATTTGATAAAATATTTGAGCTATTGTGGGACCAAACGAGACATTATCTCAATTAACCCAAGCTTGTTGACATAAGCTTTTATTTTTGGATGTGGATTATGCATTTTTATGAATATGTAGTTTTGTATTTTCTATTACGAATTTTGAACTCATGAAAATGGGAATGCATACATGTGTTTATGTATTATATACACTTACTTACTTCCTATGGCCATATAACTCTTGAAGAGTTTTAGCCTCCTTGATGATTTTCTTCCTAGCTCCTCGATCCTGCGCCTTTTGCTCCCAGCAGTCCAATTCGCCCAACCTAGCCAGATCTGCCATAACATTATCCGTTAGGCGTGTCTGCGTGTTATTGGGTCTAGGCCTTCCTAGAAGTCTTACTCTGGTCAGTAATGACGCTTACAAGGACTTGATTGCTCTGGTCTCTTCAGCTTGGCATACATTCCCAATCCTTGCAAGACGATTGGCTCTTACGGTGCTCGTTATAGGAGGCTGCTGGGTCATTATACGAACCTCTTGGTTGCTTCTGTGCCTCTTGGTTGTTGCTGCAATACCAGGTCTGGGTCCCAGGATTCTTACGATCCTATTTTGAAACCGGTAGATTTTTTGATGTTTAAAAGTCCACGACTCAGAACCATCCGTCACCACATCTTGATTATGGTGTTATAAATCTACAGCTTGGTGTTTCTGAGTTTGGACTTTACTTACATCTTCAAGGAGGCTGCAATATGTCTATATATTATATGAAATGAAATTCAAAAATAATTGCATTACCAAACAAACAAGATTTCAGAACAAAATAGTTTAACAAAAGCAAATAAATGTATCATTTTTCAGAATCAAAATCTATATTTGTTTCACACAAACGTAAATATTGTTTCTTGAACAATCACTGAAAACTCCATATTAAATATTTAATCTTGGTGAACATTTTAGTTTTCTAGAATTTTTATTATATTTTACGGAAGTGACATGTTTCACCTTTTCGATTTGACCTAGTCATAAGAGTGTTCTTCTGAAATCTACTTTGGTATCAAATTTTATTTATCTATGAAAACACTTTATTTTAGATTCTTGTAATTGATACAATTTTTTAAAAACTATAATTCTACTTTTATACATTATGTGGGTTGTTCCCATTTAGTTATTATAATTATAATTTTAGCTATAATCAACTTACTGACACAGGGTGAATCAGATTTGTTTTATTTTATTGTGAATCTTAAGACCATTTAAAATTATATAATTACATATTGTCAACAATAATTATAGTTCTGCCAATCGGAATTATGTTCTAGCTTCATCTTTGACCTTTCAAAATGTTCAATTAACGTAATGGACCCTTGAAATTGTGAAAACTGTTATTAATACTAAATAAAAATCATTTCTCATTTCTCATCACATGCTCAGAAAGATAACGAAACGATAAAAATACGAAAAGCTGCAATTGATTATGAAAGGTATTATTTTATTAATACAAAATGTCTAAGAAGAAATCCTGGCTAAAAATATTACAGAATAATTCAGTTGCAGCAAAACATCATTTTTTAGACCTGCTGAAGAAGATTGTAAATCATGTAATATGTAGGTGATGTTCGAAAAATATTCGAGTTCTTCCTTAAATATTCACTGCATGGTGATGGATACCAAGTTCATATTTGACAATTATTTCATGATTAAACCATTTTTACAGCTAATTACAATAATTAATCTAGTTGCCTTTGCCTATATCATTTTAAATCACATTTTTAAGTGCATACTCAATAAGTCTAGCACTGTGGAAAACAGAACGCTCGGCTCCTGATCCAGGGGACTTGGGTTCAAGTCTGAATACGACCCAATTCCTTATTCACATTTATGAGCTATATTCTGCACATTTTGCAGATTGTAAAACAAATTTTAATGCCATTGATTTAAAAATTCTTAGTGCCTTGTTTTATAATAAAAAAATATGGTCTTGAGTATCCACTTCACTGCAAATGTTGAAAATCACAAAACAACAGATCACCATTTATAACATACAAGCAGTGGCGGTATTCCCATAGAAGCCCAGAAGCCCAGCTTGCGTAAGAAATTTTTAATCAAAACCCCCAAATCTAAGTAATCATGCCCCCGCATAAACCAACAACCCACCAAATCACTCTCCAACAATGTTTCCATCAGACGTAAGAGGAATAGCCACAAGAGCTGAACCTTTGTAAGCCAGAAGAGGTTTTGATTTAAGATTTCTTACGCAAGCCGGGCTTCTGGACTTTTATGGGAGTACCGCCACTGCATACAAGTGCACTTTCTGTGTTTGTATTCTCTCACTATCCTTTTTTGCAGGAGACCCCTCTCTTCTTCTCTTCTTCTTTTTGTCCTGTCACACCTCCGTGGTGCATAGGGCCTCAAGGAACCTTCTCCACCCGACTCTATCGCATGCCTGATGCCTAACATCATCCAAAGTGAGGCCTGCTGCCTTAACCTCGTCCTGCAGGGCTCTTCTTCAGGTGGCTCTAAGTCTGCCTCGCTTTCTCTTTCCCCCCATAGGGGACCAGTCTAGTGCGCCCTGAGCGATGCAGGCTGGGTTCCGTCTCAGAGTGTGACCGATCCACTGCCATTTGCATCTAACGACTTGTTCTTTAATTGGCTTTTCGCCTGCCATGGTCCAGAGAACGGCATTTGACACTGTTTCACAGGAGACCCTTACTGATTCTTAAATCATTAATTGTGAAAATAAACCCGGTAACTTAAAATTAAGATGAGACTTCAGTGAATAATTAACATGTTATTTTCTACATTTTTAAAATATTCTTTATAAGCATTCCACTTAATATAACTATTGCTTTAGAATACAATTCAAGTTTAAATACAATATTATTATTGATCTAATATACAATACACATATATTATTTTACTTGAAACATATAATTGAATTTATTATCTACTTTAACGAACCAAGAAAAACCAAATATTATTTCACAATAGCGTATTCGTTAATGTCATAATTTATACTTCTGTGACATGATAGGTTATTATATTTGTCCAATTTTTTTCTGTTTTTGTTAATATTTTTATTTTTTTACTAAGGTGCCATTATTTTGAGCTTACTAATACTTTGAGTACAAATAGAAACACATTATGTTGTATCGGTCAAACATTGTTTACCCCTTTCTATTTATTTGTACCTTTTAAATATATTTTTTTATTTGGCTTTTTCTTTTTATATACTTTGTATATAAAGCACTAACTTTAAAAAAAATTAAGATTACATATCAGACATGTTTCGGACAACCGGTCCTTCCTCATTGATATTATGAAGATACATATTTAAAATATTATAAAATTGTTCACGAATATGATCAGTTTTGACAGATGTTATAACATCTGTCAAAACTGATCATATTTGTAAACAATTTTATAATATTTTAAATATGTATCTTTATAATATCACTGAAGAAGGACCGGTTGTCCGAAACATGTCTGATATGTAATTTTAATTAAGTTAGTGTTGTATATGGGTGTTTTTCAAATAAAATGTTTACTCGAAAATTACATGTCCTATGACTTTCGAGGTAATTCTGCAGGCTATTGATTTTAAAACTGTTTTTTTTTATATCTCAAAACAACAGAATAACTCACAAATTGATTATTCACATATCCAAAAGTACTTATATCTGTTTATTTTGCTTAATTATTGGGAATATACGATAGAAAAGTGGTGATTTTTCTAGTGTCCCACGCTCCTTTTGCACTTTATAAACGAAAAATATTCATTGATAAGCTACTTCTTGTCCAAGAGTTTTATGTTATTTGGAAGGATTATATGATCCAGATTCAATAATATTCCTAGATAACAGCGTATTAGAGTTCAAAATAATATAAAATACTGTTTTTATTTAGTCACTCAAAACGACGTTGGTGGAAAATTCCGTATACGCTACGTCGATATACTGATTTAAACGAAAAATTTACTATAAACTAAGTATATATTTGATTGATGGCAACATTTTATAGCTCGTCAACGGTCGCCATGTTCGTAAATTGACACCAGTCGCATTATGTTATATGAAATAGTGGTCGGGCGTCACGACGTGCTGTTTTTATTTTCCACTACGAACGTGATTCTATAATGTAAGTATTGATTGTTTGACTTACAGCTTTTCATGGGTAAAAATGACCGACATCTAGAATCTGAATTCAATGTAATATTTAGTAAAATCATATTCATAAACCTGCATTTTGGAGTTTGTTTCAATACTGGCATCATACGTCACATCCACTACGCGACGTGATTTATTAGTGGAACGCCAAATGTGACGTAGTGGAATTATTACGCAACGAGCAAACTTTTTGAAAAACGCCCATATACCATTCAAAGTATACAAAAAATAAAAAGACAAATAAAACATCTACAACACAAAGTATGGCAAACATAGAAGAAAATATATTTTTGTCATTATATATAATACTTCTTCGAAATTTTGAATTGTATTAATTTGGTATTTAATAGGTTAAACACGTTGACTACTGATCTCGCGTCTTTGCACGATGAACGGAGTTTTCAGGGTGGCGATCACGCAATTAATTATGATAACAGTATGTTACTTGTATTCATGAAAAAAAACATTTTACAATCGTTTTAAAGTGGCAGCGAATGTGATAAAATGTTACTTTGTACTTATAATTACGCATGTTTCAATTTAGCACATTTCATTTTGTAAAACAATCATTTTATGTCATCTCAATGGGATGGTTTAAAACAAAGTACATACCTCACCATCCAATGATGTAAATTCATTTTATTTATGTTAAATTTAATTTCATATCCATATAACTAACTCAGATCTCAAATCTGGCATTACTGTTACCATGTGGATTTATGCTACTCTTGTTAGTAAGACTTTATTTGAAATTTTATTGTTTTAACATTTGATTTAAATATTAACTTATTTAAACCATGTTTATAAGTACTATAGGACTTCTGTATAACAAAAACTATAAGAATATGTGTATTTCTACTTATTTACATGTACCTGCACTGCCAATACATATTTATATCAATTTCCTTCAACAATTATTTAATATTTTTGCAATTTTATTAAAATATAAAGTTAATATAAATATTTGATACAAAACAAAAATATTTTTTAAATTACAGTACCCTCCCGCTTTTTCCGGGAGGATGGTGAAAAAAAATCTCGTATAATCGAATAAAAAAAATGTAAACAAAGAGATTTTTAAAACTGTGCTATATGCGCTTATGTATACCTAGTTGCTTAGTAAGAAGCATGTGTTGACAGCATCACACTTTTTTAATGGCTTTATCATTTTTGCTATGAATAGAAATTTGTCGGATGCCATGTCTCTGTTTAAAGCGCGTCAACCATCCAGAAGACGCATTGAAATCACCCTGATATTTCAATTCATTGAAAAAGTGTTTAATTAACGACAATGTTTTATGACTATGAACTTCTCTGCGGGTGCCTTATTGCAAACTCGAAACTTTATGACACAACTATAGAGCCACAAACGTATGTTGACAGTGTCGCAAATGTGAACTAACACCCGATGTCATTGTGACAGATTTGAGTTTTTGTTTGCATTATAAGTACTATTGTGAAGTATTTTTGATTTACAAATATTTTTTCAATGACTCAAATGTCCCGGATAATCCGCTTCCCGGTTAACCCAACCCCGGAAAATCAGAAGTATACTGTCCATTGTTATGGTCGAAACACTATGATACCTTAACATTTTTAAACTGTTAATGAATAAACTTTGTTTTGTATCACAATTGTATTTTATTTTACGCGACAGCTGTTTCATCAACCAATTTTGACATCATTGTAACACCTGATGATGTCAACATTGGTTGATGAAACAGCTATCGCCTAAAATAAAATACAATTGTGATACAAAAAACAAAGTTTATTCATTCACAGATTAAGAAGAATACTGTATTACATTCATATTGAGAAAATTCAATGACTAAATTAGTTCATTTAAGATTAACATCTTTGAACCTTATAAACTAATAAAAACTTTAAAAATAATACATATATTTTTTTAGATATTTTAACAGTTTAAAAGTTTCAACAAATTTTACCCAGAATGTGGATGTAACATACAACTTTTATTTAGAGTAAAGCCGTGCCACACTGTTTTAAACAAGCTCTCACATCGGTCTCCACCGGTGGTTTAAAACTGTGTAGACACTTGTTTGAAACAAAAATTCGTTTGACCTTCAACAACCTTTGTGGACAGACGTGCATAGTAGCGTGTGGATCCCACCGTTGTAAACACGCATTCCACAATGTGGGCGATCCACATTCCACCAGTCAAGGTCAGTTGCATAGCGGCATCGCGCATCGGTGGAGTGCGGACGTATTAAACGAAAATGGTGTCTACTGTGGATGCCACACCAACCGTGGGCTCCCCAAAGGTGACCCCTGTGGAGAGCTTGTTTACAACAGTATGTGGACGCTACACCAACCGTGGGATCCACAGCTCTCCACCAAGGTCATCCGTGTGCAGAGCTTGTTTCAAACAGTGCGACACGGCCTTTAGTCAAACTCATCTAAATAATGAGGCGTATAGTATTTTTCTCAACATTGTATTATATAAACTTGATAATACCAAAGCTTCAAGTTACTACCTTAATTATCTTTTTACTTACAAAGTTGTTTTTCTTTTCTTGTTAAGCTATATTTTTAAGCATAGTTCACATTATCACTGTTTTATAATTTATTTATATGTTACAATGCATACATTGCAGTATTTTTTTTACATATTAAATATAATGTGTCTCTGTAATAATAATATGAGAGAATTAATAAATGGTCTATAATAATTTTATTTACATTATTTTATTTTCCTTGACAGTCTGCAACATTAGAGTGAATAACGAAAATCTAGAGCAAATAGAAGAGTTTGTATATTTGGGTAGTATGTTTACAAAAGTTGGGCGAGTGTGGAGGGATATTGAAAGAAGGGTTGGGGCAGGCAACAAAGTTAATGGTGCACTTAAAGTTGTCATCGCAAACAAAATTCTATCCAAAAAAACTATAATGGCAGTGCACAATGGTGTTCTTATACCGACTCTTACGTATGGAAGCGAAACATAGAACTGCAAAAGAAGGATGAAAGTAGAATAAATGCAGTAGAAATAAGATCTCTAAGCGCCCTTGAGGTGAGCTATTCACGAAAACGGCGCTATAAGAATTAGCCTAATTATTATTATTATTATTAGACAAATGTGTAGAAAATCTGTGTATGATAGAGTGTCAAATGAAAATATTAGAAGTGAATGCTGAGCAAATGATAGTTTTATGAACAAAATAATAAAAGGATCATTAAGATGGTTTGGACACATGGAAAGAATGAACGAAGAAAAGTGTATGTTAACAATGTAAATGGAATTAGAAATAGAGGAAGACCGAGGAAAACGTGACACGAACATATAAATCAAATATTAAATGTCGGCCACATGAGGAGTCGGAGAAATCGACGTACGTGCATGACACGATGTATGAATGTTAAGGAGCGAGGGAAATATGTCAATAAAAAGTGTGGCAGTCCATTCTTTCAGCCTCTTCGGGGAGACAGCGTGATGGTAAGTAAGTTAGTTAGTTATTAAGAAATATCACAATAATCCCCAACTGTGAAAAAAGGTTTTGATAATATTTATCTGTATAGTGCCATGTCAGGTTCCCTCGATGTTGGCGATCACTATGACGAAGTCTTTCTCCCCACAGTTATTTCCTAATAAATATTACTGGAGTGGTTTCCCCTTGCCTTCTCCAGGGATTTTATATAGATATTCTCTTAGATGGTGGGTCTTATGATAATATTGACTGCATAAATTGCAAGAACACTCTTTCTTCCCAGTTGAGCTATTACTTTTTTTGGTAGAGCTAAGGTCATTTTACGCCACTCTTCTATAAAAAAATCGAACCGTGTGGCGATCTATCCTTTATGCTAACCTCTTTGCGAAAATTGCGTGATGTTTAGTTAGCAAGTTATTTATTTATTTATTTTTGACATAAACGCCACAAGGGTTTTTACAAAAAATGACATGTTTAGTAACAAAGGTAATTAATATTTGCACACATAAACAGACAACTAACAAATAATGGCAAAACACAAAAATGAGAATAAGGATAACTAGCTAACTAACTGACTAACCATCACGCCGTCTCTCCGAAGGGGTAGGCAGAAATAATGGACTGCCACACTTTTCTTTCCTGACATATTTCTCTTGCTTCCTCAACATTCATACATCGTGTCATGCACGCGCGTCGATTTCTCTGACTCCTCACATGGCCGACATTCAATATTTGATTTATTTGATCGTGCCACGTTTTCCTCGGTCTTCCTCTATTTCTGGTTCCATTTACATCGTTAACATATAATGTTTTTACCATTCTTTCTTCATTCATTCTTTCCATATGTCCAAACCATCTTAATGATCCTTTCATTATTTTGTTCATGACACCATCATTCGCACCGCATTCACTTCTTATATTTTCATTCGACACTCTATCATACACAGAGTATCCACACATTCGTCTAAGAGATCTCATTTCTACTACATTTATTCTACTTTCATCCTTCTTTTGCCAGTTCCATGCTTCGCTTCCATACATAAGGGTCACAAATAAGGATAGCATAATAGAAAATATAAATTACGTACATTAGATAGAAAAGAAACATTCATAATAATAATTTGACTGTGAAATGTCGAAAAGATAAGACAATACATTAATTGGAAGACAGTAGTGATGCTACCACAACTATTTAACTTTCAAAATTTTCAAAAAATTCAATTATAAATTTTCAAAATTTTTTCAATTATATTTTTGGATATATTTATGTATATTGAAGCTACGGCACGCCCACGTGACCAAACCCTCACGGCTAGTGAAGCTCCCTTCATTAGAGCCAAAACACGTGGTCTGTCTGATCATAAATTTTCATGTAGCAAAAATCTTACGAAAAGAATCATTAAAAATTCGAATAAAATCGTTGCGAAAAAACGTTGATATTATAATTTCAACACTTTCCGTGTTTTAAAAATGCGTTTTTTGCATTTAAATTTCCAAATTAAATAAAACTTTTAATGGTATAATTTCCTCATTTTCCGGCGGACAGAGAGGTCAGGAGATTAATTTAATCGACAACACAGACATAAAGGCATAGAACGGTTATCGCTACGTCACACTCTACCAGGAGCGCATACCGCGCAGTGGAGAAACGCGGCCAGTTGGTGATCGCTTATCGCGAGGGTTGGACGGAGAACTGTGTTCAGTGGAGTGCAATCGGTTATCTCCTGCGCTACATGTGCTCCTGACTCCGCGGACTGATAACATACCGCTGTTTCAAATAACGTGAGTAAATAAATCAAAATTTAACAAAATAATTAATTTCATTATCATCGATTTAATTTGAAACACTTATTATTTATTTATTTATTAGATTTTTATAAAATTGACGCAACAGCTATTTTAATTAGCGATTTTAACGCCTGAAGACTGCTGTCGGGATAATTTTGTTTAAAAAATTATTAGTATTATTTATTAGTTAGTATAATTGTGCTAACGTCAAAATAATGGTTTATCTTAAATAATTTCAATTGACTGATTTTTTTATTGCATTAATCAATTTCCCTGATGATGTAAAATCGTTTGGAAAAATTAACAAGACAAATAGCGTACTTTAACAATAAATAATATGTGATAACAAATAATTTTAATTGTTTCATTTTATTTTAGATTTTATCTTTAATTTATTTATTTTTAATTTAAATACGAACAGAAAATAAGCGCATTTCAGTATCTTTATTATATTACTTCAGTGCAGAGTAACAAAAAAGAAATAACGTTCCATATCTGAAAAACACTTTTTAATCTGGATACAAACATTAGATAAATATGTCCTTCCTTGCAGTAGGAAATAAATTTCATAAATAAAAGATACATGAATCTGAATGTAATGTTAAATTATTTATGCAGTTCTATAAATAGAAGCTAAATACTCGATTTAAATATTGATAAATCGATAAACAAAACGTGTTTTGGGTTTGCATATAAAAATTATAATAATACAATTAATATTAGTTTTCCTTAAATTTTGACATGTGTGGTTTTCCTTAAAAATCAATAAAATTTTATTTATATAAATGATTTACCCTGTTCTCCAGACTTCCAAGACTCAAGATTTATCAGTTGTCAAAAATACTGGCTATTCAAATCACAAAAACAAACCATTATAAAAACTTTATGGTTAAATGTTTAACTTCTATACATTCAGGTTCACACATTATTTAAACCATAGATTTAATTTTCTTTCGTATCTTCACCATGATGAAATTTAAAATAATAAAACAGGTATTTTATTCATTCACCCTTAGTTTCTTATACAACTAACAGCGAAAAGGTTTTCAATCTCAGAAAAAACACATTTTATGGTGCCTTCAGATAGGATCAGACTGCATCGCCCAAAGTGTATTAAACCAATCTCTTGCTCATAAATGTGACCAGTTAAGCCATGAATCTCTTCTTCTTTTTCTTTCAGACCTTTGAAAGGATGAAAAGAAGGATGAAAGTAGAATAAATGCAGTAGAAATGAGATCTCTTAGACGAATGTCTCGATACCCTGTGTATGATAGAGTGTCGAATGAAAATATAAGAAGTGAATGCGGTGCGAACGATGGTGTTATGAACAAAATATTGAAAGGATCATTAAGATGGTTTGGACATATGGAAAGAATGAATGGTAAAAAAGTATATGTTAACGATGTAAATGGAACCAGAAATAGAGGAAGACCGAGGAAAACGTGCCACGATCAAATAAATCAATTATTGAATGTCGGCCATGTCAGGAGTCAGAGAAATCGACGCGCGTGCATGACACAATGTATGAATGTTGAGGAATCGTGAGAAATATGTCAGAAAATAAAAGTGTGCCAGTCCATTATTTCTGCCTTCCCTTTCGGGGAGACGGCGTGATGGTTAGTTAGTTAGTACTAACTAACTAACTAACCATCACGCCATTTCCCGGGAGGGGTAGGCAAAGAGAATGGATCGCCACAATCCTCTGTCCTGGCATACCTCTCG
This sequence comes from Lepidostoma basale, assembly GCA_022606425.2. Classification (NCBI taxonomy): domain Eukaryota; kingdom Metazoa; phylum Arthropoda; class Insecta; order Trichoptera; family Lepidostomatidae; genus Lepidostoma; species Lepidostoma basale. Next base: position 353,850 of record JAHDVF020001570.1, read on the forward strand.
GGCTCCTCTATATTCATACATCGTACCATGCACGCACGTCGATTATTCCGACTTCGAATGTGATCGCCTTTTAGTAATTGATTAATTTGGTCATGCCATGTTTTCCTCGGTCGTCCTCGGCTTCTTTTTCCACTCACGCTGCTTGTGTACAACTTTTTAACCATTCTTCTCTCATCCATTCGTTCCATATGTCCAAACAATCTCAGGGATCCTTTTTTAATTTTATGCAGTCGTCTGCCTTACATTTCTTTCTTATTTCATCGTTCGGTATTCTATCATACAACGTTTTTCCGCACATTCTTCTTAGTGATCTCATTTCTACGGCGTTTATCCTTCATTTGCCAGCTCCAAGCTTCAATTCCATACATGAGGGTTGGCACTAGAACTCCATTATGTACTGCCATCTTTGCTTCTGTGGATATAATTCTATTTACAGTAATGACTTTGAGTGCGCCATTTATTTTATTCCCAGCACCAACCCTTCTTTCGATGTCTTTCTCCATTTTTCCGTCTCTTGTAAACATGCTTCCCAGATACGTAAATTCGGTAACTTGCTCCAATTTCTCGCCCATCGCACTTATATCACAAATCGTCATACATTCTTCTTTAAAAAAAAAGTTAGTTAGTTAGTTATATTTAAATATATTATATAAATCCAAAATCTTCCATTAAAGTTATGAAAATATTGAACTCGATTGATGACAAAGTGATAAACTTTTGCGATTTATTTTCTATGATGGTGTAATTTTACCATTAAAATCAGAACAACAAAATTATCTTACTAATCAACTTGAAATTTACAACACGAATATTTTTATACTAATCTTCATTAATTTGCATACGTTTGAATAAAAACGTAATTTGTATTTAAATAATAGTGCTTTTGTAAGAAGGGTCACGCAAAACACCTTCATTACAATATAAAATGTACGCAATTTTCTAAAGAATCTTCATACATTATTTAAAATATTTGTCTTCATTCGCATGGTTATTATTTTACTTGCAAATAGCCATAAAAAATTTACAACACCTAAATCGTTTATTTTGAAGAAAAAAAACAACAGACTTAGGACGCAAATGCATTTGTTCGACGCCAAGAAGACAAAATAACCTTTACAATTGTTAGCAATGGAGTTCTAGTGCCAACCCTTATGTATGGAAGTAAAGCTTGGAGCTGGCAAAAGAAGGATGAAAGCAGGATAAACGCTGTAGAAATGAGATCACTAAGAAGAATGTGCGGGAAAACGTTGTATGATAGAATACCGAACGATAAAATCACAGAGAAATGTAAGGCAGATGACTGCATCATGGATAAAATTAAAAAAAAGATCCCGGAGATGGTTTGGACATATGGAACGAATGGATGAGAGTAGAATGGTTAAAAAGTTGTACACAAGCAGCGTGAGTGGAAAAAGAAGGCGAAGACGACCGAAGAAAACATGGCATGACAACATTAATCAATTACTAAAAGGCGGCCACATTCGAAGTCGGAATAATCGACGTGTATGAATGTAGAGGAAGCCCGAGAGGTATGCCAGGACAGAGCATTGTGGCGATCCATCCTCTCTGCCTACCCCTCCGGGGAAATGGCGTGATGGTTAATTAGTTAGTTAGTTAGTTACAATTGTTAGCCTTTGCCTCTAAACATTGCTACTTTAAGATATTTGAAGCATTATTCGATGTGTTTTATATCCAACGCATTTGAACTGTTCGTAGAACTAACTTTCGCGGTCCAAGTCTCTACTCAGTTTTGATGTATTGAAATGTGTAGCATTTCACCTTCTGCCAAAGTTTTTATTTTAAGTTGTAGCTTCAGAAAAAGTTTATTAAGCCATCCATATAATTCGTTCGTTGTTCGTTGTATAGGTGTTTTTTAGAGGTATACAATACATATTCAAAAATAAAATAAAAAACACATGAAAATAATGTTAATGTCTATAATATAATGGCTTTTTTTAATAGATAATTTTATGCATTATTGTTTAAATATGATTCCGGGCATATGAGCGCCACGGCTAGCTCGAATGAAGCGCAATCGTGAAATCCAATTTTCGACAATTTTCGTCTTTGTGGATGCGTATTATCCACTAGCGAAAACGATCCATGGTCTATTTCGAATAACTTGCTCCGATGGACGATTATGTCGACCGTAAAATGGACGTAGTGCACAATAAGTTTGGCGAACCGAACCACGATTTTCAATATAAATTTGCACAATTTGCAAGCGCTGTTCTGACGTCAGTCTATTTATGGTGAAATGGCAAAATGTATTGACTACAAATCAATTATCAACTGTCAAATTGATAATCTATAGAAACAATGTTGCCAGTTTAAAAACCAAACCTCTAAAAAAACACCCTATATTTTAAATGAATGAAAACGTCTTCTGGCCAAAGGCAACCCTCTTGACTGTGTAACATTAAATACGAGACTGAAATAATGAGCGTGGAAGAGTTATTCAAGGAAGCTGAAGTCAGAAAGACCTTTGCAGAAGTTGTGGCCAACATCAGAGAAACCTGATGTGGCACAAGAAGAGAAAGAAAGCGTCTGTTTTATAGAAATTTATTTTGTTTAATGGAAAGAGGATTTATTTTATTTTAAGCAGCTTATTCTGCTCTCAGTAAGCCAATAGAAAAATTAATCTGGAATTCGTTGTCGACCTTTTTTTTGCTCATTCGTGATCCGATTTTAACAAATGAGCAAAAAAAATATCCGTTATTATTTATTATAATTTCATGGTAATGAAAATGTGTCACATTTTTATTATTTTATATTAAATCTTGCGCGGACCCCCTGACATTGTTCAGGGACCCCCAAATCAATTTTAATTTTCTAAGGACCCCCTAAATGATCCCAGGGACCCCTAAGGGTCCGTAAGGACCACTTTGGGAACCACTTCCCTAGATCATGCAATCCTTCTTCTACCCCAGGTTGTACCATCATGAATCTCTTATGTTCCCACGCATTTTGGTATTGTTTGTGCGTGTCCAGCCTTTCTCAATCTGAGGAGTCTTATGTGTGTTGAGGTACCAGGGGTTTCATAAATGAATAATGTATAAGCAATACGAAACATGTTATACCCATTAAATGTATATTTTTTAACCTTCTTAATAACAGACGTTTTGTGTTAATTATCTGTATTTTGTTTTATAGTATATTTAAATCTGCGAGAATGTTACAAAGATTTTTAAAACACTTAAAAAAACATTAATGGTTTTAATTAATATTTATTTATGTTATGTTTACAAATATAGGGTGTTTTTTTAGAGTTTTGGTTTTTTTAACTGGCAACATTGTTTCTACAGACTGTCAATTTAACAGTTGATTTGTAGTCAATACGTTTTACCATTTTACCATGAATAGACTGACGTCAGAAGAGCGCTTGAAAATTGTGCAAATTTATTTTGAAAAGGGTTCGGTTCGCCAAACTTATCGTGTACTACGACCATTTTACGGTCGACATAATCGTCAATCCGAGCATGTTATTCGGAAGACCATGGATCGTTTTCGCACCACGTACACTCTAGTGGATAATACGCATCCACAAAAACGACAATTCTCGAAAATTGGACTTCACGATTGCGCTTCATTCGAGCTAGCCGTGGCGCTCATATGCCCGAAATCATATTTAAACAATAATGGCATAAAATTATCTATTAAATAAATCCAATATCATAGACATTAATATTATTCTAATGTGTTTTTTTTTATATGTCTTGTATACCTCTAAAAAAAACACTCTATATATACATAAATGATTGTATTATGCTATGCGTAGATTTTTAGATTTACTTTAAAACGAGAATCATAAGGTAAAAGCAATTTTTTTTAACTTAAGTGCCAACAGTCGTCAATGTAGAATTTTCCATATAATAAAATAACTATTATTGTTTAAATGTTCATGGTCTCCTTGAATATTTAATTCCGAGCCTACGCACCTACAGATCTCGATGTCCACGTGAGGAAACTAAACTGTATGCTAATCTAATGTGCCAACGTTTGACGCTTAGACAATGATCTTAGATTTTAATAACGCGATGATTCTAAAGTAATTGCGAAAGGCTTTGCAACGCTAATTACCGTAACAGGCTGGACATGTGAAATAATCCATTCTTCTTCTTCTTCGTCAGCCTTTATCGGTCCACTGCTGGACATAGGCCTCTTCCCTTTCCTTCCACTCGTCTCTACCTCCTGCCAGCCGTAGCCACATTTCCCCCCCACGGCAGCAATGTCGTCGGCCCACCTTTTTTGCGGCCTGCCGACGTTTTTCCTATTCTCCCATGGTCTCCACCTTATTATTTTCTGGGCCTATCTATCCTCACTCTGTCTCGCCACATGACCCGCCCATTGCCACTTCAGTCTCGCTAGTCGTTCCATGATGTCCGCTATTTTTGTTCGGCGTCTAATCTCCTCATTTCTGATTTTATCTCGGAGACTGACGCCGAGCATATGTCTTTCCATGGAAAAAAGAGTCACGCAGCGTTCCATTACATTCCATCCATTACATATCTTTATTTTTGTGTGCAATGTGACAAGTTTTGACTTGTTTCATCGATCGAGTTGATTTCCATTTTGTAATAAGCCTGGGGTTCAAAAGGGTAGTATGACTACGATGGGGTATGTTTTGCTGGAAAGTATGCCTCTACAAAATGTCGTAAGGCGCCATGTTGCATTTACAACACCAACACTACAACCATGTCCAACTCTCTAGCGTCCACGAGAGGTATTTTAAAGACCCCGCGAACCCCGGGCAATGGGGCACGTATTACTTAGTGGCATAGCAGATAGAGAGAGGACGAATGGCGAGCTTCTAGCGCCATAAAACTGGATACACCCAGCTAAGGGAAGGTAACCCCGACAGAAAATCATCCAGAGAAGGCAAGGGGATACCACTCTGGATATTTTTCCCCAGGTCATCACTATGAAGGGTGATAGTCAACGTTGGGGAGAGCTGACAAGACACAGAAAGAAGAAGAATAAGCCTGGCGGATTAGTTCTTATTTATAATCCAAAAATATGAACGATAGTCAACACGTTCACTGCCGGCAACGCGGCTACCGCGTTCTTGTGACGTTGACGATATGCTTGCTCCTGCGCCTCCTGCTGTGCATTATTTCTTTATATTCTTTCTCTAACATATTTATGTATTATATAAATTGTGTATTTTCTTTTGTTTTTGTATTGCTATGTGTGTACGGCAGGACATCGAGGGAGAGTAGCTTAGCTTGTGGTCTGGTTCCCCTTGGTTGCAAATAAACATATCATCATCATCAACCGTCTGTCATCCACTGCTGAATGTAGGCCTCTCCCAAAGCACGCCACCGCCCCCTATCCATTGCCGCTCCCATCCATCCATATCTAGCAATCCTCTTCAGATCGTCGGTCCAGCGGGCATGGCAGCAGTCCAACTCTACGGAATCCTGTACGTGGTCTCCACTCCAGAACCCGTCTTCCCCATCGGCTGTCGGTTCTCCGACAGATATGACCAGCCCACCGCCACTTCAGCCGGCCTATCCGTAGAGCCACCTCAGTCACCTTGATTTGTTGTCGAATAAATTCGTTTCTAAATCTGTCCCTCAAGGTTATTCCAAGCGTGGCTCTTTCCATGGCGCGCCATTATTTTTTAACTTAAGTCCCGCATGAACGGAGGACGGGCCTAGGGAGTGCACGAGTGAAGCTGACGAAAGCGTCTATAACAGCTTCGGGTAAGCGGAGGGAGCCCTCTATGGCTCGGCCTAAATTTGAAGATATGCTTGGAGGAGTTCGCAAGAGCGTAGACTCGTGCATTTGTTGAGGCTGGCACTTAGCCGTCCTCATCCTCCTGGGAGCTTTTTGAGCCCCTTAACACTTAGTCTTTGAGCTGCTGCTACTGTTTTATGCTCCTGCTTGGTGTACGGTCGGTTGTCTCGCCGGAAGTCGCCGCAATAGTGCCGTCTCTGACCTCTCTGACCTCGCTGAGGGGACTGCCTGGAAAGTTGATTTCTGCCATTATCAGAATCAAATATACATCCGAGTACAGAACGCTTGGCTCCTGTTCTAGGGACATTGATCGAATCTGGACTCGGGTCCATAACTAACTTACCATCACGCCTTTTCCCCGGAGCGGTGGATAGAGAGGATGGACCGCTATACTGCTCTGTCTTGACATACTCTCGAGCTTCTTCTATATTCGTAAATCACGTGGCCACTATTTAGAATTTGATTAATCTGTTCATGTCATGTCTTCCTCGGTCATCTTCGGCTTCTCTTTCCACTCACACTGCTTGTATACAACATTTTAACCATTCATTTTTCATAAATTCGTTCCATATGTCCAAACGATCTCAGGGAACCTTTTTAATTTTACTTATGATGCAATCATCTCCCTTACATTTCTTCCTTATTTCGTATTCTACCTAACCTAACCTTCTTCTTAAAGTGCCCTGTCAGGTCCCCCCGACGTTGGCGATCACTCTGGTAAACTCTTCCCTATCCTGCGCTGTCCGGAATAGCTCCTCCACAGTTCCGATTCCCGTCCATTCCCTCACATTGCGCAGCCAAGAGATCTGCCTTCTCCCTGCCCCCCTGCGGCCCTCTATTTTTCCCTTCAAAATTGTAAATTATAAAACCTAACCTAACATTTATTATTGGGTATTCTATCGTATATCGTTTTCCCGCCCATTATTTTAATGGTATGAGCTTGATGTATGTCTTGAGTGGAACCTCATCGTGGAGAACACTATTTTAGACCATAAGAGAATCTATATGAATACGTGGCAAAGAGGAAATGAGAGAACTCGGGTCCATAATTTTATGAATCTTCAACAAAAGCTTTTCAATCAAAAACCGAATTGCCATTTTATTTTTATTTTTAACAGTTCAAAATCCACGTTTTCTTCAATGTCTTTGTATTTTTTTAATTTATTTGCGTATTTAACCTCTGTAGATGGAATTATCATTGTAATATCTTTGCATTTGAAATCAGTTGGCTTCGGTCATCGGTCAATGAAATGTTAATACAATGAACGCAATATTAGAATAAAGTGTTCGCTAAGCAAACCATGCTTACTCATTCAGTGACACCGAACTCCAAGGACTTCTAGAACATTACATATCCATTTTCATTTGAAAAATAAAATGGCTCTTATCATCGTATTGTATTCTAAATACCTGTAAAATATACGTCTCTGGAATCACGGTTTTTCATTTCAAACTACACTAGTTTTATTGCTTCATTGTTCATGAAAGTATATTTTCAGTTTCAATCCTAAGGATTAGTTTGAAGAAAAGTTAATTAATCGGGTGGTGGTCTAGGGGATAGAACGCTTGGCTCCTGATCAAAGGGACTTGGGTTCGAGCCTGGACACGACCATATTCCTTCTTCATAATAATGAGCTATTTTCTGCTCACATTGAAGATTGTAAAATAAATTATAATATCATTGATTTAAATCTTTGGTGTTGGTCTTTTAAATTTTTTTTTTTTTAATTTTCTGATTTTTGGGATGCCACTTGGGTCTTTTAAATATGTTAGTTTCCCGTCGCTTCTGACATTTGCATATAGCAGGATATTTAATCCCAATTATTTTATACAACATTTAAACAATTGACTCTCATGACTTGTGATAGGTCATAGAATAGCTACCAATCACATGTCATAAGAATTTATTTATTCTTCTTCTTCTTCAAGTGCCCTGTTGGGTCACCCCAACGTTTGACTCCACACTTCGGATGCCGGTCCACTCCCTCAAGTTTCGCAGCCAGAACATCTGTCTCCTACCGGGCCCTCGGCGTCCCTCAATTTTCCCCTCCGATATCAGTTGGAGAAGGTGGTACTTTTCCCGATGACATGACCCGATGTGAAATCTTCCGAACCTTGATAGTTGATAACAGCTCCCTGTCAACTCTAGCTCGCCTTAGGATTTCGGTATTGGTAACCATGTCTGTCTAGGGAATTCTAAACATTCGGCGATACACTCCATTTTAGGTATTTCTATGTCTCACTAAATTAAAATAATAAAAATGTCCCTGTATACATATAAAAATTTACATATAATTAGTAAATACGAGGAACGGCAAATGACTTATAAGAAAAGCAAAAGATCAAATTTGGGAAAAACTCACATTAAGTAGGGGAAAAAAATCGGGTACGAACATGAAAAATACTCGTTAAAAACAAATTACGAGCACACTGGACGAAAGATTACAATAAACCAAGAAATTTGAATTATACTAATTGAATAGTAACTAATAAAAAAGTCTCTTCTCTTCTTGATGTTCTTGGAAGGAAGGAATGACCTCCTGCATGCTGGATTCCCAGTCTTTTGATCGTGTCGTTTGCCTGGAAGATTACCAGATTAGCAACATCTTTTTGGTGATCTGCCTACGATGATTTCATTCCTGTGAGTTTATTTAACTCATTAGATTTACCTTGGGTTGGCCACGCAATTAAGGGAGTCTGGAAGAATCTATTCTTCTCATACGTTATATTATACATATCCTCTTCATTGCCTCGCTCACCTAAAGATATCTTCAACCTCGTACATTTCCCTTATTCTCCTAACTCTAATTCGGTCACGCAGTGTTTTCCCAATTATGCTCCCGAGCGTCTTAATTTCTGACACTCTAAGCTCGTTTTTTGAAACTGTGATGTTCGCACTGCATTCGATCCAATATCTCATCATCATCAGCCGTCTGTCATCCACTGCTGAATGTAGGCCTCTCCCAAAGCCCGCCACCGCCCCCTATCCATTGCCGCTCCCATCCATCCATGTCCAGCAATCCTCTTCAGATCGTCGGTCCAGCGGGCATGGGGACGTCCAACTCTACGGAATCCTGTAAGCGGTCTCCACTCCAGAACCCGTCTTCCCCATCGGCTGTTTGAACGGCTGAACGACAAATTTATTCGACAACAAACCAAGGTGACTGAGGTGGCTCTACGGATAGGCGGGCTGAAGTGGCGGTGGGCTGGCCATATCTGTCGGAGAACAATATCTCATGGTAGTGAAAAATGATTAGAGAAAAATATATAATATTATGATATTCGATAAATACATATAAGTAAAATTATAATAGTAAAAACAAGTCAAATTAATTAGGAACTAGGAAGTTGATATGATATTTCCAAAGGGTATTCATACAAAAGGGAGTAAATATTGTAGAAGAATCTGGTTATAAATTATAATTATGTTCTCCTCGTTCAACAGATTTGATGATTTAATGATTCAAGTTTATTTGATTTCGCTCTATTGTTTAATGTGTGAATAATTGTGGATTTATTTTTTGTTAAACGTATGGTATAATCCATGCAATGATTCGCTAATTGGGAAAATGATAATTCAGATATTAAAAAATTATTATGGTAATAAGTTTAAGTAAGTAATAAAACTTCTAGAAAACATACGTTTTCATCAATATTAAATATAAAGTTTTACGTCATCGTTCAAGAAACAGGGTGAAGGATAAGGTACAATCGTAGACTAGAAGATCTTTACAATAAACCAAATATTGTAAGGCTTATAAATTTCATGACCGAGTGGCAAGTGCTACAACTGCCACACCGAAGGTCCCGGATTCGATTCTCAGCGATGGCAGTGTGATTGTCATACTGTCTTTGATCTGGATTATAATTCACGTGACAATAAATTGGCGATATATTAGCTACCTATCACTGGTCGGACCAGAAGATGGCAGCAAGCTGCCGAAACCGGTCGACGTTAAACACAAGTAGAAACACGCTTAATATATAATTATAAAGAAAATAGTCCATTGTTTTGGCCGAAACACTGGGATACTTAAACATTATAAACTGTTAAATTAAAAAACCTTGTTTTATGTATCACAATTTATTTTTTATTTTTCGCGACAGCTGTTTCGTCAACCTATGTTGACATCATCAGGTATTACAATAATATTATTTTTGTAATACCTGATGATGTCAACATAGGTTGACGAAGCAGCTGTCGCGAAAAATAAAAATACAATTGTGATACATAAAACAAAGTTTTTTTAATTTAACAGTTTATAATAATAAAGAATTTTTGTATCATTTAATTTATCACCATTATTTAAAATAAACTTCTAACAAGAAAATTAAATTAAAAAATAATAATTAAATCAATAGTGTTAAATCAAGAATCACTAGTACAATCCGGCTTGTAGTTATGAGTACGCCAAAAAAAATGTTTTCTACCATAGTTATATCACGATAACATTAATAATATTCTCATTTTTTCAGTAGATTAACGACGCTATCCTATTTAATAATATGTATGCACACAAAAATGGTATTAGATTGGAGGAAAATCATAGGTTTATTGTAAATATAAGGTTAACCTGTCCAATTGATTCGAATAGATTATTTATTGATATCGAGTATCGCGCGCCATTAATAACATGTTTTGTTTTTTAAATGTTTACAATCACTATCAGATTATTTTATTTGTTGGTAAAATAATAAATTACGATCATTCAACGAATACAAAAAATAATCTATCGTTTATGTGATATTTTTTCAATTTTTTTCTAACAACAACAACAAACCATCACGCCGTTTCTCCGCAGGGGTAGGCAGAGAGAATGGACCGCCACACTACTCTATCCTGGCAAACCTCTCTAGCTTCCTCCATATTCATACAACGAGTCATACACGCACGTCGATTCCTCCGGCTTCTAACATGACCAACCTTTAAAATTTGATTAATTTGGTCATGCCATGTTTTCCTCGGTCTGCTTCGACTTCGTACCCCATTTACATCATTAACGTATACTTTCTTAACCATTCTTTCTCCATCCATGCATTCCATATGTCCGAACCAACGCAGCGATCCTTTCATAATTTTGTTCATAATACCTTCTTCCGCTCTACATTCCTTTCTTATATCAGCATTTGAGATTCTGTCGTATATCGTTCTACCACACATACGTCTTAGGGACCTCATCTCTACCGCATTTATTCTACTCTCATCCTTGTTCTGCCAGTTCCATGCTTCGCTTACATACATTAGGGTTGGGACCAGAACTCCATTGTGAACGGCCGTTTTCGCTTTCATTGATAAATTCTTGTTTCCAATAACTATTTTTAAAGCTCCATTCACTTTGTTACCCGCACCAACCCTTCTTTCGACGTCACTATCCGTTCGGGCATCTGCTGTGAACATGCTACCTAAATACACAAATTCCCTCACCTGTTCCAAGTTCTCTTCGTTCACACTTATATGACCACGAAAGTGTTAATCTTCCAATTTTTTTCTATTTAATTTGAATATACTCGTACACGTTGAACATCCTTAGTTTTTGTATTCTGCTTGAAATATTATAGGTAATTTAGATTTGAGATATATCGGTTACCCGGTAATGAAGGTCATAAATTTTCGAGAAACATTAACCAAATGCTAAAAAAATATTATTTACGACATTTCATGTATAGAATGGTGTTATATAATAAAGAAGTTTATAACATTTGTTAAGATTTTTGCTATTTTATTTTGATATTATACGCACTGCATTGGTATTTTTAGAAAATTATCAACCGAGTGTTTGCCGCATGTTTCTTCTTCTTCTTCTTTTTGTCCTGTCACACCTCCGTGGTGCATAGGGCCTCAAGGAACCTTCTCCACCCGACTCTATCGCATGCCTGATTCCGGCCTGCCTCAATCAGGAAAGGAATCATGCCTGATTCCTGGGTTCCGTCTCAGAGTGTGACCGATCCACTGCCATTTGCGTCTAGCGACCTGTTCTCTAATTGGCTTTTCGCCTGCCATAGTCAGTCCAGAGAGCGGCATTTGACACTATTTGGGGCCAATAGATTTTGAATATTGAGCGAAGGCACCTATTTATAAACACCTGGAGTTTACCAATAACGTCCGCGGTAGACTTCCAAGTCTCACATCCGTACAGCAGTACGCTTTTAACACTACTGCTGAATAAATGGAGCTTGAGCTTGTTTACTTACATAAAATTAAAAAGTTTAAGATTTACAAAAATACTCGTTTATAGTAGTACAATTATAGTATTAATATTATTACTATTATTATTATTATTATTGTTATTAGTATTTTTATTGTAATTGTTATTAAATTGTTATTGTTGTTATTATTATTAAACGGCCGTTCACAATGGAGTTCTGGTCCCATCACTAATGTATGGAAACGAAGCATGGAACTGACAGAAGAAGGATGAAAGCAGAATAAATGCGGTAGAGATGAGGTCCCTAAGACGTATGTGTGGTAGAACGATATACGACAGAATCTTAAATGCTGATATAAGAAAGGAATGTATAGTGGAAGAAGGTATTATGAACAAAATTATAAAAGGATCGCTGCATTGGTTCGGACATATGGAACGTATGAATGAAGAGAGAATGGTTAAGAAAGTATACGTTAATGATGTAAATGGGGTACGGAGTCGAGGCAGACCGAGTTGGTTTGTGATGGTTTGTTGTTGTTGTTGTTGTTGAACACAACATACTCGTATTATAGGAACCAGTAGGCAGTGATAATGAAATATTGGGAATATCGAGTATTTTAACAACCTTACTTTGTAATAATTATACTCGTACATAGTAATGCCTTCAGATATTTTTTTCCTAGGAAGTTGTTTTCCGCGTAAACATAATTATTTCTTGTGGCGGTGGATTAATAACAGTAATTATGATTGATCTTTTAACAATGTCATGGATGCTGGGCATTGAATAGTAAACGCTCTAGACCGTAGGTTCCCAAAGGGGGCGGCATATCCCCCCAGTATGCCCTGGAGCTTTCCAGGGGTCGATTTCGGTTCCAAAAGTTAAAATAAGGCGTTGAGGCAGTCAAGGCGGGCGACTGTGGCGTATGTATTGAACCACCCTACCTATTTGAACGTACGTGATACGTTCACTGTGACTGTAACATTCTGCGCTATCCCGTTTCACGTACGCGCTTAAGAAAAAGTAATGTACCTAAAATTTAGTGTTAGGGATACGCGCATGCGCCAACAATTTGCCAAGTTTTACAAGGGACAGGCGAAGTGTGCGGCCGAGTATTATAATTAAATTTCATTAATAAAAAAACTGCTTTTTTGCACGTTTCTCGGAAAATAACCCAAAGGTAGGGCGGTTAAATAAATAACAATGAAAAAAAAGTTAAAGCGTTAATTCTATGGAATTCCGTAAGGAGTATTTTTTTTAATTAACACGTATCGTGCCATACCTACATATTTATTTTAGAAAGTAAGTTAAAAAGAAAAACTTCACATTATTTTTGTTTTTTAAATAATTTATGAAATGAAAATTTAGTGATGATATGCATTTTAGACAGGGACGCCTTCTAAGTCATATGTCATGTTAAAAACTCCTTGTGACTGACGGCGTTTGAGGACCTTTACTTCAATTCAACCGTCGGCAGTCACCTGTGACTGCCATGACGTATTGGTAACTCGTAAAGTGATGGCATTCATCAGTGGGTGCCACGGTGTGATACATGTTAAAACACTGTTTTTTCCAATTGAGATAATTTTTATCTACAATTTTCGAAAGTTTTCCACCTTCATCATCGGGAGAGAAAAGTTTATATGATTCTTCCGATGATGAAGATCTAAAAATCTTCAAAACATGTCGCAAAAAATAAATTAGAAATCGGAAGAAAAAAAACAGTGTTTCGATTCATAAAAATTCGTAATTAAGAAATACTTTTTCATGAGTATAAATCATTTAACGAACTATCCAAATTTAAATATTTCTGATACATTTTATGACACGATATTTACTTTATGATATAGATAGTATGTAACAATATGTCAATATTTGGTATAACTAGTATTGGAGAGGGGGCGATGGAATATTTATTTTGTTTAAGGGGGGTGGGTCAGAAAAGATTGGGAACCTATGATCTAGACTTTAATTACTCTCTCAAGCAAGATACACGAAGGATTCTAGATTACATTGGTTAATGGGTTAATTTCAAGATTATATCAAGAAAGAATAATACTAAAAATGTCATACTGAAAGAAGTTACTTTTTAACTTTAAACAATGAAATATTTTTATAAACTTCAGCCATCAATTTATTTATTGTTTCTTGAACAATCATGCAAATTTATTTCTCTTTTTCTTTATATACTTTGTATGTACAACACTTATATATTTAAAAAATAAAATTACGTAGACATGTTTCGGACAAAGAGTCCTTCAGTAAAGATACATTTTAAAAAATATTATAAAATTGTTTACATGATTTGACAGATGTTATAAAGATAAATCTTTATAACATCTGGCAGATCGTGTAAACAATTTTATAATATTTTTTTAAATGTATCTTTACTGAAGAAGGACTCATTGTCCGAAACAGTTCTACGTAATTTTATTTTTTGAATAAAAGTGTTGTATATACAAAGTATATAAAAAAGAGAAATAATCCATCATAACAACACAAAAAATGGCGTATTTAGAATATATTATGTAAATCTCAAAATTAAATATGAAAACGAATGAAAACATCTGTTTTGCGAAAAGCGAAACATGATTTTCCCATAAAATATAATAAAACTTCTAGAAAGAAGACGCATTCATTCGTATTGATTAATAAAGCCATCCCTTCTATGGATACAACAGAGAACAAATGCAGAAGAGATGAGATCCCTTACACGAATGTGTGATAAAACGATGTACTACAGAGTTTGAAATAAGATATTTGAAAGAAATGTAGAGAGGTAGAAAGTATTATGAACAAAATTATGAAAAGATCACTGCGTTGTTTTGGTCACTTGGAAAGCATGGATGAAGAAATAATGGTTAAGATAGTATACGTTAACGATGTGAATGGAGTACGGAGACGAAGTAGACCGAGGAGAAAATATAGCATCACCAAATCAATCAATTTTAAAAGTCGGAAGAATCGACGTGCGTGTATGACTCGCTGTATGAGGGGTGTATCAGGTATACTCGTAGTAGTGTGACGATCTAATCTTCCTATCCTTGAGTGGAAACGGCGTGATGGTTGGATGTTGTTAACACTGTAACATCAGTGGCGGATCAAGTATTATAAATATATTAAAGACTCCGAACAATAAAAATGTGGATACGTTCGAACTCGAGTTTGATAAAAATGTTTCATGAAAACTCTACCAAATATAATTGCACAATAATAATCTAATGAATTTACTGAAAGCTCTTTTCAGGAAGTTGATTTTAAATAATAATGAAATAAAACGATGTATTTTTATAAGCTTATTCCACTTGTTGTCTTCATTTCGACAGCGACCGGTTTCGCCAGGCCACACGGGTGACACTGTTATAAAGTTACTCCTTAATATACACACAAATCAGTGGGTAGTAAACAAGATTCTGTATAAAAATAGTAATTTAAAATTTACTTAACTTAAAAATGATTAAAAAATGACATTTATATGAATATTTAAATTTTGACAATTTTACATTATTACTTTAACCTTTAAACGCCCATGCGCCGCGTGCAATAAAGGTGGCCCACTGCCCAAGCAAATATTCGCGCGACTTGCGAACTACGCATAACTGTTATAAAAATAATTATATCTCTAAAATTGTCGTCCTATTTAGGTAAAATAAAAAGCATTATCAGAATAAAATATTGGTTATAATTTACAAAAGCTTTATTTGTAATTTTTTACATTTTATATAATTACACATTAAAGTTAAAGAATAAAAATGTTTGTCTATGCATAGACCTATTTTATTCAGTGGTGTAGATTCTGTGTTTTATTAGGCGGACCGTAATAAAACACAACGCATATCCCAAGAGTCGATCTTGTAGCGCAGGTATAAACACTTATATTACGCATCATGACAAAAAAAAAAATTTTTTTCATAAAAAAAATCTCAATGACATTATTCACGTAAGCTATTCATATTTTGAATACTCTTGTCCTAAATCAGTGTAATCCGATAGCAAAATGCACCATAATCACCGGTCCCGTACGGGACCGTTTAGTATTGAACGACGCAAATTCGCGGTCCCATGCGGGACCACTGGATGTCTAAAGGTTAATATTATTTGTGTATAGAATCTTCAATGAGTCAATGAGTCTCTAATTAGTGTTCAGTCATAATGTACAATAAACACATTCAGATGCACGTTTAATGCAATCTATTGTGGAAAAAATATCATATAAATCAATGTTATTCAATTAAAATATACTTCATTTTAATTTCTTTTAAGTGTCATATATAGAGTCAATTAATAAATAATAAGATTTTATACATTTATGTATGATAAAATAACTATGAACCGAACTGCGAAACAACGGTTATTCAAGATACAATAAATAGTACCTATGGTAAGATTAATTGAAATAGTAAACTGTGCATTTGAAAATTGAACGTTGTTTGTTAACAACACTATATGATTGAAAAAAAAATGTATTAATTAATTATAAATGACTTATAAATTAATTTGCACACACGTAAAGACATCGTCGTATAAGTAAATACACATATTTTTTTTAAATATGAATGAAAACGTCTGTTTTCTAGAAGTTTTATAACAATTTATTTGAAAGACATGTTTCGGCTGTCTAAGGCATTATTAAATGTAGATAATGGGTATTTGATAGTGCCTTAGACAGGCGAAACATGTCATTTTCATAGATTATAAAAAAAACTTTTAGAAAACAGGCGTTTTCATTCGTATTAATTATTATATGGAGTTTTACATCGTTGTCTTGATTGTGACTTTGATTAAAATATATATTAAGCGTTGCTTATTGGTTAAAAAATATTGAATTTTTAAAGAAATATCATGCATTTTTTAAACCTTTTTTATATTATATGAATATAGAAACAATGTTTTAACCAATTTTAATTGTAGATTTCGTATTTCTGTATTCTATATTTTTTTTAATGTTATCCTGGAGATGACAACGAGAAACCACTCCATTAACATTTCCCAGGAAACCGCTGTAGCGGGAAAGCATTCGCCACTGATATAACACTATTAGAAGAAGAAGATATAATTCTATACTCGTATTTCATGTTGCCATAAATATAGTAGTTCTGACTCTTCTTCACAGAATAATTACATTATTATTTTTTTTTTTTTTTTAAAAAAAGACTAATACCAAGGATTTTAAATCAATGATATTAGAATTTAGTTTTTACAATCTTCAATGTGAGCAGAAAATAGCTCATTATTATGAAGAAGGAATCTGGTCGTGTCCAGGCTTGAACCCAAGTCCCCTGGATCAGGAGCCAAGCGTTCTATCCCCTAGACCACCACCCGATTATCATTTATTTAAGATTTTATAAAAATATCACGGTCTACATAGATAGTTAGATTAACAGTCCGGGTAGGGCCTTACATGTTCTTCTCTATGGTTGTAGGCCTGTAATAAAAATCTATGACGCAGACTCGTGAACGTGAACGAAAATCACGAATTTAAATTGAAATTCGAACATTGCGATTCGTTCAAGCGTGGGATTATTTCATTTTGTATTGTTTTATTTTTGCAGGTGACGATAGGCAAGAATGACGGCCTCTAACCCTAACTTGGCCCACAGACGGGAGGCCAACTGGCCGCATGTCCTGTTCTTTATACACATACACGTCCTATCATTGTACGGGTTTTGGCAGGCCCTGACAGAAGCCAGGTTTGCCACCAATATTCTATGTAAGTATCGTTCAAACATAGTCTAATATAATTTATAAAGTGTATTTATTGTTTCTTAAACAACTATGTATAACTCCACATTATACAAAATACCCAGCATAGCTTCCTTTTTTTAAATGCGCTTTTTTATCGGTTGATGTCGTAGCAGAGCGCTAGTGGTCTCGTTCGAGAGGCGGAAATACATATAAAGTTTTGTCCCGACACAGTTTAGTCGACATCATGCGTTGGAATAGTGAGAAGCGTGCGTTTGCCGTTGAGGCCAACGGATGTTCAAGGGTGCGGCAGTATAACTTCCTTTATTCAATTTTTTTTTTTTTTTATAATGTAGGCACATACCTAAAGTTTTGTTTTCCTTAGTTTTTGAAGATCAAATCAGGTAGGTGACGTCCCCCATTCTCCATACACTGAGTAAACCGATTTCTTGCGTTTGTCATGACTCTTGCCAGCATATCAGGCGTTATCTTGGCAATTTCTTCCTGGATGTTGGTCTTCAAATCTTTAAGGGTCCCTGGATGGTTCACATAAACCCAGGATTTCAAAAAAAAACATAGAAAACAAAACACAAGGGTACAAATCGGGAGAGCGAGCCGGTCACTCCAAATCGCCCCTAATTGAGATGAGGCGCTCTGGGAAGTGTTCCTTCAAAACAGCCATCCCATGACAGAAATGTTTATAAATTTAGATGTATATAAATACAAAAAACTAAAATAGGCAAAAACCCGCCAAGAATGAGTATGAGACAAATAATTGCGTAGATTTTCACGGTTGGCAGCAATATGTTTGGTGTGTTTTTGGGTAACACCGTGTGATAACTCCTTCTCGACCGACGTTTCGGAGATCGTTGCAGTCTCCATCTTCAGGGTATAATCATTATACCCTGAAGATGGAGACTGCAACGATCTCCGAAACGTCGGTCGAGTAGGAGATATCACACGGTGTTACCCAAAAACACACCAAACAGTATGAGACAATATAATACAAGAGACAACAATACTTCGATTTTCTCCTAAATGCACACGATGCGCAAGCCCGAGAACGTTTCTGTATTATTTTGAGTTCTAATTAATTTTGTATGTAGTGTAAAAAACGAAATATTATTTGCGAAAATTTTAACGTATGTGAAAAATAAGATTAACATTAAAATTTAAAACTCAAAGGGTAGAAAATCTTTATTTCACATTACGAAAACAAACGTTTACATTCACAATACTAATAAAAACTTAATACTATTATTATAAAGATTTTCTTATATTTTATAGGAATGCCATAAAATTACAATGAAAATTACAAATAAAATCAATCAACAATATTAATGGATAAAAATCTAATCAAGACGCTATGTTCTTGTATTTGGGAAATCCATTTCCGTGTTTATGTTTCGAAATTTGTTTATATTTTCTTAAAACCCAACCGTGCAAATCTGCAGGTCCCTTGGGAATTTTAAAGCTAGTTCTACCTTGAGATCACGAGAAAAATATTTTACTTAAAATTATATCCAGGACCCAACAATGCGCGAAATTGAAGATATTTTTTGTTTTTTTTTTGTTTTTGAAAATCGTTCAAAATATTCGAGTAAATATACTAAGTAGACCGTATTATTTTAAAACTGTGTGTTCTTTTACCCTTTAATGCTAAAATTATTTCAACATTACGATGCATATATGCATTTAAATAAATGTGAATTAATGGCAGTGCACAATGGTGTTCTTGTACCGATTCTTATGTGTGGAAGTGAAGGCCGGAATTGGGGAAAGAAAGATGAAAGTAGAATAAATGCAGTAGAAATAAGATATCTTAGACGATTGTAAGCAAAATCTATGTATGACAGAGTTTCGAATAAAAATATAAGAAGTGAATGCGCTGCGAATGAAAGTGTTATGAACAAAATAATGAAAGGATCATTAAGATGTTTTGGACACATGGAAATAATGAATGAAAAAAGAATGGTAAAGATAGTAAGTATTAACGATGTAAACGGAACTAGAAACAGAGAAAGATCGAGGAGAACGTGGCACGATCAAAAAAATAAAATATTGAATGAGGGCCACGTGAGGAGTTGGAGAAATCGACGTGCGTGCATGACAGTGTATGATAGAGTGTCGAATGAAAATATAAGAAGTAAATGCGATGCGAATGATGGTGTTATGAACAAAATAATGAAAGGATCGTTAAAATGGTTTGGACATATGGAAAGAATGAATGAAGAAAGAATGGTAAAAAAAAGTATATGTTAATGATGTAAATGGAACCAGAAATAGAGGAAGTCCGAGGAAAACGTAGCACGATCAAATAAATCAAATATTGAATGTCGGCCATGTGAGGAGTCAGAGAAATCGACGTGCGTGCATAACACGATGTATGAATGTTCAGAACAGAACAGTGTGGCGGTCCATTCTTTCTTCCTACCCCTTCGGAGAGACTGCGTGATGTGTTTAGTTAGTTAATTAGTTAATGAATTAATTAGTAGACCATTGTAATATTATTTTCTTTCATTTCACCACTGTCATCTTACTTGAAACATAAAAAAATAACCGATACAAATGTAAAAATGTGATTTCGTTAACATTATGTAACGATAAGTCGCGTGAGGTTTAATTAAAGGTAATTAGGTACCGAATGAGACCTTGTGAACGTTTACATAACATTTCTTTTTAATCATCAAAATCATTTAAAAAAAAGTGGGCCCGCTTTCCCAATGGACACCATTTTGATTTGGTGTTGAAACGGTCCATTTAATGTTATTCCCTATGACACAAGACAATAATAAATAACAAAATATATCACCTTCCAAACGAAATGTATCTTTATGATTTTAAATGACATGAGCATGCACTTTACTTATTTATCATAAATCGAACATCTTCTTCTTCTTCTTTTTGTCCTGTCACACCTCCGTGGTGCATAGGGCCTCAAGGAATCTTCTCCACCCGACTCTATCGCATGCCTGATGCTTAACATCGTCCCAAGTGAGACCTGCTGCCTTAACCTCGCCCTGCAGGGTTCTTCTCCAGGTGGCTCTAGGTCTGCCTCGCTTTCTCTTTCCCCCCATAGGGGACCAGTCTAGTGCGCCCTGAGCGATGCAGGCTGGGTTCCGTCTCAGAGTGTGACCGATCCACTGCCATTTGCGCCTAGCGACTTGTTCTCTAATTGGCTTTTCGCCTGCCATGGTCCAGAGAACGGCATTTGACACTGTTTGGGGCCAATAGATTTTGAATATTGAGAGAAGGCACCTATTTATAAACACCTGGAGTTTACCAATAACGTCTGCGGTAGACTTCCAAGTCTCACATCCGTACAGCAGTACGCTTTTAACGTTACTGCTGAATACTTGGAGCTTGAGCTTTCTCGAAATGATACCGGAGCGCCATACAGGGCGAAGCATAGCGAAAGCTCCCCTTGCCTTGTCAAGTCTGCTGGCTACATCCTCCTCCGTACCTCCTGAGCCTGCTATCATACTACCGAGGTAGCAGAAGCTGGTCGTGGTCACAAGGGGGACACCGTGGAGCAAGATTGGGGTGGAGTCATTTGTGGACACTCGTAGGTCTACTGTCTTGGACATGTTAATCTTGAGACCTACTTTTGCCGCTTCCTCGTGAAGTCTACAAAGTTTCCGCTCCGCATCCACCCGGTTTACCGAAAGCAAACAGAGGTCATCAGCATAATCCAGATCCTCCAACTGGGTATCACGCATCCATGGAATGCCACGAGGACCGTCGAAAGAACGGCGCAACACATCCTCCAGAACCACTATGAAGAGCAGGGGTGATAGTAGACATCCCTGTCGCACTCCCGCACTCAGTTTGATGGCCTCGGAGAGTTTGCCCTGGTGCACTACACGACAAGAACAACCGTCATACATTGCCCTGATGATATTCACAATCTTCTGTGGGACTCCTCTGCGAATGAGAGTTGACCAGATTGAAGTCCACGATAATGTCAAAATCGAACATATCAATTATTATTATTATTTTGGTGAATCGCTCTTTACATTACCTATACAGCGCGAGCTATTATATTGAAACTCATGACATATGATAGGTAGCTAGTGTATCGCCATTTTATAAAAACTAACTAAACTAACTAACCATCACGCCGTCTCCCCGAAGGGGTAGGCAGAAAGAATGGACTGCACACTTTTTTTCCTGACATATTTATCTCTCTTCTCAACATTCATACATCGTGTCATGCACGCGCGTCGATTTCTCTGACTCCTCACGTGGCCGACATTCAATATTTGATTTATTTGATCGTGCCCCGTTTACCTCGGTCTTCCTCTATTTCTGGTTCCATTTACATCGTTAACATATCATTTTTTTTACCATTCTTTCTTCATTCATTCTTTCATTATTTTGTTCATGACACCATCATTCGCACCGCATTCACTTTTTATATTTTCATTCGACACTCTATCATACATCAGAGTATCCACATTCGTCTAAGAGATCTCATTTCTACTGCATTTATTCTACTTTCATCCTTCTTTTGCCAGTTCCATGCTTCGCCTCCATACATGCCATTTTATAGTCACGTGAATTCTACACCAGAACAAAGAGTGACAATAACACTGCCATCACCGGGAATCAATCCTGGGACCTTTAGTGTAGTAGTCAAAGCATTTATCAGTTGACCGCAAAGGTCTAATTTTAATTAATCAACTAATATAAAATCTGAATATACTAGCCTAATTTCTATAACGTTATTTATTTGTTTCTTGAACAATGATGTAAAACTTCACAGAACAATCTAACCATCACGCCGTTTCCCCGGAGCGATAGGCAGAGAGGACGGACCGCCATACTGCTTTGTCCTAGATTCCTTTACATTCATAAATCGTAGCGTGCAATCTCGTCGTTTTTTCGACTTCGAATGAAGCCTCTTTAAATAATTTATTGATTTGGTCATGCCATGATGTCCTTAACTCCATATGAAATCATTTGTACGAATAAAACGTATGTTTTCTAGAAGTTTCATTTTATTTTATGGGAATGACATATTTTCGCCATGCTAAGGAATTATCAATATTTGATAATAGGTTCCGTTAAAAAAACATTTGATAATATATTAGCAAGGTAAGGTATTTCTATAAAATATACTTAAACTTCTAGAAAACAGACGTCTAACTAACTAACTTAATAACCATTACGCCGACTCCCGAAGGAGTAGGCAGAAAGAATGGACTGCCACACTTTTCTTTCCTGGCATCTCACTTCCTCAACATTCAGACATCTCTCGCTTCCTCAACATTCAGACATCGTGTCATGCACGCGCGTCGATTTAGAACTCCTCACGGGGCCGACATTCAATATTTGATTGACGTCTACATTTGTATTAATTATCTATAACCTAACCCTATCAGATACATCAAGAATTCGCATTTTTAAATATTTTTATTTGAGTAATCACGAAGATGTGTTTCATCTTACTATTGTATGTTCTCAATACACCTGAAATGATCGTTTTAGCGTAGGTTATGTAAGGAAAGATTTTAAATGTAGTGTTTAACACAATTGCTCAGGCATTGATGAATAAAAATCACGTTTAAATTAAGTAACAATGCTACAACGGATATTTTGTGGGCAGTCGAGAGAATTCTTCTTAAGAGTCAGCTGTAAAAAAACGCCCATAAAAATCTTGAGTCGAAGAATTTTAAGATTTATAGAATAAGTGAACACTATTGATAAGATACATTAAACAAATGTTCCAACCCTTACACCATATGAAACAAGACTCTGCACGTGACCGACCCATCTCAGTCTATTCAGTCTGACCTGTGTGGAGAGACCGGGAGCTTTGTAAATATAGTACAGCTCGTCATTATGCCGCACTCTCCAGCCTTCACCGTCATTCACAGGTCCCAAAATTCTGCGCAGCACCCTTCTCTCAAAAGTATCCAGTCGCTCTGCGGATTTCGCTGTCATTGTCCACGCCTCACACCCATAGGTCACTACTGTTCGGATGATTGTTTTATACAGGTGATATTGGTTTTTCAGCGTACGTTTCTTGATTTGAGCGCTGGTAGTAGAGAGAAGAATGTTTTGTTGCCAATTGTGATTCTTCTTTCGATTTCCTTGTGATCTTCGTTTTCTTTTGTTATAGACGAGCCCAGGTAAGTGAAGTCCTCCACCATCTTAAAGTTGTATCTATCCTTGAATCTGATGGTTCGCCGTGAGTTATGGGTTGCATTCCTGGTTTGTTTAATTATTTTTGTATTTTCTTCGCTTATCTCTAAACCCACCTCCTTGGCTGCTGTCTCTAAAAAGTCTGGGAGCTACTGATATAAATAGTAAGCTAGAAGAAAGGCAGATGAGATGGTACGGGCATATAAAACGGAGACCACCAGACCACACAGTAAATAGAGCTTTGTCAATCTTCCTCGTCAACCATTCAGATAGAGACCTAGGGACACGTGGATTATTCAATGCAATAGCGTCTTGCAGATAAATGGCTTGAGCGAAAGCGATACTCCGTAAGAAGTACAGCCTGAGATCGAGAAGAGCCGACCCCAACAGTCAACACAGGAAGACGAATAAGAAGA
This sequence comes from Lepidostoma basale, assembly GCA_022606425.2. Classification (NCBI taxonomy): domain Eukaryota; kingdom Metazoa; phylum Arthropoda; class Insecta; order Trichoptera; family Lepidostomatidae; genus Lepidostoma; species Lepidostoma basale. The sequence goes on from JAHDVF020001570.1 coordinate 377,978, forward strand.
GATCTCTTACAGGCAGACTACGTGACAGTGTCGCATTCATACCGATAGCGGATAAGACACGCAACTCCAAAGTGTCGATTAAATTGTGTCGACGCGTGTACTTACAATGTTAATCCAAAGATTGGGGAAATCTCTCATATAAATTACTATTTAAATGACTTTGTGCTTCCCAAGGTCAGACATTGATTTTGAAATAAATTTCTATTGACAACCGAAAACCGGTAATCCACATTCGAAAATTTAGAATAAGATTATTTCAATGCAATATATGGTATATATGACATTTTATTAATACGAGTCATAGACATTTCGAAAACTGTTATGAGCCTCGTCACGACACCCACTCATGAACAAACAAACAAACCATAACAGAGAGAAGGCCGACAAAATGGACCACCACACTACTCTATCCTGACACACATCTCTAGTTTCCTCCTCATCATACAGCGAGTCATACACGCACGTCAATTCTTCCGACTTCTAACATGACCAACCTTTAAAATTTGATTAATTTGGTCATGCCATGTTTTCCTCGGTTAACGTAAAATTTGTTCACCATTCTTTCCCCATCCATGGGCTCCATATGTCCGAACTAACGCAGCGATCCTTTCATAATTTTGTTCTTAAGGATCAATGTAATAGTTGCACAAATTGTGTACAGTAATTTGGTTTAAAATGTATAGTTCTTGAGTAAAATGGATTTATTTCATCCCAATGTATCTTTTCAACCACGGAAATACATTAAAGATTTATATATTTTTACATCGCTTACATTGCAAAAGCTCTTTCAATATCAAAAGTTAACGAAGGTCATTTTTGCAAACCGGACATCGCAAGGGCATGTGCGGGAATAAACGGGTCTGACCTGGCCCCGGCTTTGATCCGCAAGATATCCCTACTCGGCCCTACCTCAACTAGTTTGGCGTGCGTCAGGTGAACCTTGTGCAAGCGAACTGCGTATTTGCAGTAGTCCAAGGTCGCGGGCCCTTTCACATCGGCGAATCTCATGACGAATGCAAGTGCAGCAAATGTGCAAGATTTAATGATACTTTGCACACATAAGAAATTTCCAAAAATTTTAATTACCTTCTTCTTCTTCTTATCATTTATCATTTATATACACAAATATCAACTCTTCTTTCGACGTCACTATCCGTTCGGCCATCTGCTGTGAACATGCTACCTAAATACACAAATTCCCTCACCTGTTCCAAGTTCTCTTCGTTCACACTTTTATTACAAACTGTCATTTGCTCTTCCCTTTCGAAAACCATCACCTTTGACTTTCCGACATTCATCATTAAATCATTTGACTTGCATACCTCATACATTCTCGACACCAAGACTTGTAATTCGTCCGCACTATCCGCAACGAGAACGGCATCGTCCGCGTAAAGTAGACAATTTACAGACAGATCACTCATCTTAGCACCAGCATTTATACCTTTAAGTTCTTTCATACACTTGTCCATATATAGATTGAACAACCATGGAGACATCACGCAGCCCTGCTTAACCCTTCGTGATATCAAACCAAGGCGTGATGTCTCCATTTACCCTAACACTGGCAGTGCTCCCTTCGTAGAGAGAAGCAACCGCCCGTATCAGTTTTGTGCTCACTCCGTATTCGGACAAGATTGACCACAGTTTATCTCTGTTCACTCGATCATAGGCTTTTTGCAAATCGACAAACGCACAGAAAAGCTTACGGTTTTTGGCCATAAACTTCTCCGCAAGCGTTCGAAGTGCAAAAATCTGATCCATGCATCCTCTTCCGGTCATAAAAGCGTGTATGACTCGTTGTATGAATGTGGAGGAAGCTAGAGAGGTTTGCCAGGATAGAATAGTGTGGCGGTCCATTCTCTCTGCCTACCCCTGCGGGGAAACGGTGTGATGGTTTGTGTGTTTTACACAAATATCACAAATTACAGATGCTTCAATCCATGTCGTCTGCAACCTCACAATTACATAAAAAGAATTATTTAGTAAACGTACCAAAATATTCTTCAGCGTCTCAAAGTGCTTTGTTATGTCATACACACGAGCATCGAAAACATTATACTTTCGCTATCTTATGGATGGGGTACAGCTTGAAAGAGCTTCTACATCCAGAGATCTCCGTGTCCGATGCTCAATTATCGTTTAATCTTCACAGAGTTACTCTATGTAACAGTTCCATTAAAATGCTTGGATTTGTTTTTAAGAATGCCAAGATATTTTTAAACACTCAGGTGCTTCGGGTGTTGTATAATTCCCTGGTACGAAGTCGGCTGGAATATAGTTCTATTATTTGGTCACCGCCTGGAATCCGATATTCTCTGATGGTGGAGCGAGTGCAGAAAAAATTCTGCGCTATTACTTACATGGCTCTTTCCGACTGAATTCATGCTAGGTATGCTAAACTACCAATCATTGGAGAAAAGGAGGAATATCCACTTGGGAGTTCACTTCTTTCAGCTGATTGGCGGCCGTATACAAAACTCGGATGTCCTGAGTGATGTAGGTCTATTTGTCCCTGATAATTACCTTCGACAAAGACAGCACAGAATGTTCTATTTGCCGCGCTGCAGAACCAACCTGCAAATGGTTATGCCTGTGGGTAGGGCAATCTTATTGCTTAATCGGGTGGCCTCGAAGGTCGACATATTTCGTGATAGTGTGAGTTGCCTCAGGGATGCAATATCAATGTTATGATTTTTTCTTATTCTTAAGCTTAACTTTTTTAAATATTTCTCTTCTTATAATGTAATTGCAAACGATCTAGAATTATTTTTATCAAAATAAATTAAATTAAATAAAAAAAAACATTAAAATAACATTAAAATAAAAGACTTCTCATTAGAGAACTCTGTACAACGGACAGCCTAAATACAAGAAAAACCACACTTGGAAGATTAGTTGAGCCAAAGCGTTGCCCTAGTACAAATTTCGGGGATCGAGCGTTTGCGGTAGCTGGTCCATCAGCTTGGAACAATCTTCCTTCACACCTCAGATGCATAAATGATCAGACAGACTTCAGTTCTAAGCTGAAAACCCTTCTTTTTCATATTTCATACCTAATTTAAAATTGCATATTTTGTTCTATTATACTTTCTAATCGGTCGCGAATATCAATCAGATGCAGCGTTCACATTTAGATTTAAAATACGTCTTAATGCGCCCTTTAGGTGATTAGGTACATCACAAAAACGGCGCTTTAAATGTTAGCATATTCTTATTCTTATTATTATTAGAGATAACAATCACAACATTGATATTGCATCCCGGAGGCAACTCACCTTATCACGAAATATGTCGACCTCCAAAGCGACCCGATTAAGCAAATGGATTGTTCTACTCACAGGCATAACCATTGGTGGTTTGGTTCTGCAGCGTGGCAAATAAAACAATCTGTGCTGTCTTTGACGAAGGTAATTATCGTGTCAGGTCCCCCCGACGTTGGTGATCACTGTAGTAAATGGTTTCTCTATAAATCCTTATTTTTAATGTAGTACTTGTAACCTGTTTCATAAGAATAATTAGCCTCCTGCGAGGTCGACTCCCAGCTGTCGATGCATCTCTTTAGTGGCCTGCCCGGGGGTTGTCTACCTTGGGGTTGCCGTGCAACACTAGGGATTCTGGAGGTATCCATTATGTTTCCTTCCCTATTCCTCCAATGCTTTCTCGCGATAGTGATTTCCTGGGAATTGTTACTGGAGTTGAAATATCCCCTTATTTTTTTACCAACAGCACCTTTTAGTACACACTGAGGACGGTGAGAACACTAAGGACGATAGCAGGCAAGACACTGAGAGATCTTGTGAGAGAACACCATAATAAAAGAGATATGTAAAATTGAGGATATTATAAGAGGAGCAGACAGCGAAAAAGGGACTAGTATAGTCATGTTCAAAGAATGAACACCATCAGACTCCCCTATATTGCATTGCATAATCAGCCTCATGGGACCCGTCCTCTTGGAAGACCTCCTAAAATATGGAAGGACAGCACTGGGAGTCTACCTCACAGGAGGAGCAACACTCTGGAGAACAGACTACATAGGTCTACAACAAGGAAGAAGAAGAAGAAGACCTTTTATTTACCAACAAACATAATTTCTTAAACCTCGTTAATGTGGTGGATTAGCAAACAGAGCGGAGATATAATAAATTCATTCAATAATTGCGTTTTCACTTTCATTGCAAATATGACGATAATTAGGGTGTACTCACAAAGCTGGAAACGAAGGCAAAATACTCTATTGAGCCATACATTTTAATATTTAATTTTAACATTCATACATTGTGACGTACACGCACGTTGATTTCTCCGACTCCCCATGAGGCCGACATTTAATATTTGATTGATTTGATCGTTCTAAGTTTATTTTTAATCAGTGTTCTTTTCTTTTTTTATTATATTCTCTTCGTTTACGTGTAACATACATTCATAAACATTATTTCTTAATTCATTGTTTCCATACATACAAACTATATTACTGAACCTTTCATTATTTTGTTCTTATAGCTTTCATTAGCACTGCATTCACTTAACGTGCTCAATCATAATAATATACAGATTTATCGCCCGTTCGTCGAAGAGATCTCATTTCATCGGATTTATTTTACTTATATCTTCTTCTTCTTCTTCTACTGATTGTAGATGATTTGTTTATGCAGGATATCAACTTTCTTCCTGTGATGAAGACGACCAGCCTTCTCTCCATCTCTTTGGAGGTCGTCCTGGTGGTCGACGGCCCTCTGAATTCTCGTGCAGCACGTTATTAGGAATTCTTGCTGGATCCATTCTCTCGATGTGGTCCCTCCAGAATCGTCTTCTTTGCCTACTCCATCTCACTATGTCTTCAATTTTGCAATTTCTTCATTGGGTATCCTATCTCTAAGGGTTCTCCCCACAATACGTCGCAATGTTCTCATTTCTGCTACCCTTAAGAGATGTTTGGTTCTGACAGTGTCTGCTCTTGCTTCGATTCCGTACGTCATTATGGGCCTGATGCATATTTTATAAATTCTAACTTTGCTTTCTACTAGCATTTGCTTATTGGCCCAGACAGTGTCCCTTAGACATCCGGAGATAATTGCAGCTTTATCAGTCTGTTTTTTAACTTCATTATATAGATCACTGCAACTAGATATCTCCACACCCAGATATCCATAAATCAATGCTAATTATGATCAAAATATTAAACGAACAGATCTGTTCACAAGACGCCATTATTTGTTTTAATATAAGAGACCTGATTGGTTGTTTTAATTATATTATATTTATATATTATACAATATTATATTTATATATTAAAAAAAAAGTTTGTTCAATTCGTATGTTTATTAGTAATACAATTTTTTATTTTGTATTTCGACAATATTTATTTAAATATAGTATTGCTTAAAAGATTGAAGAATCAATTATACAAAACATTAAAAATTATGAAGTTATGAATCGAAAAAAATTATATAATGCAAGGTGAACCAAAATAAATTATATATTTAGTGAATCGATTGGGGCACTCGCGTTCGCGGCACTCATTTAGTCGAACAGTAAAAATTCTTATGAAGGCTCGGCAGGTAGACTCCGTGATGGCTGCCATTTCGCGATGAATATTTGCTTTCAAAAGCGCCATGAGAGTCGGTTTATTGGCGTAAGACGTTAAATTTGAGATTACCCCACAAGAAAAAGTCCATAGGGGTTAAATCAGGACTGCGCACAGGCCAATTTATGTCACCTCTCTTGGAGATCAATTAGCCAGGGAAATTTTCACGAAATCGTAGCAGAGACGTATTGGACATGTGTGACGTTGCTCCGTCCTGCTGGAACCATAGTCTTTGGTTATAGCCAGGAAAGTTTTGCAATTCAGGCAACAATAAGACGTCTAACATTTCCACATAACATATTAATAAAATATATAAACTTTCTTTCGAGACACCTTGTACATTCAATCGGCGATCTTAATACCAAAATCGTTAATAATTAATAGCTTGAAGTTGCTTTCAAAAGAAAACTGCAAATTACATAATTTGGATGCGGAAGATTAAATTCTTTGACTTTTACAACAAACTCATAAAAAAAATATTCATTCATATAAATAACTACGCATGCACATACAAATATAACAATAAAATGGGGGGGAAAATACTTTAACGTTCCAATGATTTACTACTTTATTTATTTAAACGATTGGTGACTGATTTCTGCAGAGGAGTTGTTAAGCATCAGAATAACCAACTATTCTGCAATGTGTAGATTGAATTTTTTTTTTTTTTTTAATAGGAACATAGAAGTTCCCGCCACATACCCGAGGCTGTTATAGGGCGTAGCGGCGCCCTTTTATCAGCCTCGCTCGTACACTCCCTGGGCCTGTCCCCGGTCCATCCGGGACTTACATTTAAATACGGCAACAACAAGGGGGTGCCAGACCACATTTAATCTACTCAATTTCACTTCTATGCTCCGCTGTACTTTATTGAATAAATAAATAAGCATAATATATAATACATGAACATTTCATAAAAGATAAAATATACACCGCAGGAATATACAGCGGGAAGAACAGGAGAGGCAGAAGAGAATTTGAATTTTTTTTTGTTAACAACGGGTCGTTTGAACCCAATTAATGTATACAATTTGTTTTAAGCATTTTCATGACAAGTGATAGGTAGTTAATCAATCGCCATTTTCTTGTCACATGAATACTACACCTGATCAGCGACAGTGTAACGATCACACTGCCATCGCATCGCCGGGAATCGAATCCAGGACCTTCGGTATGGCAGTCAGAGCTCTTACCAAGGTCGTCAATTGTCAAATGTCAATCAATCTTCATCGTCAAAGTCGTCGTCTTCTTCTTCTTAGTGTTGGTTTTGTAGTTTAATAATAATAATAAATATAATAATAATGACTAACTAACCATCACGACGTTTCTCCGGAGGGGTAAGAAGAGAGGATAGACCGCCACACCATTCTGTCCTGACATAACTCTCTAGATTCCTCCACATTCATACATCGTATCATGCACGCCTGTCAATTTTTCAGTATTTCATTAATTTTGGTCATGCCATGCTTTTTTTGATCTTCCATGGCTTCTCTTTCCACACACACTGTTTGTATACAACATTTTAACCATTCATCTCTCATCCATTCGTTCCATATGTAAAAACCATCTCAGGGATCTTTTTTTTTAATTACTTATGATGTAATTATCTGCCTTATATTTCTTCCTTATTACGTCGTTCGGTATTCTATCAAATATCGTTTTCCCTCACATTCTTCTCGGTGATTTCATTTACACTGCATTTATCCTAGTTTCATCCTTTTCTCGCCAGCTCCAAGCTTCACTTCCATACATAAACGTTGGTACTAGAACTCCATAAAGTACTGTCATTTTTGATTAAGTTGAAATATTTCTATTTGCAGTGATGACTTTGAGAGAGTTAGTTTTTATTAAATTTGTTCCCAGCACCGACCCTTCTTGCGATATCTTTCTCCATTTTTCCATCTCTTGTAAACATGCAATCTATATATGTATGTGTGTCAGGATAGAGTAGGGTGGCAGTCTATTCTCTCTGCCTACCCCTGTGGAGAAACGGCGTGATGGTTTGTTTGAAGTTTATTATTCAAGACGTTGTATTGTATCGGTTGTTCTACCTCAAATATTAATTGATAATTTTTTTCTGTTACAAACCAATTAAAGATAGCAGGAATCATTTTTGCTAATTACAGTACTGTGTATGACAATTGGCAATGACGGTGTCACGGTAGAGGTATACCTTTCCTCCTCGCACTACCTGAAGGGAATCGCAGCTTTCCCTTTCATTTAATGTTACCAAGGTTGCCGAAGACACGCCAAGACACGCTCATATAATATAAAATTTGCATTTTTCAAACCTTGAACGTATCTCCATGCTTCGCAAAGTATAGTCTTGAAGATAAGGGTCTACCAGGCAACAATCTTGTTTCTCAAAACTTGTTTTCAGAACTTGATCGTTAATCTTAAATATTTGTTGTTTTATCTGCTAAAATATTTTATGATACAAGCTTCTACCTCTTTATTTAACCACCCTACGTATTTGCACGTACGTGATACGTTCACTGTGACTGTACCATTCGCATTGCGCTATCCCGTATCACGTACGCGCTTGAGAAAAAATAATGTACCTAAAATGTACAAACTGTTAGGGATACCCGCGTGTGCCAACAACACTCGAGTACAAGTCTTCATAAATATGATAGTTTTGCAAGGGGCAGGCGAAATGTGCGGCCGAGTATTTGACGTTTGGTAATTTAAAAAAATTAAATTAATATATTATTAAATTTCATTAATAAAAAACCTCCTTTTTTGCACGTTTCTCGGAAAATAACCCAAAGGTAGGGCGGTGAAATAAACACTTATTTTTAACAATGTTTATTACTTTGTAAACAACACTAAATTTATTAAATTTTTAAATTAAAATACAAACATGTTTCGGACACAGAAGCCCTTCATCTGTGTTTTTTTTTTAGTTTTCGTATGTACAAAATAAATATTTAAATAGATTTTTTATGAATGTGGTCAGTTTTTCCTATACTTTCCTTGGTCGTCCTCGGATTCTCTTTCCACCTACACTGATCGTAAACAAATTTCTGTATTATAATTTTCAATATATTTTCTAAAAGTCATATTATATTTTAAGGGAGTGACATGTTTCTCCTTGTTAAAGTATTATCAACCGTCAATCCAATAAAAAAAATATAAAATAGACGTTTTCGTTGTTATAACTATATATTGATTGTTTCTCAAAAAAATCTGTAAAACTGAAAATTTAATTATTAATACGGATTGAATGTTTGATTTCTAAAAGTCTTATTTTATTTTATAGGAATGACATATTTTACTTTGCTAAAGGATTATTAAATCTGTTTTTGATCCAACACTTCATACTGGCTTAGCAATGCGAAAGGTTTCGTCCCATAGAAAATAATAACACTTCTATAAAACAGACATTTTAATTCGTAACAATTAACCCTTGATCAATTAATAAAAACAGATTTGTTTATTTCCATCTTCCAAATACGACAACTAAAGTTGCATTAAACAACAGATAAAGATTCATAAATATTTAAAAGTGTTTTTTGATATACCTGTATAATCTACCGCTTGTATCATATCCTGTAATGAATAATTAAATGTTTATAAGAATATATCAAGTAAATGGATTTATACCACGTTCCAAGTATAATTATACCACGTTCATTAGATCTTATCTCTCTGATGGTAAATCAGAGATGTACGCTTCTTGTGGAGGAGACTGCGAGACCTCAGGAACACGGTTGAGATAAATTGCAACAAGCAGAATGTAAATAAGTCGTTGACAGGCAGAGGACGTTCACTGAATCATAGTATTAAAAGATTCATACAGATTTTCGGTTAATGACTAAAACCAAGAGTTAGAATTAAATGTTGCGACGCATGTCATACGAAAAAACCTAATTAGTTGTCGGGAAACAGCAAATAATAAAAATAATAATATTTCATTTATTTATTTAGACATATCAAAAGCATCACAAAACTACATTCCAATACATCAATGATATATAATAATATTATCAAAAAGTTTGAGATACAATAGTAAATAACACATAAATAAAATACGGTGAGAGAAAAAACAAAGGTCACTGACATCATCCACCGGGTGGCGACTCTAAAATGGCAATGGGCAGGTCACGTAGCCAGAAGCTCAGATGAAAAGTGGACAAGAAGACTGCTGACTTGGAGACCGTGGACGGCAAAGAGAAGTGCAGGGGGACCGCAACTACGGTTGAAGGATGATCTGAACAGACGCGTCGGAATAACCTGGATGCAGTCTGAACAGGACAGAGTGACATGGAAGCGAATGGAGGAGGCCTTTGTCCTTGAGTGGACGGGAATAGGCTGAGGAACAAGAAGAAGCAAAATAAAATGATGAACTCACAATGACAGCCGCTTTGTCGAAGATAATTATCAGGGACGAAAAGACCTACATCACTCTGGATTTCTGGGTTGTGTATACAATCGCCTATCAGTCGAAAGAAGTAAACACCCAAGTGAATGTCTCGTCTCCTCTCGAGTGACTGGTAGCCCAGCATCTCTAGCAAGAAATCAGTCGGAAAAAGCCACGGGTAATATCCATACTCCCTAAGATAGACGTATCACAGAAATTTCTTCTGCACCCTCTCCACCACCAGGGACTGTCGAACCTCATGCGGCGCACAGATAATAGAACTAAATTCCAACCGACTTCACACCAATTCAATACTTGGCTAATTCACTAATTTACTAACCATCAGGTCGTCTTCACGAAGTGGTACGTAGAAAGAATGGACCGCCAAACCTTTCTCCCATTACATAATTCTCTCGCTGCCTTAATATTCATACGAGTACATCGATTATTCAGACTCCAAACTTGATAGTTATATATGATAATATATGGTTAATATGATCGTGCCAGGTTTTTCTCGACCTTCCTCTATATCTTGTTCCACTTACATCATTAACATAATATACTTTCTTTTGAATCTATCCAAAATATCTTAATGGCTGTTTCATTATTTTCATATATTTGGATACTTTACCACACATTCTTTTAAGAAATCTCTGCATTTATTCTACCTTCGTCTACCTTCGTCTTCCTTTTTTTTCATACAACAGGTCGTTTGAACCCAATTGCTGTATATAATTTATTTTAGTTATTACATCGATTCTTATGACATGTGATAGGTAACCAATCTATTGCCATTTTATTGTCACGAGAATTCTACACCAGACCAAAGACAGTGTGACAACCCAAAGACAGAACCCGGGACCTTCTGTATGGAAGCCAGAGCTCTTACCACTCTACCAAGAAGGTCGATTTTTGCCAGTTCCATGCTTCACTTTCATACATAAATTCATTCGTTACCGAAATGAATATTTGTAATCGTTTGTTTATATTTCTACGTGATTAAATTCATTTTGCTACTCAAGTATTTAATGCAACGAAGTGACATAGATTGAAATGTTAATTTATGGTAATGCAGCTAAGAAGACGTAATTTAGATCAATGTTCCCCAACCTGTGTAATGCAAAAATATTTTAGGATTATTTATGCGAAAAAGCATTTTCGTCCATGTCCTCAATAAAATCGAAACAAAGGAATAGACTAGACGTGAATGCAGCACTTCGTCTGTCAGAGACAGCACTGCAGCTAAGAATATCAAATACATTAGCATTGATGCAACATCAAGTATCGCATTATTTTTTTGTTTGTTTCGCATTAGCTGTAAAAAAAACATTGTTTTTAATAAATTTTAATTACGGTTAAAATTTAAAGCACTGCTATAATATCACAATTTCTTTTTGTTCACTGAGAGTGTCGCGACAGCTGTTTCGCCAACCGATATTGGCATCATCAGATGTTACAATAAACTAAAGTAACAAATGAAAAGTCTTACTATTTATAGGACCAAAAACTCATTTGTGTGGTTAGTCGTAGTAAAAATTAAGTATGCGAAATCTGCTGACAATATTACAAACAAATATAACAAAGGTGGGAAAAAACGGTGATTAGAGGGGACAATTATACATACAAGAAATGAAAGGGTATTGTCACAGTTGAAATTAATTAGGTCAAGAAGCTACGAATAATATCATTATAAACTAACACAAATTTTAACAGGAATACTCGTAATGTTGAAGTATCATAGTGTTTCGGCCAAAACAATGGACTATCAAATTTTAATTAATCTTAATAGATGGCGCTAGTGTAGATTGAACAAAAATATGTGAAGTGTTCCTCAACATATTAGCATATACACATCTTCCAAAAATTTGTCAGACGTGGTGGTCGTAAGAAGGGCGGAATGGGGAATGTTGTATTACATAAAGCGATCGCTTAACCCAACCAATGACAGGTCATAAGTCCTGTAAACGCCTCGACCACCTTATTCTGTCTCCAAAAAACAATTTAATATCTCAATAGAGACGAAGATGTAAATGACTTACCCGCAATGGGTTGCAATGACTAACCCGCAATTTGTCTACTGTAATGGTACATCATTACGATTTCTTCGGCCAATGTATTCGCCCCAATTCTCCCCAGTTAAGTACCTCTTCGAAATTTATTTCCAACTTCTCCTGTTTGCGCCCTGTGAGCCACCGCCGCCTTCCCAATTGGTAATACTGCTTTCTCGGTACTCTATGCTTCGAGGCAGAAGCCCGCTTCTTCCCCCTAGTCAGCCGTTGCGGGTAGGCCGCCATCTTGTGTTCTTTCGCCAGTGCCCAGTTACCACCACGATGTAGGAGAAACGTTAATCCGTTTGCATCCGGCTGGACCAGCAATGGTTCAGCCTTTCTCCCACCATATCAGGTAGAATACTAATAATAATATCCATATCGAAGACCGCACATTGGTTACACATGTGCGTCATGTGTCCGCGTGTCTGCGATTGATTCCCTCCGCCACGGTCCGAGCCATCCTCTGCTCCCGAAATTGCCGCCCACGTGTTGTCGCACATCATGTCCCGACAACGTGGTTGACCTCACCAGCCAGCGGAACTGCGAGGACCACTTCTTCATGCCGCTTCAGACAGCACCAACAGGTTAGGGAACCTCGTGTCTGCCAGGTGACGCTCTACATATTGATTTGCTGACCCACCATCTTCTGGTCAGCGTCGCTGATAACGTCTACGGACGACGTCGCCGGTCGATGTCCTGACGAGCACGCCATCGAGGAATCACCTCAAACAGCCTCTTCATTATTTCATCATGTGCCTTTTTTTTGTATTCGTACGACATCCCTAGCCTCTGGATTATTGTTATAATGTTAACTAGATAATAAACCTTAATGTATCCCATGTAACTGTCTTTATATTTACACCCGTCCCTGAATCGAATAATATACCGAAAAGAATCTCACGATTACCACCCTGAGGATTAAAAACCATGCTCTCCGTGCTAACCGAGGGAGGTACGTTTCACTGGCGCCCCAAACGTGTGGCATTTCGGTGTTATTATTCGATTTAGGACTCGTGTAAATTTAGGTATCCGTATTATATATTACTGCATACGATTTCAAGTTCTACCATGCAAAATTCATAATCTTTACATTCAAATGTTTATCCTTTTGTAAAGATCGTAATTTCAAATTTATCGAATTATTCCCACATGCGCATGCGTCGATCTTCCTTTCGGTACACATGTACTCAGCGCGTGTATCCGCCGCGTATTTCATTCTCAAATTTCAAACGCTTCGCACATTTCCTTCTTATCCCGCATGGTAATCGTTATTAAATTTTCTCTCGTCTCTCAACTGTGGCTAGCAAAGTCGCAATATCATGAGTATATATTTTTGTTAATATTCTATCTGACCAAGTATTCACCTAATTGTAATAACCTTAATTTTTTATACTAGTTGTAAATAACACTCAATAATAAAACTTCTGTCATCCTCGTGCTGTAAAAATAATATGTTTACAACACAATAACTATCTGAACTGACAAGAATAGTACACTGTCAAGTGTGAATAGTTTCTAAGTTCAACTCAAAACTTAGTGGCGTCCAAATGAATATAAATCAGTAATTAAATTCACTAAACACGTATACTTTCTAGATTTAGCTGGTGAAAATCTAGTGGCGTCCCAATTTCTATCTTACTTGCGTTTGTAGTGTCTATTGTGTAATGGTATGTATGAATAAGTGTCTGATGAAGAATAAACTGCCCCCATTCTCCACTTGGTCTAGTTATGTTAGAAGCGCTTTAAAAGAAGATGCATGAATCAATAGAATGAATGAATAAATGTAAATCTCCCGAATGCTAGAGAAACTTGATAGACCTACAAACTCATTTGTATTATGGTTTGGTTATATTTTCCCTTCCTACTTGAATGTTCCATCTTCTTGTATGTTCTGGGTGGATTAGGCTTCCTTTATTTGTGTGGAATACTGAATTGTCCATCACTTATAATGTTATGAACTTTTCCATCTCAGCAGAACAGAAATTTCATTGACATACAATTTTTGTATGTGCCAATTGTCTAAATTTATAAATATTGTAACACCATTTTTTTTATACTTAGTTTTTTTTTTTAATTATCTTTCATTGCTATATACATTTGTTCTTGTGTGTTCTGGATGGATAAAAACTTATTTTATTTGTGTGGAATACCAGATTGTCCATCACTTATAATGTTATGAACTTTTCCATCCCAGCAGAACAGAAATTTCATTGACATACAATTTTTGTATGTGCCAATTGTCTAAATTTATAAATATTGTAACACCATTTTTTTTATACTTAGTTTTTTTTTTTAATTATCTTTCATTGCTATATACATTTGTTCTTGTGTGTTCTGGATGGATAAAAACTTATTTTATTTGTGTGGAATACCAGATTGTCCATCACTTATAATGTTATGAACTTTTCCATCTCACCAGAACAGAATTTTTCTCCACATACAATTTTTGTATGTGCCAATTGTTTAAATATATAAATATGGTAACACCATTTTCTTTATAACTTAGATTTTTTTACTTATCATTGATTGTTATATATGTTCATGTGTGTTTTGGGTCGTGAGTCGGTTAAAGGTGTTGCATATTGGATTGGTAATCACTTTTACGATTGAGTTCACTTCTCCGATTCACCTGAACAATAACGTCCATTATATGTTTTAAAATGTTGTAGATATATATGTTGTTTCAGTCACCTGTAGAGTTTGTTTTTGTAGAGAATAGAAGGAGTCAGAACGCTATAGGTATACAGCCTTAGAATATGTAGATGTGCCTTATTTTCCGAGGCGAAAGGGAGCCAGACCCTAATAAAAAGCAACGCTATAGGTATACAGCCTTAGAATATGAAGATGTGCCTTATTATCCGAGGCGAAAGGGAGCTAGACCCTAATACAAAGCAACACTATAGGTATACAGCCTCATAATATGTAAACGGACATGCCTCTGCTGTATGTAATTTAAATTTTTGTTTTTACTGGTGACTGAACACATAATATTGTTGTAACTGTTTTCTTTATAATCTATCATCTAGGCTAGAGATGTCCAACAATAATTTACCTCAAGATCATAACACTTTTTCATTTTAGAATCAGTGAGTGCTATTTACCTGCAAAGAAAAAAAAAACAATTGTCTCTTTTGTGCTGTGGAAACTTTAAAACAATGATAATTTTTTGTATTTATAACTTAACTGCATTTGTGTTTTTACCTGAACTGTAATTTGTATTTTTTTTTAAACTTAACAATTTGTAATATGTCAAACTAACTGCCACCTAGGACTTAAACTTGTCTCTCCTGTGTTTAATGATCCTTAATTTTCTGAACTAAACTATAATTTGTATTTTTTTTTTAAACTTAACAATTTGTAATATGTCAAACTAACTGCCACCTTTTAGGACATAAACCTGTCTCCCATGTGTATAATAATGATCAATTTTTTTTTAAGCTTGTGAATCTGATTGGTACTTTTAAATAGGCTGTCTTTGTATTTCTCAATTGTCCAAACTGTCACCTTCTAGAATTTTTA
Organism: Lepidostoma basale; assembly: GCA_022606425.2. NCBI lineage: Eukaryota > Metazoa > Arthropoda > Insecta > Trichoptera > Lepidostomatidae > Lepidostoma > Lepidostoma basale. Next base: position 393,501 of record JAHDVF020001570.1, read on the forward strand.
TCTACCTGCAACTTTTGTATGCCATTCACTGAAGGAGCTTTTTTTTATTATTTTTTTTATTATTCCACATAAGAGCGAGTGTAATGGTACATCATTACGATTTCTTCGGCCAATGTATTCGCCCCAATTCTCCCCAGTTAAGTACCTCTTCGAAATTTATTTCCAACTTCTCCTGTTTGCGCCCTGTGAGCCACCGCCGCCTTCCCAATTGGTAATACTGCTTTTTCGGTACTCTATGCTTCGAGGCAGAAGCCCGTCACTTCCCTCCTAGTCAGCCGTTGCGGGTAGGCCGCCATCTTGTGTTTTTTCGCCAGTGCCCAGTTACCACCACGATGTAGGAGAAACGTTAATCCGTTTGCATCCGGCTGGACCAGCAATGGTTCAGCCTTTCTCCCATCATATCAGGTAGAATACTAATAATAATATCCATATCGAAGACCGCACATTGGTTACACATGTGCGTCATGTGTCCGCGTGTCTGCGATTGATTCCCTCCGCCACGGTCCGAGCCATCCTCTGCTCCCGAAATTGCCGCCCACGTGTTGTCGCACATCATGTCCCGACAACGTGGTTGACCTCACCACCATGCGGAACTGCGAGGACCACTTCTTCACGCCGCTTCAGACAGCACCAACAGGTTAGGGAACCTCGTGTCTGCCAGGTGACGCTCTACATATTGATTTGCTGACCCACCATCTTCTGGTCAGCGTCGCTGATAACGTCTACGGACGACGTCGCCGGTCGATGTCCTGACGAGCACGCCATCGAGGAATCACCTCAAACAGCCTCTTCATTATTTCATCATGTGCCTTTTTATTATGTATTCGTACGACATCCCTAGCCTCTGGATTATTATTATAATGTTAACTAGATAATAAACCTTAATGTATCCCAAAATAACTGTCTTTATATTTACACCCGTCCCTGAATCGAATAATATACCGAAAAGAATCTCACGATTACCACCCTGAGGATTAAAAACCATGCTCTCCGTGCTAACCGAGGGAGGTACGTTTCACTACAAGTATTTGTATACATTCAAAATGTTGTTATATGTATATATTGTATGTTAGTTATAGTTATGTTATCTGTCTTAACAAAAGATTAAAAAAATATTACATTAAAACCATTTTTATTTCAGTGGTCCGCATTTTAACATTTTTTTACCGGTCCGTTGGTGTAAAAAGGTTGGGAAACACTGATTTAGATTATTGATTAGTAATTAATGCTGCAAAGTTTTTTTTTTCTAAATGATTAATATTGTTTCTTATAATATTATTGCGTGTATTCTCTCCCCGGATAGATTTAAAGTACTTGAGCATTATTATACCTATGTGTTTTTATGCATTACCGCCAACGCTCCAAATGTAAAGTCCACCGCCGGTCATTATTATTTAGTCATTAGAATTTAATTTACAATCTTAAATATGAGCAGAAAATAGCTCATTATTATGAAGAAGGAATCTGGTCGTGTCCAGGCTTGAACCCATGTCCCCTGGATCAGGAGCCAAGCGTTCTATGCCCTAGACCAGCGGTCGGGGAACCGGGGTAAATTACCCCAAATGGGGTAAAAATATTTTTTTTTTGGGTGACAAAGAAATTTTTCTAGTTTGCTATTTCATAAACGTGTTAGTATTTTTACTTATTATTTTCATGTAATTTTTTTTCCGTGTAAATTAATTCAATATATAATGTTTATTTAAAATATACATTGATTGTCTTCTTTTCAAAATGGGAGAGGGAGTAATATCGACTTACGCAAAAATATTTTGGGGTAATGGTTAAAAAAGTTGCCCAAGACCAATGGTCCGAACACGATATATAAAGACAAAAATATTGCCACCTACATTTTTTTTAGCTCATCAGGGATTTCCGGCCAGTAGGATTCGTGAAAATCGGACGTTCGATCTTTCGGAAGGCGTAGCAAATAAAACGCCGATTGGATTCCTACTAGCCGGACGTCGCCGATGAGCTAAAAAAAATAGTCACCAACGTCTCCTGAGCTGATCAACGCCTACGACCAGACCGAATTTTAGCTTCTGGTGTAGCGCGGAATTCTAGTGAAAACTTTGCGGAACACTGCCATAGACCACCACCCGGAAGAGTCTACAGATTTTTTTTTTACATTACTGTTTATTTATAATTTTTTTTACATTGTATTATGTTTTGCCATATTTAAAAACCTCATTAATTATTTTTAAAAAAGCAAGAACTGACTCTGTCAGAACCAAACATCTCCTAAGAGTAGCAGAAATGAAAACATTGGACCTATCGTGGGTAGAACCCTTAGAGATAGGATAACCAATGAAGAGTTCTGACCTGTTCTATGGGTTGATTTTCTATGATCAGGTTACATGTTTTGGGTGTTTTGGAAAAGGTCGCTGTAAATAAATGATAAATAATAATAATAATAAGGTAAAGAGTCCTGTTAGGCTGAATTCGTAGTAAAATATAGATGAATCGGGTGGTTTCCATTCTTTGGACATGATTGTACCAGTACCTCCTTTGCTGACTACTCCATCTTATACGCATGCTTTATAGATTCTGGTCCCAACACTGATGTATGGAAGCGAAGCATGGAACTGGCAAAAGAAGGATGAGAGCAGAATAAATGCGGTAGAGATGAGGTCCCTAAGACGTATGTGTGGTAGAACGATATACGACAGAATCTCAATGCTGATATAAGAAAGGAAGGTAGAGCGAAAGAAGGTATTATGAACAAAATTATGAAAGGATCGCTGCGTTGGTTCGGACATATGGAACGCATGGATGGAGAAAGAATGGTTAATAAAGTATACGTTAATTATGTAAATGGGGTACGAAGTCGAGGCAGACCGAGGAAAACATGGCATGAACAAATTAATCAAATTTTAAAGGTTGGTCATGCTAGAAGTCGGAGGAATCGACGTGCGTGTATGACTCGTTGTATGAATGCGGAGGAAGCTAGAGAGGTTTGCCAGGATAGAGTACTGTGGCGGTCCATTCTCTCTGTTTGTTTGTTTGTTTTTTTTTGTTCCATCTTATAATATCCTCAGTTTCACATATTATCTCTCTTATTATGGTATTCCTCACGCGATTTCTTAGTGTCTTGCCCGTAATTTACCTCAGTGACCTTCATCTCGAGAGTCCTCCTAACTTGTTTCAATGCCATATGTTGTTATTGTTCTTACCCTTGCTTTATAAATTCTCATCTTGCTCTGAATGGCTAATAAATCATAATAATTAAATCCATAATCAACTTTTTTGCTAAATCCTGTAACTAGCGTTGTGTGACCTACTGACTCGTGACTTCTAAATTGAAAAAAGGAGTGGGATCCAGTACTTGTTTAAAATACACGAGTCCTTTTTAAAGGAATAACTAGTCGGAGGTATCCTTGAGAATGTTGCATCGATACATCTATACATTGTATGTTCTTACTAACCACTGGAAAATATATTTAAGTAAATATGTTAATATAAAGATATAAACAAGTATACAAAACATGGACTCCTAGTAGGTAAGAAATAGTAGGTAACAGAGTTGATTTGTTTTTATTTCTGTTTGGTTATTCATTTAAACCAATACACCTGTACAACGAGAGAGTGTGTTGTGAGTGCAAGTCTCTTCGCAGAGATTTTTTAGTTCTTTACGAAATAAAGAGATTTCAATCAATATTCTACTATTTTAAAATCATGTTATTTATATTAAGTTAGCTTAGTAAACGTAACATAACGAAATATATATTATAATAAATAGTCCATTGTTTTGGCCGAAACACTATGATACCTTAACATTTTAAACTGTTAAATTAAATAACTTTGTTTTTGTATCACAATTGTATTTTCTTTTACGCGACAACTGTTTTATCAACCTATGTTGACATCATCAGGTGTTACAATAATATATCAAATGTCAAATTTTCGAGATTTTTCGAATCTTTATGTGTATTTGTTCCTATGTAAATTGAATAATTTCTTTGATATAATTTTGAAGTTCTTGCTGAAATTGAGTTAGAAACCTAAATATTTAAATTAAAAGAACGGTTGGTTACTATTTATAGGAGAAAATATTAAAATTGGAAAATATAATAATAAAATAATAATAATAATAAAACAGTAATTAGAAGGAACAATTACACATATGTATAGTATAGAGTCAAAAACGATGAAACATAATAAATTAAAAACGATAAACAATAACGGGAAGTAGATTACTTTAATAGGAAAGATGACAAAAGTTGAAGATAGTATTATTATTTTTTAGCTAGATTTTACACGGGAAAAGTTTTTAATGTACTATATACTAATGGGGAATAAGAAGGAATTTGGTTATTTATAACATTTAGTTTACATTTTTTGGCTTTTAAAATTTCTAAATTTTCTAATTTCTCTCATTTTTTAGGATTATTTGGTATATGTAAAAATTTATATGTAAAATAAAATACAATTGTGATACAAAAACTAAGTTACTTAATTTAACAGTTTAAAATAAATAATTCTCTTATTTTAAAGCGATTTTTAAAAGTGATGTAAAATTTTGTATTTATTATTGAATATTCATAATCATGAAAGGGAAGATCGAGGGTAGGCGCGGTGTGGAAAGACCCCAGATGTCATGGCTTGAGAAAATCAAGGAGTGGACCGGAATTCAGGGGGTGGGGGTGTTGTTCCTATAGAGAGGCCTACACCAGGGTGATAGCCGACTTCGAGGCCTTACATGGCACTCGAAGAAGGAAAATTGAATATTGATGAAATAACCATTTTATTTTAGTTTTATTATATTTTATGGGAGTGACACGTTTCAAATTATCGTATGAAACTCAAATGAACCATGTTCATCAAAATTTTATATGTAATATTTGCTTATCGAGTTGCTTATCAGGTTGCATATCGAATTGCATGGTTACAAACTTGAAAATGTTAATGTTTTATTTTTTAAATACTTGTATTTATTAACGTTACTGAAAAGTTACTTTAAAATATTAACGTTTTTCCATCCAGTGCTTCCAACATACTTATAAGCGGTAGTAATAACATACAAAATAAATGTACCTTTACTTTCCATTGTATAATATAGCTTGCAGCTGAAACTAATCTTGGTTAATGTCGCATTGTTCTACTGAGTGAGATGTGCAGTAGTGTTTAGCAGTATTACGCATTAACTTAACTTTCGTAAAGCGATATTTATAATTATCCGCTTACTCTTTTCTTCTTCTTTGCGCTACATCCCGGTGAGGGATTTGGTCTCCTCTACAACAGTTTTCCACTGGCTCCTGCCCTTGTCCATCCTACTCTATTCTCCAGATCTTTCCGATTTCCCCAAGTCCTTTTCAATGCAGTCCGCCCATATTTTTCATGATATTGGTCTCTTTTCGCGAGGCACACGTCTGGACATGATTATGCCGGTATGTAGAGCAATCTATTTTTAATCTGCGTCACTTCAGAAGTCAACGTATTTTATGATAGTCTGATTCACCTGAGAAAATCATTACTTTTTTTAAATTTTATTTTAATAATAATGTCTTGTTTATTTTTCTCTGTCTTTCTTTATATTGTGTAAATGTTTTACAAACAAATAAACACTCCATCGTACCGTTTCCACGGAAAGGTAGGCAGAGCGAATAGACCGTCACACTACTCTATACTGATACACCTGTCCTGCTGTATGAATGTGGAGGAAGCTTGACAGATACCTAAACACCTGTCTAGCTTCCTCCACGTTCATACAGCGAGTCATACATCCACGTCGATTCTTCAGACTTCTTACATTACCGACGCTTAAAGTTTGATTAATTTGGTCATGCCATGTCTTCCTCTTTCTTTTTCGACTGCGCAATCCATTCACATCGTTAATGATAACTTTCTTAACCATTATTTCTTTATCCATGCGTTCCATATGTCCAAACCAACCCAAGGATCCTTTCATAATTTTGTTAATAATATTTTATTCCGCTCTACACACATTCCTTATTAAATGTGTTATTCATTATTAAATATCTAGAACTCTTAATTTGCATATTTAGTATACTTCAAATTCTGGGATGCTATTGTTATTTTCATTTCATAAATATTTTTTTTCTTCTTCTTCTCCTTCCTCAGCCTATTCCCGTCCACTCCTGGACAAAGGCCTCCTCCATTTGCTTCCATGTCATTCTGTCCTGTGCAGACTGACTCCTGGAAAAAGGCCTCCTCCGTTTGCTTCCATGTCACTCTGTCCTGTGCAGACTGCATCCAGGTTATTCCGACGTGTCTGTTTAGATCATCCTTCCACCGTAGTTGCGGTCGCCCTGCACTTCTCTTCGCCGTCCGCGGTCTCCAAGTCAGCAGTCTTCTTGTTTTTTTTTTAATTTTTGTTATTTTTTTAATTCTTGTTTATATTTTCAATTCATATATATATATTTTAAATCCATGCATTACGGACATACAAGTCTAAAATGTTTCCATAATAAGAATTTATAAGAGAAAAAATATTTTAAAAAATGAAGTAAGAGAAAAAATTAAAAAGAATCATAGTATTGCTATAGCGTATTCTTTCATCTAGTATTAATACATGTCCAGCCCACCGTAGGCATTGTGAATTTCCAGAATCTTAATAAGAACTCACCAATGTCGATACACTTACTTTAAAACTTAAGTAAGTGTATCGACAGTAATAAACAAGCTTTCAATTGCTTCATTAAAATACGCAACCCTGAAAGTTTGTTAAACTTTTATTTTAATATATTCCATTAAGAAACCAGATTAAAAATAAAATACTTAAGGATGTTATCCTTGATATGTTCGATTTCATGAAAATTGTTTTCTTGTGAAACATTTAAGTTATCAGGTTTTACATATCAACCTCCATCCTGCCGTGTTTTATTTTTATAAAATGAGAATAAAAACACTACAAAGTATAATCTTGATAAACTTCTACTTCTTCTTCTTCTTCTTCTTATTCTTCTTCAACAATCTTCTCTCCTCTGCTGGGTGGGTATAGGCCTTTTCATTTCTTCCTTTTGCCTCAGCCTATTCCCGTCCACTCCTGGACAAAGGCCTCCTCCATTTGCTTCCATGTCATTCTGTTCTGTGCAGACTGCATCCAGGTTATTCCGACGTGTCTGTTTAGATCATCCTTCCACCGTAGTTGCGGTCGCCCTGCACTTCTCTTCGCCGTCCACAGTCTCCAAGTCAGCAGTCTTCTAGTCCACTTTTCATCTGAGCTTTTGGCTACGTGACCTGCCCATTGCCATTTTAGAGTCGCCACCCGGTGGATGATGTCAGTGACCTTTGTTTTTTCTCTGACTCTGTCTCTTAGGCTTATTCCTAACATGGCTCTTTTCATGGCTCTTTGGGTCACTCGTAATTTCTCGGCACTTTGTTCGGACAATGTAACAGTTTCAAGACCATAAGTACCAACTGGCAGAACGCAGGCTTCAAAGACTTTTCGTTTCAGGTTGATCGGTATTTTCCGATTTTTAAGGATGTAACTCATGTTCCCGAAAGCTGCCCAGCTTAGTCCAATTCTCCTTTTCATTTAATTATTTATTATTATCATTATTTTGTTGAATCGCTCTTTCCATCATGACAGCATGAGCCAAATCGATGTAAAGGGTATTATTATAGCTATCATAGTGATTCTCGTGACTTGTGATAGGTAGCTAATATATCGAACATTTTATTGTCACGTGAATTCTACACCAGACCAAAGACAGTGTGACAATCACACTGCCCTCGCCGGGAATCGAACCCGGAACCTTCGAGGAGGCCGTCAATGCACTTACCACTCGGCCACGAAGGTCGTCATTTATCATTTATCATTTAATTATTATGTATTAATATTGTTTAATATTATTTATTAGTTCTTACTGATTAAAAATAATTATTAGTACTTATAGCAATTAGTCCGGGTTATTTTTTATTTATTTAAATGCATTGTTCCTTTGTAGTGTATTGATTTTTAAATGCGTTTTTTATTATTCTTTATTTGTTTAGTTTTTATTATATATTTACACCTGAAGATTGAGGTATCCTCCGAAACATGTCGTGATTTTTAATATTTTGTGGATCATAAACGACATTATTTTCAATTTCCAAAGTAATGAGAAGCGTCGTAAAAAAATCTATATTCGTCCATGACACAGGGTATAAACGTCAGAGAGTCTAGTAAGTATGCCAAAATATTATAGAATAGTATGGCGGTTTATCTTTACTGCTTACCCTGTCGGAAACAAATGGTATTTAATTAAATACACGTATATTAAGTCGCTAATGAATTTAATAACATAAAGATTTACATAAGTACTAAAAACCTGTACAAAATTATAGCATTTTAATAGATATATCAATGATCATATTATAATAAACACGTGAATTAAGCTACGCTCAGCACGTGGCACTTCGTACTATTGCAACACCTCACTCATCACACGTACAAAAAGATATAAATCAGTCGGATATATCGTTTCATTTAAGCAAGAGGTTTCCGACAGATAAATTAACACAGAATCCAATGAGAACAAATGATCGCTTATTTCAAATTATGAGTCAATCACCGCCAGATCAAAAGACAGCATTCGAACTTTGGTTCTCTCTTGTGTCATGTTATGTTATTGCTTCCTTCGACGGCGTGCGTGGTTTCGTTATGACATCTTACCCAACGAACGAAAACCATAAAATTTTACGTATTTTCACTTTGGCCGATTGACATAATATGATTTTCAAATGTCCTCGACTATCCTACTTCAGATATTCTTCCAACAATCCAACATTTTTCTTATTTATTGTTTCTTGAACAATGATATAAAACTCCATTTTAAATAATTAATACGAATGAAAACGTCAGTTTTCTAGAAGTTTTATTATATTTTATGGGAATGACATGTTTCTCCCTTCTATGGCATTCTTCTTCTTCTTCTTTCTGTGTCTTATCAGGTCTCCCTAACGTTGACTATCACCCTTTTCACATTGACAGATTGACAAATACAAAAATAAAGAAAAATCTATAAAACTGAGGACATCGTGAGATGATTGAACTGAAGGACTCTTTTCGTTTTACAGATCTAAGTACGATATCGGCATATGTGACTGTTTTTTTTTCAGAAAAATTATCGTTTTATTTTAACTCAAATCTATTTGTACTTCCAGGTATCGTCCTTTCATTCATCGGCATCGTCGGCGTGACCAGCGGGGCACATCGACTATGGGCGCACTGCGCTTACAAGGCCTCCACCACCCTCAGGATTCTGCTCATGCTGGGTCAGACGTTAGTGGGGCAGGTGAGCACTGTCTTTAAGCTATTCCCTATTCCCTCCCATAGCTGATGATTCAAAATTGCATGTCTACAGAATTTCTTCTGCTTTTTCATATTCCTTCTGTAGATCTTGCGATCTGCTCAGACAGGATATCAATTTTGGTCCTGAGTTGAAGACCTTCAACTCACTTTGGTGGTTAATCTGGTGGTCGAAGGTCCTCTGGAGTCACGTGCAATGCCCCCTCTCGCCCTATCTTGGGAATCCTCGCTGAGTCCATCTTCTATATAGTGGGTCGAGCAATGGATTAATTTACCAATAAAATCATAGGATAACATGGAATGACTAGATTCATCAAATACTTAATGACGGGAATGTTGAAGCCGAAATAATTGACGAGCGTGTGCGTGTCATGATGAATGAATGTAAAAAACTAACAATATGTTTGTCTCGATTTAAAAAAAATATGATAAAAGTAAAAAATGGACAGATATCAGGAAAATGCATTTTAGAGGAATACCGAGGAAAACGAGGCAGGATCAAATCAAACAAATATTAAATGTCGGTCAGGTGAGGAGTCGGATAAATCGACGTGCGTGCATTATACGATGTATGAATGTAGAGGAATCTAGAAAAGTATGTCAAGACAGAACAATGTGTGTGTCCATTTTTTTGCCTACCCTTCCAGAGAGACGGCGTGATGTTTTTTTTTTTGTATATAACAGGTCGTTCGAACCCAATAACTGTGTACAATTTATTTTAGCTATTATATTGATTCTCATGACATGTGATAGGTAGTTAATTTATCGCCATTTTATCGTCACGTAAATTCTACACCAGACCAATGACAGTGTGACAATCACGCTGCCATCGCCGGGAATCGAACCCGGGACCTTCGGCATGGAAATCCGAGCTCTTGCCACTCTGCCACGAAGGTCGGTCAATTTAAGTTAGTTAGTTACATTATACATATATTCAATTCTGGAAGTGTTTCTCTGCAAAATTTTATGACTAATATAAGATTTGTTCAAGGTTTCCAAATCAAATTGTTATTTGAGATTTTATTATGGTTAGAAAAACATTTTAAAAATCGTTAATGTTTTATTTACTGTTGACATTTATGCTCCCTTCTCTAATGGCGACAGAACAGCCTGTTTCCTCTCATTATCCGTATTAGTATTTTTATTATAGTAAAACGTATGGCAGTCTGTTCGTGAATTCACATTAAAACATTTACATATAATACGAGTATATACATCAAAGTGGAATTTAAATACTGAGGATACACTTACATTATTATTAATATGCATCTTGGGGGCATATTAAGAAACGTTTTACAGTCATAGTTTAATATAATGTATTAAAATTGAAAGATCATGGACTCAAAATAAAATGGCGTCGCGACGCCACGTCACTTGGTGTTAATGCGCATATACTCTACTCTATTTATATTTTTTAGGTTTATAAGTATTATTTCTAGGTTCGCCTTCGTTCTGTATTGTATTAATGTATATTAATTTATAATAAATAGGACATAATTAATTTTTTTTAAAACACTCAAAAGTTTAAAATGTTTTTATACAACATTTTGAATGTATACAAATACTTGTAGACGAATACTGGATCTAATCTTCATAGATGGTGCTGGTCTGTAAATTGAAACTGACATGTGAATTGTGGTGTTGGATATTAACATATATACAACTTCCAAAGATTTGTCAGACATGGTGGTCATAAGAAAGGTGGAATAGGGAATGTTGTAATTACATAAAGCGTGCGCTTAACCCAACCAATGACAGGTCATAAGTCCTGTAAGGGTTTCAATTTCAATTTCAATTCAGTTTCCAGTTTGCATCTTCGTCTCTATTGAGACAAAATTAATCCTTGTTTAAAATTTTATTTTTTAATGATAAAAAAAGTGGCGAACTTCAATCAGAACATACCTGTTTATTTGTGTCTGTATTTTTTTTATATAAGTGTCTGTTTAAACACTTTTATAATATAATTCAAATCGTAATAATAATAATAAAAACGTTGTTTAGTTAATATTTTTAAACACCAACAAATGAGGTGTTGTGTGCGAAACCCAGGACATCCCCAACATCGATGGAAGGACGAAATTAGAGATGCGAACAGCCCAGGATCGACAAACATGGAAGCAGATGGAGGAGGTTTCTGGCCAGGATTGGACGAATGATGACGATTCGTAAAATAATATGCTAATTATAAATCGCTTTAATGTCGTTGATTGTATAAATGTCTTTGTGTATTTTTTCCCATTTACTCTCAATAGGCAAGCGACCGCAAAATAGAAGGATGGAGTGCCGCATCAGTAAAAGTGTGACAGTCCATTCTTTCTGCCTACCCTTTCGGGGAGACGGCGTGATGGTTAGTTAGTTAGTTAGTTTTTATTTTAAATGAACTTCCATCGAGAAATATCAATAAAGTTATTTGATTATATTATATAGTATATAATAAGCATTTAATGTCGACATTGGTAAGTCAATTAACGAATCAAAACAAGTGTCTGGTGTCCCTGGTGCTGGAACTCATCTTGTTTCCCTAAGGTTATTGAAATTTCTAAAATTTTAACGTGTTTCGTAATAGTTAATTACACATACTATCAATTCGTACAACATTTAAGTAGCCATTAAAATGACAAAATTGGTTTCTTGTGTTGTGATGACTAACTTGTGGTTACAATAAATTATTTGAAAGTTACAGGGCGCAGTTTGTAGTCGGATATAGTAGTGATAATTGATTGAATATCTTTCATTGTGAATCAATCGAGAGAGGTTTTACAGGATGAATAAGTCTAATTTTAGAAATAGGTTTAAATGACACGTAAGTGTCCTCACTGAAAACCTGGATCCAAGCACAATAAAACTTATTTTCATGCAAGAATCAAGTCAAATAACGCTAAATTTCCAATACTTATTTGACCCACGGCACCTTTTTCAGAAAAAAAAATGCAAAAGGTAAATAATAATTAAATAAAACGATGTTTTTTAACTACTTCCACTTTTGTCTTTATTTAGACAGGCTGTCTAAATAAAGACAAAAGTGGAAGTAGTTAAAAAACATCGTTTTATTTAATTATTATTTAAAATGAACTTCCATCAAGAGATTTCAGTAAAATCATTTGATTATCTGCTCCGGATCTACTTATTCGGTAACTCCGGATTTATCCTGACAATCCTGATCTCTACGTTCGTAAATCGTAACATTCACGCTCGTCGATTTTTCCGACTTGGAATATGGCCGCATTTATGTATTTGATTAATTTAGTCATGCCATGCTTTCCTTAGCTTCCACAGGGTGTCTTTCCACTCACACTACCAATAAACAACGTTTATATTTTGAAAACCACTAACAAAAGTCAACAACAACCTGTTAACGCCACTCATATTTAAATTAATACTTTAAGGAAGACTCTTTCAATCTGTTTTATTCTTAAAGGGTTCAATCTACAACTGGGTGGTGGACCACCGTTTGCATCACGAGCACTTCGGCACCGACCTTGACCCTTACAACCACAAGCTCGGGTTCAGCTACGCTCACTTCTTCACCCATCTTCAGTCCCTCAGCCCAAAGCAGAAGGAAGCTTCCAAACTCGTGAATGTTGCAGATCTGGAGGCAGACTCAGTCGTCATGTTCCAGCACAGGTAACTCTTCTAAGCATCTATTTCTAGAAAAAATACGTATTTAAAGGTAGTCGTAGACTTGCGATCACAAGCGGAAACATACTACGAGTATAAACCGGTCCCAAGACTCTATGGTTTAATTATTTCTAATTTTGCATTGTTTTCTTTATCATTAGGCATTGCACAATGGTGTTCTCGTGACGACCCTTATGTTTGAAAGTGAAGGATGAAAGTAGAATAAGTGCAGTATAAATTAGATCTATTATTAGTATTTTTAAAACTTAAAAAAAAATTATACAAGTTTAAGTTTAATTTAATTTCATGCTGTCATCTGTTATAATAATTATTCCATTCATCTTTTTATTGTTTTTTGAATGATGAAAACTTCATATTAAATAATAAATATAAATGAAAAAGTCTGTCTTCTAGAAGTTTTATTAATTTTATATGAAATGACATGTTTCGCCCTTCTAAGGCATTATCAAATGTATATATAAATGAAAGGCCTTCTGAGGCATGATCAAATGAATATACTTATATAATTTTAAACATATGTCTTAGAAGACCTCCTAGAGGAGTTTTATTGAATTTTATATGGAATGGCATGTTTCGCCCTGCTAAGGCATTATCAAATGTACTCGTATATACCAATATAAATGAAAACGAATGGCATTTTCAAATGTATGTATAAATAAAAGGCCTTCTAAGGCATTATCAAATGTATATACAAATATAAATTAAAACGTCTGACAGACCTCCTAGAGGAGTTTTATTAAATTTTATATGGAATGACATGTTTCGCTCTTCGAAGGCATTATCAAAACGATTAATATAACGTCTGACAGAGAAGTTTATGGCCAAAAACCGTAAACTCTTCTGTGCGTTTGTCGATTTGCAAAAAGCATATGATCGCGTAGATAGAGGTAAACTGTAGGAAATATTGTCGGAATATGGAATAAACACAAAACTGATCACGGCAATTACATCGCTGTACACAGAAAGCACTGCTAGTGTCAGAGTAAATGGGGATCTTATAGCCTGGTTTGATATCAATAAAAGTCTCAAACAGGGGTGTGTAATGTGTTCCATGGTTGTTTAATCTATATATGGACAAGTGTATGGAAGAGCTGAAAGGGTTGGAAGCAGGTGCAAAAATGGAAGGTGTGTCAGTAAGCTGTTTGTTGTATGCGGACGACGCTGTGCTACTTGCAGACAACGAGCATGAACTGCAAGCCCTGGTGTCTAGTATGTATGAGGTATGCAAGCGATACGATTTGATGATGAATGTGAATAAGTCTAAGGTAATGATTTTCGAAAAAGAAGGAAGCATGACAGTCTGCAACATTAGTGTAAACGGTGAAAATCTGGAACAAGTGGATGAATTTGTTTATTTAGGAAGTATGTTTACAAAGGATGGGAGGATGGAGAAGGATATTGAAAGAAGGGTTGGGGCAGGCAACAGAATAAATGGTGCACTTAAAGTTGTCATCGCAAACAAAAGCCTATCCAAAAAAGCTAAGATGGCAGTGCACAATGGTGTTCTTGTGCCGACCCTTATGTATGGAAGTGAAGCATGGAACTGGCAAAAGAAGGATGAAAGTAGAATAAATGCAGTATAAATGAGATCTCTAAGACGAATGTGTGGCAAATCTGTATATGATAGAGTGACAAATGCAAGTATAAGAAGTGAATGTGGTGTGAATGAAAGTGTTATGAACAAAATAAGGAAAGAGTCATTAAGATGGTTTGGACACATGGAAAGAATGAGTGAAGACAAAATGGTAAAGAAGGTATATGTAAACGGCGTGAACGGAGCTAGAAATAGAGGAAGGCCGAGGAAAACGTGGCACGATCAAATCAATCAAATATTGAATGTCGGTCACGTGAGGAGTCGGAAAAATCGACGTGCGTGCATGACAAGATGTATGTTTGTAGAGGAAGCGAAAGACGTATGTCAGGACAGAACAGTGTGGCGTTCCATTCTTTCTGCCTACCCCTCCGGGGAGACGGCGTGATGGTAAGTTAGTTAGTTAGTTAATATAAATAATAACGTTTGTCTTCTAGGAGTTTTTTTTTTAATTTATATGGAATGACATGTTTCGCCCTTCGACATTATCAAATGACATTTTCATTTATATTAAACTATTCATTTATATTTGTGGTAGCGTGTTATTGGCCCTACTTTATTTTTTCTATGTGTTTTTTTATATCTGTATTAAAATCGATTGATGAACAAATAAACAAATTAGTTTCGTATCTTCTAGGTTTTACTACTGGATTCTGTACCCTGTCGTGTTCCTGCTGCTGCCCATCAACGCCCCCGTGGAGTACTGGGGAGAGAGCATCACGAACTCAGTCTTCATCCTGGGCTTCCTCCGCTATGCTATCGTACTTCACGCTTCCTGGTTCATCAACAGCGGTGCTTTAGTCTGGGGCCTCAAACCCGGAGACAAGTATGTAATTTGCTAAAAACATTTCAATAAAACGATGTTTTTAAAAAACCGGTTCCGGACCGGTTTCGCCAGACTCACTGGCATCGACAGATTCCATCTGACGTATGGTCTGTCGATGCTAGCGAGCCTGGCAAAATTGGGCTCCGTCGAAAATAAGACAAGAGTGGAAGCAGTTGATTGAAACATCGTTTTATTTCATTATTATTTAAAATGAAAATCCATCAAGGGATTTCATACATCGTGGCACCCATACTGATCTGAATGTGTTAGATTCTCGTTGTTTTCCACATCTTTATATGCCACAAGCTATTTGAACCCAACAACTGTGTACATTTTTTCAACTATTGTTTCTCCAAGTATCTAACCCAGGATCTTCGGTCTGGCAATCATAGCTTTTAGTAATTGAGTCATTTAATTACCTCCGCATTACTATAAATACTTTTTAATTTACGCTACTTGTATCGAACCTTCTCACTATTCTATTTTTATTCATTTATTCTATATATCCAAACCATATTCATTTTACTGAGAGCACATTCGTCTGCCTTACATTTATTGTTTGTTTCGGTAAGTTTATTCTTCTTCAAACCATATCTTATACGTTTCTAGTATTATATATTATATTTTATTTTATGGTTTGAGAAAATAAACTGATTTAATTAATTCATTTATTCTTTCAGTAATACGAGTATATAATACATCTCTCTCGCATTTCATTTAGCGATTTAATTTTTACAATATTTGTCATAATTTCATCCTTATTTTACAAGCTCTAATCTAGAATGGCTTGCAAGAGAATTGAATGCTGGGTATTACAAAGATGCCAAGTGGTTTAAACATAAAACAGAGAAAAAATAACAAAAACTGTTTTTTGTTCCATATGTCATGTACCACGGGTGACATCTTTAGGGTGACGTTTGAACTACATTATAATTATTATTTAACTTCGCACCTTTGCACAGTTATTGGATTTTATTTTGAACCCCAATTGGGACCTTTGTAATGTCCAGCTCTCAATTATATCAGCGAAAGAGACTTCAGAAATCATGGTTCAGAATTACAAGAAATATGGCATCAAAATATTAGAAAGTGTAAAATATCTTTAACATATTAATTTCAGATACCCGGCTGATACAAACATGGTGTTCATCCTTACGAAGAGCTACTGGCCCCAGTACCATTATCTGCTCCCCTGGGACTACAAGACCGGGGAATATGGAACATACTGTAAGTAAAAACCAATGCCGTCTTGAAAGTATTTACCAGGCCGTAATCACATAGATAATATTTGCAACATGGAGCTATTGTAGGCCGTTAGTATGTGTCTCGTGCTGTGATCTCGTATTTTATTTCGATTACAAAAGTAAAATTCGACTACGATCGTATTATTATTCCTTATATACGTGCTACAAATATTTTAATATACTAAATTTGTGTTTCCGCAGCACCGGTATGTCAATTTTATTTTCTCCTCGTGCCGGGCCATTTGTAAAGTATTTATATGCATTTTCTTCAGTGTGTTTACTTTATAAAAGTACTAGTAATGTATTGAACACACATTGAATTGTATAATATAGTTTGTGTACAACTTTGGTATGTAAAATGTTCAAAATAATCTTTTGATATAACCTCAAAATTCATAATATATTAACTTCAAAATTTGTAGCACAGAAAGTTCAAAATTCATAATAATAATGCCTAATGCAATAATGTCGTTAAAAATGTTTATGCTTATTAATTGTTTCGAAAAATTCGCGATATTTTTAATAAAATTGTCTGACATTTGACAGCTGTCAGATCGATGGACCCAGAGTTATAAACTTAACATTGCGGCTTGATAACATAGATTCGAGACGGCATTGGTCAAAACACTCCATTAAACCAGAAAATAACTAACTAACGCGATTAACCTGTCCGGTGTTGGGGTAAGTCCCGAATGAATAGGGGACGGGCCTATGGATTGCACGAGCGAACAGCATCGGGTAAACGGTGGATATTCTTCTATATCTTTATTTAATTTTATGTTTATAAAGATGAGAATCTATAAAGCATGCGTAAGACCAATAATAACATATGGCGTCGAAGCAAGGGCAGACACAGTAAGGACCAAACATGTTTTGAGAACTTACGAGATGAAGACACCGAGGACGATAGCAGGCAAGACACTGAGAAATCGCGTGAGGAACACCAGAGTAAGAGAGATATTTGAGGTTGAGGATATTATAAGATGGAACAGACAGCGAAAAAGGGACTGGTACGGTCATGTTCAAATAATAGACACCACCAGACTCCCCTATATTGCATTGCATAATCAGCCTCATAGGACTCGTCCTCATGGAAGACCTTTTAAAATATGGAAGGACAGCTGGGAGTCTACCTCACAGGACCAGCAATACTCTGGAGAACAGATCAAATAGGTCTATAACAAGGAAGAAGAAGAAAAAGATGTTTATAAATATCAAAACAAAATTACCTTTGAAGGCGTATGTAGACAGTACCCATACTATTGCGCCTACAAATAATTTATAACTAAAAAAAATCCTGAATATCGAACGATACTGGCATCTGTGAACCATGTCTCACAAATGTTTTTAGCAATATTACTACAATACCGACGGAGTAATTCAAATTTAAATTATTCTGTGACGTCATCACTATTATGTTGCTTACCAACCTTTTAATGTCAACCTGCGATTTAGGTTTAATTTAACAATATAAATAATGTTCGATAATTTCATGTAAAGAAACACAAGCCTTTGTACTTCTTTGTTGACTGTTTAAAAAAAAAACATTGATTTTTTCCCTCTCAATCACTTAATATTGATTTTTTTAGTAGTTTCGAAGTAAAAGTATATAATAATTTCGTATTCTATGATTTGGCATTGAATTATTTTTATTTTGTTTAGTTAAAAAAAAAACTCAATACCAGACAGGTTAATGCACAATTTATAGTTATAGCACCTTTATAGGATCCAATTACTAACCTTTTTAGGATCCTTAGAAATGTTGGAGTATACTCTGACTTTAACGTCACCTTTCTGGGAAGGCTTCTTTATCTTCTCTTTCTTTTTGTTCTTCAACTTGCTGTAGACTCTTTTGTAGTCTGTAATTACAAGATTCTCCTCATGTGCGCGGTATGAGAAGACCCCAGATATCCTGATTCGAGGAGAAGAAAACTCCATTATAAAATACAATATAATATAAACGTGATAGTTTAATACATTTTGCAGAGATTTTTATTTATATAAAAATATATATAATAGTTACAAATTTGTTTCGCTTTGCGAGGGCATTCACAAAATTCATACAATTAAAAATGAAGCAATTTTAAAAGCAAATTTTTATTTTTATATATTAAAATCTCTGTAAAATCAATCAAACCACCATGTTTATATTACAATATCATTTCTTATTTTCTATATTATAATTTCTATCTTCCAAAAAGAAAATTCTGTATTAAAATTGTTTTTATTTTCCTTGTATACAACAGCTCGTTTGAACCTAATCACTGTATACAATGTATTTTCGCTATTATATTGATTCTCATGACATTTGATAGGTGGCCAATCTATCGCCATTTTATTGTCATGTGAACACCAGACCAAAGACAGTGTGACAATCACACTGCCATTGCAGGAAATCGAACCCGGGACCTTCTGTATGGAAGTCAGAGCTTCTTACCACTCTGCCACGAAGGTCGAAAACATTATAAGGATATTATTATAATGACAACAAAAATGTGTATCATGTTTCCATTCACATGATTTTCTATACATATTTCCTCCAATGTTCTATCTTATTCAATATTTGCAGCGATTTGGATTGCGCTGTAATGATGTAAAGATTTATTCAACTACATAATAATTATAAGAAATAATGCATAAGTCTTACGTTATATTTACTTGCAAGTTTCTAACATTATAAATATTTATGAACATTACCCATATGTAACTATGTATGCGAGTGCATTAGTTCAGTGGTAATTTCAAAACGTACGCACCAAAGCCATATTATTATGCAAATGCTAAGTAGAAGATTTGAACTTTGCATTTGGATAACATTTTCATACAAATGCATTCAGTGTCAATACATACATTTTACATTTAAATCTGTGGTTTATGTTTGGAAATTTATTTTCATACTAATTTCTCTATTGAGTTTTTCAATTCAAACGGCAAGCACCTTTGAATTGAATCTTTCACAAGAAAGTATCACCAAATCGTGAGATATTACGTTAAGCTTTGACAGTAATTGATTAACAGTGTCCTAAACAATTGAGTCAGTCATAAGACATAAAAAATATTGAAAGGGCTTTAAACCATATTTATTGTTACAACATTTTGAATGTATACAAATACTTGTAGACGAATACCACAACAATATCGTCGACCCATCTCTTCAGTGGCCGACCGACCCGATTGAAACTGTTGAAGAATACATCTACCTCGGACATAAGTTAAAAATGGGAAAAGAAAACCAGGTGGCAGAAATACCCAGAAGAATTGGACTTGGTTGGGCACTTCGGAAAGCTCAGTCATATAAGGAGAAACAAGGATATCCCCATTAATTTAAAAAGGAAAACCTACGAAGCATGCATCTTGTCTGTGATGACACATGGTTTGAAACAAATATTTAGTTATGTGTTTTTTGTTTGTTTCAGCAACCGGTTTCGGGACTACCCTCATTCGCATCTGGGCAGCCATGGGCTGGGCCACGGGCCTGAGGACTATGGACTCCGACTCGGTCAAATCGGCCCTGGGAACCGCCGTCACCACCGGCAAACCAATCCACGACTGTCTCCACGAGATTGAGCACACCCAAGTCCTCACTGAAGACCACTTTCTCGATAGAACAGATATCCTCAATTAGAGATCTGTCCAAGTAAGGAGATGGATTGAACAGTCAGAATAGATTTATTTAAAATAATTCATTTAAACACTACATTGTTATAACTAAATTCCAAATTAGATATGTTAATCAGTGATACATTTTGATCTACCCTGTTCCTGTTTTTATATTGTTCTTGTTATTAGAGAACGCTATTTTGCAATAGTGTGAGTAACAGTGCGTTTACAAAAAAACATAGCAGTTTAGAGAAACATCAAATAAAATTAACATAATTATTATTCTTCTTCTTGTGCCATATCAGGTTTCCTCGAAATTGGCAATCACTTCCGTAAAGTAATTAATACGAATGAAAACGTCTGCTTTATAGAAGTTTTATTAAACTTTAAAAAATGACATGTTTCACCATGCTAAGGCGTTATTTAATAAAACCAGATGTTAATTGAAGAATGTGGAGCTATACATCTCTTCTTCTCCGGTCTCAATCTAAAGATTGGTCTGCAGCAAGGCGATGCATCTCCTCTTCCACTCCGCTCGGTCCTCGGCAACTCTTTTCAACTCCATATTTCGGCAAATTTGGTCTAGGTACTCCTGGCGAAGTCGTCCTCTGCCAATCGATCCCTCGACCATTTCCTCCAATACATCATGCAGGAAACATTCGTGTCGCAACACATGACCAATCTCTCCGCTATGGTGTTCAACGTGTGCCTATTCTCTTCAACTCTGCTGAGAACCCCCTCATTTGGAACATGGTCCCTCCATGAAACATGGGCAATTCGTCGGTAGGTCCACATTTCAAACGCCTCCAGCCTTTTGCGCTTTCTTTCGGCCAGGCACCAAGTCTTGCAGCCGTATAGTAAAACACTCCACACCAATGTTTTAATTTGTTGTTTTCGGAGGTTAGGTCTATGTTATTGGACTCGAATATTTTAGCTTTCTTGTTGAAGGCAAGTTTATCCTGGTAAATATAAAGTTATAGTTATACATCATTGTTCAAGAAACAATAAATACTTTAGTAAAGACTTTCCTGACTTGAGACGCCCGGAATAACTCTCTTTCCGATGGCGCTATTGCCCATATCAGACCTTGGCCTCCCAGTTGAAAGGTCGAATATCGGTGGTACCAGATTACAGAATGTCCCTTGCTTGGCCCAAAAGCAGTTTTCTTTTTCCTAATTTTGGCGTGGTATTGTTTTTATAATAACCGAGTATAAGTTAGCAATACACGCTGACAAATCATCAGAACTGAACTAGAGAACCAATCATGTTGCTCTATTTAATTAATACCACAACACAAATCGTGTACTACATAAAGTGCTAACTCATACTATTGCAAAGTAACTCCCTACTAAGAACGATCTCTACTACTATTTTTTTTTTTCACTAAACGTTGCATTATAACTGTAACTATCAACTCTAATTTCGCAATAATTGTAAATGTATCACTGCTTTTAATTACTTTTTCTTATGTAAATATAATTTCATCATCTTTTCATATTTTTGTTAGAATAGTAAACATATTTATTATATATTATGTATTTTTGAGTCAACAATTTTATATCATAGATAATAAGTTGTAATAATAAGAATGTTCCGTAAAACGCATTTTTTATACGAATTAAAATTAAATAAATAATAATAAAATATATATACGTATGTCTTCTGATTTTTGTCCTGTCACACCTCGGTGGTGCAAGGAGCCTTCAGGATCCTTCTCCATCGATGCCTAACGCCATTCCAAGTGAGACCTGGTGCATTAACTTCGTCCTGCAGGCTTCTTCTCCGGGTGGCTGTAGGTCTGCCTCGCTTCCTCTTTCCACCCACAGGGGACCAGTCTAGTGCGCCCCAAGCGATCCAGGTTGGGTTAGCCATATGCATCTAATCAAATCATCCTTCGTGGCAGGGTGGTTAATAGCTCCGACTTCCATACCGAAGGTTCCGGGTTCGATTCCCGGTGATGGCAGTGTGATTGTCACACTGTCATTGGTCTGGTGTAGAATTCACGTGACAATAAAATGGCGATAGAATAGCTACCTATCACATGTCAAGAGAATCGATATAATAGCTAAAAACAAATTGTATACAGTAATTGGGTTCAAACGACCTGTTGTATACAAAAAAAATCTGTTTATTTACTCAAAAGACATTACAAACAGCATAAATGTTTAAGGCATCTATTGAGTACAGGTCAAATATTATATACATACAACATAATACCAGGAACGCATTAGTGATGGTTAGACATTAGGAAGACAAGATACTTTCCAAAAGTCAAGAGTATTTGTCCCCTGAACGTACTTTCACTAATATGAAAGACGTCTATCTCCGAGGAGACTACGTTCAGCAGATTAATTACTTTTCCCACCGGTGTCACCAGAGGCAGATTGGTTCTGGCGGCCGGTAGGTAAAACAATCTGTGCTGTCGCTGTCGGAGACAAAAAGACCAACATCCTCCAGTACGGCCGAGTTCTCGAAGTATCCCCTGATTAATCTAAAGAAATGGGTTATTAGATGTCCATCTCTTCAAAGCTGTAGAGAGAATTGGTTCCGAGCATTCCCAAAAGAAATGCCGTGGGATAGAGCCACGGATAACTACCATACTTCCTCATGTAGAGATACCTCAGAATTTTTTCTGAACCCTCTCCAGCATAACGGAATATCTCGCCTCGTGAGGACTCCATATCACAGAACCACTTTCGAGTCTGCTCCGAACCAACGCGTTGTATAGGACTCTGAGCATATTGGGATCTCAGAAAACTCTTCCTTCTTCTTGAACCTATTTATAATATAAATATCTGGAGTTTTCCTGGAGTTCCTGAAGTATGTAATAATATAATATATATCTCATCAGCGTTTTGACACAATTTAAATTAGTAAACAAAAAAAGTGTACGTCAACAACAATTACAATGTTTTATCTTAAAAATATTATACATTATTGTTTTCTTTCGCGTTTCGTCATTTATTTAACTTTTGAACCCTCTAATCAGAATTCTATGTTTCTTAACTATTGATAAATTCATATGAAATATTCAGTACATTTAAACTGAGTTATTGCTTAATGTTGAAGTGAGGATCTATAATTTTAATGCACACGTATATGGTATATTATATTACTATAATTATGCGACTGTCTTGACGGCCTCAATGCTCCTCGCTTACTTTTTAACTCGCTACTGCCCCCCATGATATACTCCCGTGCCCTCTGGGGTCGGTACCGCCCCCGCTAAAAACCAATGAGACAACCGAACGGCATGTATCAAATAAACGTCAACTGAACCACATTTTGTGTTTACCAAAGCGATAAGCTAGTCGCGTTTCACTGATTCCTAAGACACTAAGAAACATGAGTTACATCCTTAAAAACCGGAAAATACCGATCAACCTGAAACGAAAAGTCTATGAAACCTGCGTTTTGCCAGTTGGTACTTATAGTCTTGAAACTGTTACATTGTCTTAACAAAGTGTCGAGAAACTACGAAAGAGCCATGTTAGGAATTAGCCTAAGAAGTCAGAAACGATACGGTGAGAGAAAAAACAAAGGTCTAAAAACAAAGAGAAAAAAAAAAAAAAAAAGTGGACAAGAAGACTGCTGACTTGGAGACCGTGGACGGCGAAGAGAAGTGCAGGGCGACCGCAACTACGGTGGAAGGATGATCTAAACAGAGAAGTCGGAATAACCTGGATGCAGTCTGCACAGGACATAATGACATGGAAGCAAATGGAGGAGGCCTTTGTCCAGGAGTGGACGGGAATAGGCTGAGGAAGAAGAAGAAGAAGAAAGCGATAAGTTCATTTTGTTGAAAGCAGCGAAAAATTGAAACTGAGAAATATCTGGAACCAACTAACTTACCATCACGCCATTTCCCCGGATGGATAGGTAGAGAGGATGGATCGCCACAATGCTCTGTCCTGGCATACCTCTTGGGATTCCTCTAAATTCATACATCGTACCAAGCATGCACGTCGATTATTCCGACTTCGAATGTGACCGCCTTTTAGTAATTGATAAATTTGGTCATGCCACGTTTTCCTCGGCCGTCTTCAGCTTCCTTTTCCACTCACGCTGCTTGCGTACAACTTTTTAACCATTCTACTCTCATACATTTGTTACATATGTCCAAACAATCTCAGGGATCATTTTTTTTAATTTTATCCATGATGCAGTCTTGCATTACAGCTGCCTTACATTTCTTTCTTATTTCATCGTTCGGTATTCTATCATACAACGTTTTCCCGCACCATATCCGGAATATGAAGAAATATTTGAAACACTGTTTTTAAATGTTATGATAAAAAGCCTTTTTTATATTTTTGTTTTCTATATTTGTTTACAACCATTTGAACTACTGGACGAGTTCACAAATAAATTTGACTCTCAGATGCGTTACTAAAGTCCACTTTCAATATTATGTAAAGTGATGTGACTCCAGTGGACTGTTTTACTATCGGCATTACTTGGCATATGCAAATATTATGTCTATTTGCATTTAACTGTATTTTGATAATAAACGTTTGTATCATATATGATATTCCATTGTTTTGGCCAAAACACTATGATAGGTACTTCAACATTATTACTATTAAAATTTAAAACACTGTTATAATATCACAATTTCTTTTATTCACTGAGAGTGTCGCGACAGCGTGTGGTTTAGTTGTGTTTATTGTAACACCTGATGATGCCAACATTGGTTGGCGAAACAGCTGTCGCGACACTCTCAGTGAATAAAAAGAAATTGTGATATTATAACAATGTTTTAAATTTTAACAGTAATATATGATATTGTTTTAATTAAAATACCCTAACACACCTTCCTGATACATCACAATCTATTAAATAACAGACTTACCATATTGTCTTCAAATATATTTTGGTAAATTAACTAACTAAAAAACCATCACGCCGTTTCTCCAGAAGGGTAAACAGAGAGGATGAGCCGCTACATTGCTCTGTCCATTCATACATCTTAACACGCACGCTCGTCGATTTTTCCGACTTCCAATGTAGCCGTTTTTTATTAATTGATTAATTTGGTAATGCCACGTTTTCCTCGGCCGTCCTCGGCTACTTTTCTATTCACACTGCTTGTTTACAATTTTTTAGCGTGGTCTCATCTCATTTCTACTGCATTTATTCTACTTTATAGTCCCTTCGTATAAACCTTCCACCACAACGGCAAGGGAAATATGCCTTTTAGTAGAAGAAGAAGATAACCACGAAGGCCAAGTCATTTTGAAGATTGTATACATAAACCCAAATAAAAGTAGTTAATTAAAAATACGAGTGTTTATCGAAGTTGCCAATATGTATTAATTATTTACTGACATCTGTGGATGAAAAGAATAAGCTTTTTGATAACTTATTAACAAACTATCCAATAAAACGCCAGTGATGATCATTATCAAAAATAAATTTATAGCAATAATTAGTTATTTTATATGTCGTGGACATTAATAAAAATAAACTTTTTAAATTGGCAAAAGCATTAACTAATGAATTATTATTACGCACATTTAATTAAATGTGTATTTAAAAATCCATATTCACGTTATTTCTCCATCAAAGACCCGTTTAAAATGAATACGATTTGTAATTGTGTACTACGTGAGACATTGCATGAGCATCTTTACGTATGGTAGACATACTGAATGCTATATAATAGTATATGTCATCGCTTCCAGGCCATTACATAAACGAGACACGTCTGCCTAATGCGTTATGATATAAATCAAATTTATCTATCAAAATACAATTAGGTACCTACTTGGTATGTAGCCTATAAATAATAAGTTGGATTTCAAACTTTATGTAAACATGTAATTTCTCATTTTAGTAGCAGGAATAATAATTTCTTGACCTTTAAATGAATAACGGTAACATATTTTACACCGACGCCCTTTTTATTTGATTTTGCTGTTTAAAAAATACTAGATTTAAAAATATTATACATGTGTGACTTTCACAAAATTCAAAATAAGATTCAGAATCAAAACAAAATTCAAAGAAGTATTCCACTCTTCTTCTTGGATATTGTCTTTTTGGAAGTGGGTGTTTTTCAAAAAGTTTGCTCGTTGCGTAATAATTCCACTACGTCACATTTGGCGTTCCCCTAATACATCACGTCGCGTAGTGGATGTGACGTATGATGCCAGTATTGAAACAAACTCCAAAATGCAGGTTTATGAATATGATTTTACTAAATATTACATTGAATTCAGATTCTAGATGTCGGTCATTTTTACCCATGAAAAGCTGTAAGTCAAACAATCAATACTTACATTATAGAATCACGTTCGTAGTGGAAAATAAAAACAGCACGTCGTGACGCCCGACCACTATTTCACATAACATAATGCGACTGGTGTCAATTTACGAACATGGCGACCGTTGACGAGCTATAAAATGTTGCCATCAATCAAATATATACTTAGTTTATAGTAAATTTTTCGTTTAAATCAGTATATCGACGTAGCGTATACGGAATTTTCCACCAACGTCGTTTTGAGTGACTAAATAAAAACAGTATTTTATATTATTTTGAACTCTAATACGCTGTTATCTAGGAATATTATTGAATCTGGATCATATAATCCTTCCAAATAACATAAAACTCTTGGACAAGAAGTAGCTTATCAATGAATATTTTTCGTTTATAAAGTGCAAAAGGAGCGTGGGACACTAGAAAAATCACCACTTTTCTATCGTATATTCCCAATAATTAAGCAAAATAAACAGATATAAGTACTTTTGGATATGTGAATAATCAATTTGTGAGTTATTCTGTTGTTTTGAGATATAAAAAAAACAGTTTTAAAATCAATAGCCTGCAGAATTACCTCGAAAGTCATAGGACATGTAATTTTCGAGTAAACATTTTATTTGAAAAACACCCAAGTACCAACCCGAAGGCTATTACTCCCCCACATGTAAGATATTTCTTTCTTGGATATGAAGTTGGATATTGTTGGATGGTGAGGGGAGGGTTACTTGGTGGATGTAGTGGATTGTGTCCGACATTTGGACCAAACTACCCGGGTAGGGAGGAGTGTGGAGGGGTTGGGGATGACCATGGAAAAGGGCCGATGTCTTGGGTGGAGACCGAGGGACGGTGACAGGGAGTGGCCTTGGGTGGGGGCCGGTTGGTCCTGGATATGGAACCAAATGGGACAAGAGTGGCCTTGTGTGGGGACCGATATGGCAATGGGGTTGAGATACAGGATGGGATAAGGATGGTGGAAAGGAAAGGTTTAGGCATGAAGCGTTGGAGTAAACAGCAGGGCGGCAGCGATGGCGGCGGCGGGGCAGGAGGAGGCGGCAGGACAGGGAAACGCTGAAGTGCAGGAGGAGGTGGAGTCGATGACGGCAGGAGAAGCAAGGGATGGAGGCGTTCGAAAAACGCCAGCAGACTTGGAGATGGCAGCGGGTCAGAAAGATGACAGCAACGGCAAAATGAAGAGTGAGCGATTACGATGGTCAGAACTGTGACAGCGGCACCGGAGGTAAAAGCCTATTCAAGCAGAGGTTGTCATTTTAATTGGCTGACTGATGGGAAGACAGTAAACATTAAACAGTTAACCACTCATGATGATGCATATACTTGTATATGGAGATATTTATAATCTTAAAGGATTGCCAAAATGCAGAAATTATTTTTTTTTGTGAGAAGCTTTAAATGACAGCCGTCCATAGGCGCTATTTTGAAACAACTCAGTATTCCACTCTCGTTCTCTTATAGTTATTCAAAATAATCTCGTACTCTTTTGTGATGATAAAATTCGGATATTCATACATATACTAAAAGGTTTAAGTTATCTCGATTTTAAGCGCTTCCAATTGCTTTGCCTTTTTGACGTCATTAAATTCGATTATGTATTTTATATATTTATTTATTATTGGTACACAAACAAAGCATCTAATATACAGTAGTGATAAGTAATAAATAATATACATACATATTAGATGCCTCAGTTAGATGTGCACACCAAGTACATAACATTGGAAGTTCAACTGTATTGTACCAACCCTCGGTGTAAAGAACCGTCAGGCAAAACAAGACATCAATGTAAGATAAAGAAACTTACAAATTAAGTAAAACAAGGCGATAGCAAAGGACCAATAAGAAATATACAAATCAGGTAAAATAAGACAATAGCAAGAGACAAATAAAATACAAACAAAACAAATAAAGCAAGACGATGATAAAAAAGAGATTTACTCGTACAAATCAGATAAAACGATACAATAGCATTACATGAAGAAAAAAAAAACGATTCACAAAGTAGGCAATGTAAGACAATAACTCCAGGCTAAGGAAAAATAAAAAAATCAGGTAAAAAAAAGGGCAGTTTACCCAAGATAGAAGAAAATACACAAATAAGAAAAAAAAAAAAAAAGAACATGAAGCAGCGATATGTGTCAAAAATAGGAATACAAAAAAATGTATAAAAACAACGTTTTGGTGTCAGACAAATTTACTAATATTAATTTGTAATTAATAAGCTTTATAGCTTTGTGGTGTGTATTATTAAAATAACAAAAAACTGTAAATTTATATTAGGTCCTTACATATGAAATTGGCGTTTTGCCGTACTGGCAACTTTGATCTCAAATATCTTCTCTTTGGTTAGGAATTCCAAATTCAAATTTATACAGCTATTTACTCAAGTATTTGTGTTTCGAAAATTATAATTCATTTGTTTTTTCCTCAATTGTTTTTTTTCTTTGCGTCACTCAGCTTACAAAATGGAAAACTTGAAATATCGCGTTATTTACGAGTACGAGTTCCACCGTGGCACCAGTGCTGCAGAAACGGCTCGAAGGATTAATGATGTGTATGGCGACGTTGCCGCAAAAGAAAACACAGTGCGTTTTTGGTTCCAACGTTTTAGTTCTGGAAATTTCGACCTGCAGAACAAGCCCCGTGGACGGCCGGAGACCAAAGTTGAAGAATTGAAGGCTATTGTGGAAGCGGATCCATCGCAAACCACGTCCGAGTTAGCTGCAGGCTGCGGTGTTAGTGATAAAACTGTTTTAATCCACTTGAAGCAAATTGGGAAGGTGAAAAAGCTTGAAAGGTGGGTACCTCACGAATTGAATGAAGCAAATCAACAAACGCGCGTTGACTGCTGCGTTGCATTACTCAACCGGCACAATAATGAAGGGATTTTGAATCGAATCATTACCTGTGATGAAAAGTGGATCCTGTATGATAATCGGAAGCGCTCATCGCAATGGCTGAACCCTGCCGAACCAGCCAAACCATGCCCCAAGCGAAAATTGACTCCAAAAAAGTTACTTGTGAGCGTTTGGTGGACTAGTGCTGGTGTCGTTCACTACAGCTTTCTTAAATCTGGCCAGACGATTACGGCAGATGTCTATTGTCAGCAACTGCAAACCATGATGGAAAAGCTAGCTGCTAAACAACCGAGGCTGGTTAATCGCTCTAGGCCACTGCTGCTTCATGATAACGCTAGACCACACACTGCACAACAGACGGCTACCAAATTAGAAGAGCTTCAATTGGAATGTCTAAGACATCCACCGTACTCTCCGGACCTTGCCCCAACAGATTACTATTTTTTCGAAATTTGGATAACTTCTTGCAAGGGAAAAAATTCAACTCCGATGGGGCAGTCCAAACCGACTTCAAAGATTTTATTGATTCCCGTCCGAATGTTTTTTTTAGTAAAGGGATCGATTAACTACCTATGAGATGGCAAAAGTGCATAGATAGCAATGGTACATATTTTGATTAAATAAATATATTATATTTTAAAAAAATCAACTTTATGTTCCTCCCATACAAAACGCCAATTTCATATGTAAGGACCTAATATTTTTAATAAAAAAATTTTTGATTTGCATTATTAAATAAATAAACTCTGAAAAATTCCGTTTTTTCATGTACAGAATTATTCCATAGGATTATATTTTGATTCTTGTTTCCGAATCTGGGCTCTTGGTTCATTTCGAATTGAACAATTGGGATTTAAAAGAATAATCGTTGGTTGGCAATAATGCTGGTTTATCCCCATATACTCGTATTATAAATGGGCCTTGGCACACTTAAAATTCCGGGACCCATTATTTTTGAAATACGAATTTGGAAGTTCAATCGAATACACAATCAAAATTTGATTACGCTCAATATTATCCAGACAGGCATAAGATTTTCTAGAACAAAGATTATCGAAAAGATTTAACTATCAGCCTAGACTATCTTTCACACATATATTAATTATGTAACAAAACATTTAACTCCACCTGAGATGTAGTTTCCTCGAAAACTTGAGTAATTATATAACTTAAATTTTTAATTGTATCTCAACAGAGACGAAGAAACAAACTGGAAACTGAATATGGATGATCAAGGTGTTTACAGGACTTATGACCTGTCATTGGTTGGGTTAAGCGCACGCTTTATGTAATTACAACATTCCCCATTCCACCATTGTTATTATGATCATGTATGATACATTTTTGGAAGTTGTATATATACTCCAAATTCATACTTATCTTCACGTGGCAGTTCCAGTTAGCCATCTATGTAGATTTGATTGTACTAATTAATTTTTTAAGATTAATCTATACAATCCATCCACTAACGCCATCTATGAAGAATGATTGTTTAGCATTTAGCAAACTACTTTATTAACACAATGCGAAGAGGCTACCAGCCTCCCTGTCCTGTAAACACCTTGATCATCCATATTCAGTTTCCAGTTTGTTTCTTCGTCTCTATTGAGATACAATTAAAAATTTAAATTAACCACCCACAGGTGAAAATCCAGGATTCGTATACAGATGTAAGTATACATTTTCACAAATAATTATATAACTGACTATATTCTTTCCGTGTGTCCGAATCATCATAGTGACCTTTCATTGTTTTGTCCATTATAATTTTCTTCGCACGTCATCCACGCCTTATATTTGCATTATTATTCCTTATATTATATTATATCCCTTATATAAACAGAAGACATTCACGCCTTATATTTGCATTCATTATTATTTTAATGAGATCTCTTAGACGAATGTGTATGATGGAGTGTCGAATGAAAATATAAGAAGTGAATGCGGTGCGAATGATGGTGTTATGAACAAAATAATGAAAGGATCATTAAGATGGTTTGGACACATGGAAAGAATGAATGAAGAAAGAATGGTAAAAAAAGTATATTTTTAATGATGTAAATGGAACCAGAAATAGAGGAAGACCGAGGAAAACGTGGTAGGATCGAATAGATTAAATATTGAATGTCGACCATGTGAGGAGTCAGAGAAATCGACGCGCGTGCATGACACGATGTATGAATGTTGAGAAAGCGAGAGAAATATGTCAGGAAAGAAAAGTGCGGCAGTTCATTTTTCTGCCTACCCCTTCGGAGAGACGGCGTGATGGTTAGTTAGTTAGTTAGTTTATTATTTTGTTGAATCGCTCTTTACAGCCCGAGCCAAATTGATGTTAAGGGTATAGCTATAATTTTTTTGGCGTGATGGTTAGTTGGTTTTAAAACATATCGATAAATTATGCTTTCATAATCGGTAAAATACTGGATATAATATTGAAGAAATAATATCGTAATAATCTGATTGCACTTGCACATGTCACAATTTCGTGTGCATTTTATCGATAGCGGCAGTAACGCCAGACACGAATTATCGGTCGAAAGCCCTTGAAGCGAAGAGAATCGTTAAAATTGCAAAAAAAACTTGTGCTAAAACTACCCGTTTACGTTCGCTTTTGAGAAATCACATCTTGCGCCTTGTGCTAAAAAGAAATGATTATTACGAATGTTATTTTGTAATATATATCTTATCATGAGATTGCAAAAAAAAAACATTTTAAAATGTATCAATAACGATGATTCACAAGTAAAATTAACATACCTTCGTATTTTGGTTTCGAAGCATTTAATTTATGATGTGGCATAATTTTAAATAATTAAAAAAAAACGGTGTACTTTGTTTTTACACCTATTTATTTTGTTTTATAAAATCAACCGGTTTCGTCGGAATAACAAAAACAAACGGGACTGACGGAAGTTCGACGGGAGCGAAACCGGTTGGTGATAATAACAATAGTATTTGGTAACAACTAGTAAAAACTAGTGTTACTAGTATTAATTTAAGAACTAGAAATAATATAATTTATAACTAACCAACGTAGGTAGTAATAATGGAACGCCATATTTTTTAAAAGGAACATAAAAGTTCCCGCCACATACCCGAGGCTGTTATAGGGCGTAGCGGCGCCCTTTTGTCAGCCTCGCTCTACACTCCCTGGGCCTGTCCCCGGTCCATCCAGGGCTTACATTTAAAGACGGCAACAACAAGGGGGTGCCAGACCACATTTGAAGACTACAGGGGAAAAACAAGGAATGTCAGTAGAAGGTTAATTTGAATAAATTGAGAATAAAGCTAATCAAAGTCTATATATTTCTTAGCAATTAGCAATCGATTATCTGGCCATAGTCGATGACACACATGATTTTTGAATATGAAAATTTTACTGTGGATAGATACGTACAAATGCCGCTAGATGGCATTATTACATTTATTTTGAATTTTAACTGACATTCCTTGTTTTTCCCCTGTAGTCTTCATTTAATCTATCCCATCTTACTTCTATGCTCCGCTGTACTTTATTGACTCACAAAATTATCTTGCTTCTTCAACATTCATGCATCGTGTCATGCACGCAAGACACGATGACTCCTCCAGTGGCCGATATTTAATATTTGATTCATTTGATCTTTTCACGTTTTCCTAGGTCATCCTTTATTAACATCATTAACATACAATTATTTTATCATCGTTTGTATTCTAATTATTTCCATGTGTCCGAAACATCTTAAAAAAACATTTTAAAGATCGGCCATGTTAGAAGTCGAAAGAACTGACGTGCGTGTAAGAATGTGGAGGAAACTAGAGAAGTTTGGCGATCCATTCTCTCCGCCTTCTCCTTCAGAGAAACGGCGTGATGGTTTTTGATTTTTGTTTCTTTTTTGTCCAAACCATCTTATTGACCCGTTCATTATTTTATTCAAAACACTTTCATACCTATTGCATACACTTCTTATTTTAGCATTTGACACTATTACATATACAGAATTACCATATTCTTTAAGATATCTGATTTCACTGCATTTGTTTTTTTATTATGCTTTTGTTTGTGGTGACATTTTTAAGTACCCTGTTAAAATATAAAATATGCCATTTTTAAATAATTTGATTGATACTTAATGGTCTTATTATTTATTGTAAGGTAACATACAGTGATTGTTAATACACATGCAAATTAACAAACATACAGTTAAATAAAGACAAAGAAGATTACCCAGCGCTTACCCGAAGCTGACGAAAGGACGCAGCGGCTTCGCTCATCATACAATCCCTAGGCCCGCCCTCCGTCCATGCGGGACTTTAATTGGTAGCAGTCAGAGATATGACCAAAGCTAGTATTTTGAATATATATTTTTTTGTCAGTAATATAATTTATTTTATATAACCAACAATATAAAATTATTGATATTATACTTGATTTGACCCAATTTTTAAAAATTATATCAATTATATATAAAGTTATCGTCATTTCTGTTATACCCTGTCCCATAATGCGGTGACCATTATAACTTCTGACAGGTTCATCTTAAATCATTCAAATAAAATAAAAATATTACTTTAATAGTTAATCTACACACAAAAGTCCGGATCGTCCATGTCAACATGTGCAACATCGAAAAAAACATTATGTGTTATTACATCATGTGCTAAATTAAAAAAACGGTGGATTAGTGGAACATAAATTAAATAGTCAATATGTGCACCATCTAAAAATAACATTTTATGTTAAATTATTTTTATTTTGTTATTTTATTTTATATCACTGTATTTTATATTATTTGTTTTAGATTTATTTTGTGGGTGTCGGACGATCGAAGTGTTCGCGGGAGATGCCTATTGGTGGCGATGAGGTTCGCAACCCATCACACCGCGTCTCCCGTGGGGCGAAAAGAGAAGGATGGAGTGCCGCATCAGTAAAAGTGTGACAGTCCATTCTTTCTGCCTACCCTTTCGGGGAGACGGCGTGATGGTTAGTTAGTTAGTTAGTTAGTTAATCTAGGGCCGGAATGAAGGATTTTTTTTATTTAATCTAGTTTAATTTCTATTCACTTATATGTCCCAATCTCCCAAAACAGAGCAAAATATGGTACATGATTTAATGGCCTTTAATAAAATTAATGGTCATATGTCGCGGTTGCTAATGACCAAGAGACTTCCTCACAGACGGTCGGGCTTATTTCACCACAACCAGTCGGTCTCTTCTCACCCCGAGCCGGCGTTTCACAATAGAGTAAAACCAGAACCTCTGTTTCAGATCTCTCAGAACTACCTAGAAAGACCATCGTATACAACCCAGCGAGTCGCTACTCCTCTCTTCGTGTACCCTCGTATCTCCTCTTAAATTCCATTTCGTTGATCGTAAAATCTGTGAAAAATAAAGACATCATTTGTGAAAACAGTGCAAAAATAAATTACTTACGTGCGTCATGTTGAATTACAATATTTACAAAATGTAAGTATCTTCTCAGACTATCGTTTTAATTTTTAAATTACAATGTGCACCAAATAATTAATAAGAATGATAAGGTCTATTTTATAAAAATTATATTATTACTGAAGGGAAAGGCAGAGAGGATGGACCGCCAAACTGTTCTATCCAGACATGACTCTCGCGCCTCTTCTACATTCACACAACGTGACACGAACGCTCGTTGATTTTTCCTACTTTCTGTATTTGATTAATTTGGTCATGACATTTCTTTCTTGGCCTTCCTCGACTTTTCCGTTCACACTACTTGTATATATCTTTTTGACCATTATTCTCTCATATATTCGTTTTATGTGTCCAAACCAGAGTTTAGATCGAGACTCAAAACGCACCTTTTCAAATTATCATTTCCTGACAGGAAGGGCTGATCGACTTCGTCAGGTGCAGCCCTCATACTAAATATGTTTATTATTTTTGTTATCATTATTATTATTATTATTATCTAATTGATAAAACGGAGCATCTTCTACAGCGCCCTTGAGATGAGTAATTCATAAAAATGGCGCTCTATAAATTATCCAAATTATTATTATTATTATAAACCATCTTAGTGACTCTTTCATAATTTTATTTGGGACGCTTTCATCAGCGTTACATTTCTTTCTAACTTATTCATACATTCTTCTAAGTGATCTAATTTCTTCGGCATTCCTTCTTTCCTTCAAACCTTCTTCTGCCTACTCCAAGCTTCACTGCCATGCATAAGGGTCGACACTAGAACCCCATTTCTATTTGACGCGGTGGTTTTGAATGTTTCACCTTTCGAAGGCATTATCAAAAAATATTAATTTAATATCAAAAAAAATAATTATAATGTCTTAGAAAGACAAAACATATCATTACAATAAATGATAATAAAACATCTAGAAAATAGTCATTTTCATTCGTATTAATTTTTCAATATTGAGTTTTACATCATTTTTCAAGAAGTGAACCAAATAATTATTTGAGATATCATTTAATAAGAATTTTATAAATTATAATATAATATACGACTATAATGCATTTAAATTATATGAAAAAATGTATCTTGGAAATGACCTTCGTGGCCGAGTGGTAAGTGCATTGACTGCCACCCCGAAGGTTCTGGGTTCGATTCCCGGCGAGGGCAGCGTGATTGTCACACTGTCTTTGGTCTGGTGTAGAATTCACGTGACAATAAAATGGCGATATACTCGTATTAGAACCTATCACATGTCACGAGAAACACTATGATAGCTATAATAATACCCTTTACATCGATTTGGCTCATGCTGTCAAGTTGTAAAGAGCGATTCAATAAAATAATAATAATAATAATAAATAAATAAAAAAATTCATAAATTCGAATTATCCATTACATTTGCAATATTCAATAATGTATGTAAGTAATTCGTTTTATTATTTTTTGCCTTCACTTTATGTTATGGATTCACAATAGAATAGCTTCTACGAGTATAAAAACACTGTATTTTTTCAACACTCCATTACACTTTTCCCAAATCCCTATTAGTTTTTTTTTTTAATTTATTGATTCATTGTTGATTGGATAACGATATAAAGCCTATATTAAATATTTAATGTTGATGATAATACCCATTAACTGGAAGATTTATTAGATTTTATGGGAGTGACAAATCTCCTTGCAAAGGCATTTCATAATGTTCCAGTAAGACGAAACATGTCACTCCCATAAAATATAATCAAAATTTAAAAAAAACGTACATTTTCAAAAAATATTAAACAAATAGATTGACTCAACTTATTAACAATAAGCTGAGTCATAATGAAAGGTTTAAATTTTGTATTTGTATAGTCGACAAGTTTCGCCTTTGCATCATAAAAAATATAATATCAAAATCATCAGTTATCACTACGCAAAAATATATCATAATCCCATATTTCAGAAAGTTTAAAATATTATAATTAATGAAAATAATAATAATAATAAATAATAATAAAAAGCCATCTTTTGGACACATAGAAAGAATGAATGAAGAAAGAACGGTTTAAAAAATTATATGTTAACGATGTAAATGGAACCAGAAATAGAGGAAGACCGAGGAAAACGTGGCACGATCAAATCAATCAAATATTAAAAGTCGGTCACGTGAAGAGTCGGAGAAATCGACGTGTGTGCATGACAAGATGTATGAATGCAGAGGAATCGAGAGAAGTATGTCAGGACAGAACAGTGTGGCATTCCAATATTTCTGCCTACCCCTCCGGGGAGACGGCATGATGGTTAGTTAATTTGTTAGTTTTTATAATTATAATTATAATTCACATAATAATGATAATTCAAGTAATTGAAGCATACCTTAATAAGATTATAAATCACTGTGTGTTAAAAGCCAAACAAGAAATTAATGTCATTCAATTGTCAGATTCAATGATCATACAATTATTATTAACTCACGCTTGTCTGCGATCTGTCATAATACATATGATCACTTAGCGAGATCATTCCACAGCCTCCGAATATACTTTTCAACGCACGCGTTCTTTCGAGTGCATCATTATGCAAACATAATTATATACCTTCTTTATCGAAAGTCGAAAAATAATCAACTCGCCGTTTCGGCAGCAAAAGTAAAACGGTCCAAGCCGTAAAATTACTTTATTTTTTACTAAAATTTTAACCCCTACCTAGGATTAAAACTTGTACATTATAGTAAAAATATCAATTTTTACATTTTTTAGTACGCTCACACTACTTGTATATAACATTTTAACAATTTTTACCTCGTCCATTCGTTACTAGCTAGGCAGAGGGGATGGTTTGCCACAATGCTCTGTCCTGGCATACCTCTAGAGGTTCATCTACATTCATACATCATACCATCCACGCACGACCATTATTCCGACTTCGAATGTGACCGCCTTTTAGTAATTGATTAATTTGATCATGCAATGTTTTCCTCGGTCGTCCTCGGCTTCTTTTTCCACTCACGCTGCTTGTGTACAACTTTTTAACCATTCTACTCGCATCCATTCGTTGCATATGTCCAAAACCATCAGAGGGATCCTTTTTGTAATTTTACTTATGATTCAATAATCTGGCTTACATTTCTTCCATATTTCGTCGTTCGGTATTCGGTATTATACTCGTATATCGTTTTCCTGCACATTCCTCTCAGTGATTTCATTTCTACGGTATTTATCCTACTTTCATCCTTGTTTTGCCAGCTCCAAACTTCACTTCCATACATAGGGTTGGCACTAGAACTTTATTGTGTACTGACATATAGAATCTCACCAATATTTTCTGGTCTCTTTTCCAATGTTTCTTTTAGATTCTGTATGTCCCATCCTCCAGTGTGGGCCCAAAATGTTTCCTCGAAACACGTCATTCAAATATTTCCAAATTGGTTAAAATATTTAAAGTTTCATTATAGACATTTTTGTAAGAATAAAATTGTTCATATTCTTCTTCTTCTTCTTTTAGTAGATCTGACGATCTGTGACACAGAAATCATGTCTCCTCGTCTGAAGAGGACCTGCTGTTCCTCCATCTCTTAGGTGGTCTTCCAGATGGACGGTGTCCGGAGGGGATTTCGTAAGCGGTTGTATACGAGTATGCGAGTCTGCCACTTTTAATTCTAGCTACGAGTACATGGTCCCTCCAGTATCTTTTTCTGGATCTACTCCACCGAAATATATCCTCTATTTCGCAAGTTTGTCTTACATCTGCGTGACGGACACGATCTCTTATCTCGAACTCTATATTCTTTAATTTTTTTTAATTGTTATTCATTATAATAAAAATGAAAAATATCTCAATCTACAAAATCTCTTGAAGCTAATTATTTTAAAATATTTTACCTTGTATTCTTATCGTGTTGCGGTTTTATTTTACATTAAAAAAATAATGAAATATTTTTCCATCACGATGTAAATAGAATGTGTACTCAAATGTACACGAACAAGGCAAATGTTGATTTTTCCCTATAAAAATAATAAATTCTTCCTTAAATCCCGTCATGCAAATTGACAATCACAGTGATATTAATTTCATGAACATCCTACATATTTTTATCAAGTATGAAAATGCTTCTTCTTCTTCTTTTTCTTCTTTTAATAGATCTGACGATCTGTGACACAGAAATCATGATGATGAGGTCCAGCTGTCCTTTCATCTCTTAGGTGGTCTTCCAGGTGGGCGGTCTCCGGAGGGGATTTCATAAGCGGCTGTATATACAAGTCTGTCACCATCCATTCTGATTACATGGTCCCTCAAGTATCTTCTTCTGGATCTACTACACTGGACGATATCCTCTATTTCGCAAGTTTTTTCTTATGTCTACGTTGCGGACACGATCTCGGAGAGTTTTTCCAGTAATTGATCTTAGGACCTTCATCTCCGATGTTCTTAGTAGTCCCTTGGTTCGCACAGTCTCGGCCCGCATCTCTACAGCGTACTTCATGATAGGTCGCACGCATGTTTTATAAATTCTGATCTTGCTGTCGATACGCATGTGCTTGTTCTTCCAGACCAGATTCTTCAGACATCCTGACACAGCAGAGGCTTTACTGACTTGTTCTCGTACTTCGGTATAAAGGTCATTTTGGCTGCAGATCTCTACTCTCGGGCTATCTTACACAATAATGTAAATAACGGAAGACACCTAATGATATAATGACGTAACAATAACATTTATAAATAGCTCAGTAAATACTTTATACATAAAAGACCAATCAATGTATCAATCAAAACATGAATTTCAATTACGTCCCTTCCTTGGGTACTGAACTACGAGTACTTGTTTTGAAACATGTTTTGATAATGGAGTAAAATTTTATTGAATTCCTGTTATTAAAAGCCCGGGGACTTTGTGATTACTTTTTCTCGAGTAATTAGTAGACGCTTCTTGATAAAATGTAAAAATAATATTGTATATTCGAATGGAAAGGTCTGTTTTCTAGAATTTTTATTCTTTTTTATGAGAATGACATGTTTCGTCTTTCTAATGCACTATCAAATGTAGCGAAAGACAAACGCGCTGCTGTTTATATTTTATATATAATACACCAATTTCGATACATTTGATAATGCCTAAGACAAACCTGATATGGACATACGAGTATCTATACCTGGGATATATTAGATAAAGAAAATCAGACGGCAGAACTAAAACGAAGAATCGGACTAAGTTGGGCTGCCTTTGGGAAACTAGGATACATATTAAAAAATAATAAAAACACCCATCAACTTGAAGAGGAAAGTATATGAAGCTTGTGTTCTGCCAGTAAGTACATATGGTCTTGAAACTGCCACTCTGACAAAGCACAGTGCAGAGAGACTAAGAGTCATGCAGCGAGCGATGGAGAGAACCATGCTAGGCCTGTCCCTTCGAAGAAATAGAGTCAGGAACGAAACGGTGAGGGATAAAACAAGAGTCACAGACGTGATCCACCGGGTGACGACTTTAAAATGGAAATGGGCAGGGCATGTCGCTAGAGCTGCAGACGAAAGATGGACCAAAATACTGCTGAATTGGAGACCGAGAGACACGAGAAGAAGAATAGGTGGAAGGATGACCTGGAACGATACGCTGGGGTGCTATAGATGCAGACTGCGCAGGAGAGATCGACATGGAGGGACATGGAGGAGGCTTTCGTCCAAGAGTGGACGGCGATAAGCTGAAGAAGAAGACAGACGAAACATGTCATTCACTTCTAGAAAACAGACGTTATCATTTGCATTGAATATTTAATGTTGAATTTTTCATCGTTGTTTAAGAAACAATAAATTATACATGACATTTTTTAACGTTTAATTGTAGGTAGGTACTATACATTTTGATAAACTTGATGCATTAGATCCAAGATGGCAACGAGTTGCCTAAATCGGTGCAAACTTTATATAAATGAATAGTCTAAAGTTTTTTTTATTATTATTTTATTTTTATTACCTACAATGAATTTTTACCAATAAATTACAATGAACAAAATTGATTTTAATTCATAACTGTGATATCTGGCATAAAAATAATGGAAAAATATTGCTCACACAGAATTCTTAGAAAAATACAAATTGGCTGACACAAGTATTCACGTTGAATATGTTTTTCTTCATTATTTCGGGTAAGTTCTATTTAAAAGGCAATGACCCTGAAGAAAGCCTATATGTGGAAAAATAATTTAAATATGATTTTAAAAAATTTGCAACAAATTTACTAACTGAACCGAAGGGGTAGGCAGAAAGAATGGACTGCCACACTTTTCTTTCCTGACATATTTCTATCGATTCCTCAATATTCATACATCGTGTCATGCACGCGCGCCGATTTTTTTTTTCTTATTTTTTAATTTTTTTTTACTTTTTTTTTAGTTTTTGTATACAACAGGTCGTTTGAACCCAATTACTGTATATAAATTATTTTTTAGCTATTATATTGATTCTCGTGACATGTGATAGGTAGCCAATCTATCGCCATTTTATCGTCACGTGAATTCTACACTAGACCAAAGACAGTGTGACAATCACACTGCCATCGCCGGAAATCGAACCCGGGACCTTCGGTATGGAAGTCAGAGCTCTTACCACTCTGCCATGAAGGTCGACACTGATTCTCTGACTCCTCACGTGGCCGATTTTCAATATTTGATTTATTTGATCGTGCCGCGTTTTCCTCGGTCTTCCTCTATTTTTAGTCCCATTTACATCGTTAACATATTTTTTTTACCATTCTTTCTTCATTCGTTATTTCATTATTTTGTTCATAACACCATCATTAGCACCGCATTCACTTCTTATATTTTCATTCGATACTTTATCATACTCAATCCACACATTCGTCTAAGAGATCTCATTTCTACTGCATTTATTCAACTTCCAATTTTTTTTTGCCAGTTCCATGCTTTGCTTCAAACAGACGTTTCATTAGTAATAATTATACATAATACGTAGTGTGCAAAATACTCAATTGATATTTTAAAAGGCAAGCAAAAATTAAATTATTGCGAACGCATCAAATATCGGCCATTGTTCAATTAGCTTTGTTGCTATAAACCTAAGAAATGAATTTCGTAATTTGGTTGATTACAGGAAAAATATATGCTATCGAATTAGTCCTGCGATTGGAGCTGTCGAGACACCATCAATAACATCATTTCCGAGCTAAATACATTTAAAAAAATTAAGTTTGTGTTAATTAACTTGAAAATATATGTTTGTATAATACGTAAGTTATATTTTTTAATATTTCATCACTGGGACACATATTTTCGTAAAGTTATTTTTAACTTGAAACGAATGACAACGTTTGTTTTCCAAAAAAAAAAAATTTTATTTATGGGAATGACGTGTTTCGCTTGATTAATCATAATACTACCTACCACAACTGAAGACTACAGGGGAAAAACAAGGAATGTCAGTTAAAATTCAAAATAAATGTAATAATGCCATCCAGCGGCATTTGTACGTATCTATCCACAGTAAAATTTTCATATTCAAAAATCATCTGTGTCATCGACTATGGCCAGATAATCGATTGCTAATTGCTCAGAAATATATAGACTTTGATTAGCTTTATTCTCAATTTATTCAAATTAACCTTCTACTGACATTCCTTGTTTTTCCGCTGTAGTCTTCAACTCCATCCAGGCACTGCTCATCTTATCTTCCCCTCGGGAACAGACTTTTTTTTTATAAATATAATCCCAA
Source organism: Lepidostoma basale (assembly GCA_022606425.2). Lineage (NCBI taxonomy): Eukaryota > Metazoa > Arthropoda > Insecta > Trichoptera > Lepidostomatidae > Lepidostoma > Lepidostoma basale. The sequence continues at coordinate 435,919 of JAHDVF020001570.1, forward strand.
CTGGTCTTCCATTCCTTGACAATAATGTGAGACTTTATCATAAACCCTAAATCCCCCCTCGCCCTCTTTCGAAGGGACACTCCGGGCCATACATGATCCGACAGATTTCAGATCTAAATTGAAAACCCATCTTTTTCATATTTCATACCCAATTTAAACATTTATACTTTGTTCTACTATACTTTTAAACCGATCGTTTTTTAAGCGGTCACATTTAGATTTTTAGATTTAAAACACGTCTTAATGCGCCCTTGAGGTGATTACGTCACAAAAACGGCGTTTTAAAAGTTTGCATATTATTTTTTTTTTATTATTATTATTATACATTTAGCCCCATCATAAAAACAACTACCAAATCACATTCCAACAATGTTTCCTACAGACGTAAGAGGAATAGCCATTAGAGCTGAACCTCTGTAAGCCAGAAGATCCAAGTCCAAGCTTACTTAAAAATTATCAAATGTTACTGACTAACTAACTATCACGCCATCTCTCCCGAAGGGGTAGGCAGAAATAATTGACCACCTCGCTTCCTCAATATTCAAACATCGGGCCATTTTCTTCATGCACGCAAGTCGATTTCTCCGAATCCTCGAGTGGCCAACATTTAATATTAGATTGATTTTTCCTCATTATTTCTACTTTCCGTTTACGTCGTTTACATTTGATAATTCCTTAGCAAGGCGAAACATGACATTGAAATAAAATATAATGAAACTTCTAGAAAACAAACGTGTTCATCCGATTTAATAAAATGTTTTAAAAATAGAACTACACATTCATTTTTTATATTTGCTAAATTCAAAAATTACAAAATAAATTTTAAAGTTTTAGAATTTATTTTTTCCTAATATTTAAATCAAAATTTTGAGTTGTCTTGTTTTGCTGCCGAAAGCAGAAGATGATTCAGTGAAATAAAACTTGCACAAATTATCAAAAAATCAAAATTTGTTAATAAATGACATTTCAATTAACTACCTCATTTTTTAACATATTGTCGTCATACGTAAGTAATGGTTTAGAAGAAGTATTGTTGCTGTTTTTGTTAAGGGGTTACACCATCTTGGCGCTTGGAAAAATAGGTATAAAAATAAACTTTTTTTAAAGCAGCCATTATATATTATATAATAAAATAATCTTTATTTTATACATGCGCATAGTATTTTTATAAACAACTTACAACATAAAACATTGAGAAAAAAAAATTGCGGAGATACAAGCCGATATGTAGAGCCCTGTTTTGAAAATCTTTGCTGATGGTGTCTTCTTTCCGGGCTCAAACACTTTTTACATTAAGTTTCAATTATTCGGATTGGTTTGTAGCAAAGTCTATTAAGATCTTTGGCTGATTCTTGGGATGCCACTTGGGCCTTTTTAATGTGGTAGTTCCCATTGCTTTCCACATGTTTGAATATAACAGGTTATTTTAATTCAATTACTGTATAATTTTTTTTTAGCTATTGATAATCATGACATGTGATAGGTAGCTAGTCTATCGCCATTTTTATTGTCACGTGAATTCTACCAGAGAACAAGGACAGCGTGAGTTATTATTTTCCCACTGTCATCGCCGGGAATCGAACTATTATTATTCAAATTGATTTCAGATCCGAAACAATGCCGCCATTTAGGGGATTAAAGGATTCTTCAGAGACGGAAACTTCGTTGTACCACGGGAAAACCACCTCGAATGTTACTGAGACAAAAGCGAGCCAAAACGCACTTCAATCCGGGTTTTGGAACCTTGTGAAACTCAAAGAGGCCTTTACCTTCGAGTCACCTCTGATTTGGACCAACCTTATAGCCATCAGCCTCTTCCACATTGCAACTATACTAATGCTCGTCCAATATTATAGAAGTGCAAAAATTCTTACCGTCTTCTTGGGTGAGTTAACAGTCATATGTATTTATTTTTTATCAAATATTTATTTCATTGGGTCATTAAGGTGGTTTGAACATATAGAAAGAATGAATGAAGAAAGAGTGGTAAAGAAAATACATGTAAACGACGTAAACTGAACTATAAATAGAAAAAAACGTGGCACATCCTAATCAATAAAATATTTAATGTCGGCCACTCGAGGAATCGGAGAAATCGACGTGAGTGCATCAGAGTTCAAGGGAAGTATGTCAGAAAAGAACTGTCTGGCGGTCTATTTTTTATTCCTACCACTTATTTGATATAGGGTGATGAATAGTTAGTTAGTTGTTCATGTTACTTACCTGGTTTTGACTGGTACCTACTAAGGCTACAATTAGGTATGTTCTGTCGAAAAGTTTGCCTCAATAAAATCTGTTGCTTGTATTGCGCCATGTTGCAATATCACCAGCAACACTACTGCCAAATCTAACACTCTTGCGTCCACGAGTGGTGTATTCGACCACGCGAACCCCGAGAAATGTGACCACTGACATTACCAACAGGTCAGAGCAAATAGAGAGTAGACAAATGGCGAATTTCCAGCGCCATAAAACTTAATTCACCTGTCAAAAAGAAAGCACACCCAACAGAAAGTACTCCAGAGAAAATTGGAGTAAACCTCTCTAGATATCATTTCCCAAGTCATCATTACAAACAATATCTTGTCTTTCTAAAGTCGAACCATCTCTCATTCGTTCCTGGTATCTTGCTAGTTTTCAAATAGATGACTTAAACTTTTAATATTTGTAATAAAATTTCATTTGAAAGGAATCAACCCATGGCTCCGAGTCCTGAGCGATCCTTGAATGGGTCAAAGAGGTGCTCACTCGTAAGTGATAGTCAACGTCGGGGGGAAGTGACATTACACTGGAAGAAGAAAAAGATTCATCTTTCAGTCAAAACAAGATATAGAGTAGCACGAAATTCTCTTTATAATCGCAGTAAAGAGATAGCTGGTCTTCTGCATCGAAGAGTAGGCAAATTTCGAGAAAACAGATCACCCGATCTAATTGAAGGAGACGAAATGTTTTTCATAATCAGATTTGAAGACTACAGGGGAAAAACAAGGAATGTCAGTTAAAAATCAAAATAAATGTAATAATGCCATCTAGCGGCATTTGTACGTATCTATCCACAGTAAAATTTTCATATTCAAAAATCATGTGTATCATCGACTATGGCCAGATAATCGATTGCTAATTGCTAAGAAATACATAAACTTTGATAAGCTTTATTCTCAATTTATTCAAATTAACCCTCTACTGACATTCCTTGTTTTTCCCCTGTAGTCTTCATTTGATTATACGCGTAGCTCCAAAACACCCTTAACGTACCTTTTTTAGAGCCGCAATAAGAAGTGACGCAATTATATCCAACTTTGTAAAATTACGCCATTTCTTACTGCGATTATAAAAAAGGTATTGTAAAGAGAATTTTGTGTCATTCTGTATTTAATATTGAGCAATTCTGTCATCCATTAGACGGGTGAATTCAGTTTTATGAAGCTGGAAACTCACCATTCGTCCACTCTCTATTTGCTATGACACTGATGGGTAGCCTGCCATTTCTGTCACCATTCACATTATTTTTTTCCCATGACTTCCAAGATAACATGATTAATATTAGTTTTCATCATAGTAAGTTATATTATATTATAGTTAGCATAAACAGGCAACCGACCTCCAGGAAGACCACCCAAAAGATGGCAAGACAGTTGGATATCTATATCCCATGAACACGTCTCCGAGATGAAGAAGTTTTTGTCTTCTTCCATGATTGTTCAACGTCGTCTGGTTAACTAACTAACGCCAAATATTGCCGTCTAAAACTATATCCAAAATGCTAACTGTTATAAATACGAATTAATTGTTGATTGTAGGTTTTACCATTGGCCTTATCGGAGGCTTCGGAGTCACGGCTGGTGTCCACAGGTATTGGTGCCACAAGTCCTACAAGGCTAAACTACCATTGAGAATCATTTTGATGTTGAGTTTTTCTATGGCCGGACAGGTGAGAAATTCTTTTTTATATCCACGCTGAAACAGTAAAGAAGAGTAAAATCATGAAACATTTCATATTTTTTTTTTAATTGAAACTTTAATTTTTTAGAAGTTTTATAATTATTTATGGGAGTGACATGTTTCACATTCCCATATCACTTCTATGATCATAATATAAATAGGCAAAAAACCTCGGATGTCATCAAAAAAGAGTACGAGAATATTTTGAATTCACGAGAGCGAGAGAGAAATAATTGAACGTTTCAGAATTATTTTGAATTTTGTTCTGATGATTTTTGTATGACAATAGTGTAGACAACAAAAAGAGAACAGTTTGCTGTTGTTAATTTTTGGTGTTCATTGTGAAATTTTTGACACATGCAAAAAAAAATATTTACATTAAATGTTACAACTTATTACTGATGACGATTGTGCAGCGAAACAAGTTTATAAGGGGTAGATCTTTACTTCCGTGAATAATTCACGGGTTTTAACTAATATAAATATTATAAAATTTATAAAAAACGGACGTTTACTTCAATATTATATACCTAATGTGGAGATTGCAAGAATTATACAAGAAACAATAATTACGTCATTTATACGAATGAAAACGTCTATTTTCTAGAAGTTTTATGCATTATAAAAAAATTTTTACGAAAATGTAGACTTTAAAATCATCGTTCAAGAAATAATAAATAATTCAATAAATAAACTAACTAACTAACCATCACGCCGTGATTGCCACACTTTTCTTTCCTGACATATGCATAAATTCTCTCGCTTCCTCAACATTCATGCATCGTGTCATGCACGCGCGCCGACATTCAATATTTGATTAATTTGATCGTGCCACGTTTTCCTCGGTCTTCCTGTATTTCTGATTCCATTTACATAAAATTATTTTACCATTCTTTCTTCATTAATTCATTCTTTCCATATGTCCAAACCATCTTCATTGTTTTGTTCATAACACCATCATTCGCATCGCATTCAGTTCTTACATTTTCATTCGATACTCTTATCATACCCAGAGTATCCACACATTCGTCTAAGAGATCTCATTTCCAATGCATTTATTCTACTTTCATCCTTCTTTTGCCAGTTCCATGCTTCGCTTCCATACATAAGGGTCGGTGGAAGGAGCAAAAAAGCTAAAATGGGTACTGCCATTTTAGCTTTTTGTTTAAATTTTATTTTTGTTTTTGTTAATAACATAATTTTAGTATATACTCGTACATCTTTATGTCAGGTTGCTTATGGATAAATGAATTTAGGACTGAACATTATCACGTCTGATAATATTCCATACATTTTTATTTAATCAATATTGAATCCCTTAAATATTTTTTTGCTGTCTGATGTTTGTATTATTTTTAACGAATATCTTATATTTATATGGCGTACGTCATGAAGCAATCGTTTCTATAACCTTAAACTTTAATTCAGAAGCAATGCAGAGTAGCATTAAAGTTCAGCAGACGAGTTGCATAAAAACAGTGACATATTTTCTTCATGCTCGTATATGGAACTAAAGTATGTAAAGTCCTGGTGAATTGTATGTATGAGGTATGCATGCGAAATGATCTGATGATGAATGTTAATAAGTCCAAGGTAATGATTTTTGAAAAGGAAGAAACCACGACAGTCTGCAACATTAGCGTGAATGGTGAAAACTTGGAGCAAGTAGTTGAGTTTGTGTATTTAGGTAGTATGTTTACAAGAGATGGGAGAGTGAGAGGGATATTGAAAGAAGGGTTGGGGCAGGCAACAAAGTGAATGGTGCACTTAAAGTTGTCATCGCAAACAAAAACCTATCCAAAAAGCTAGAATGGCAGTGCACAATGGTGTTCTTCTACCGACCCTTATGTATGGAAGCGAAGCATGGAACTGGCAAAGGAAGGATGAAAGTAGAATAAATGCAGTAGAAATGAGATCTCTTAGACGAATGTGGATATTCTGTGTATGATAGAGTGTCGAATGAAAATATAAGAAGTGAATGCGGTGCGAATGATGGTGTCTTGAACAAAATAATGAAAGGATCATTAAGATGGTTTGGACATATGGAAAGAATGAATGAAGAAAGAATGGTAAAAAAATTATATGTTAATGTTGTAAATGGTACCAGAAATAGAGGAAGACCGAGGAAAACGTGGCACGATCAAATAAATGAAACATTGAATGTCGGCCATGTGAGGAGTCAGAGAAATCGACACGCGTGCATGACACGATGTATGAATGTTGAGGAAGCGAGAGAAATATGTCAGGAAAGAAAGGTGTGGCAGTCCATTCTTTCTGCCTACCCCTTCGGGGAGACGGCGTGATGGTTAGTTAGTTAGTTAGTTAAGTATGTAATGGGAAGAGCATACGTGCAAAACATAATGATAAATAACTCAAGGGAAAACCTTAAAAAAAATATTTAATCTTGTCTTATTTTTCTTCTTCGTCTGTTTGCCTATTGTTAACTGGAGTCACAGTAATCAAATGCAATTCAATGTCTCTAAGTGCGTTTTATTAGAGCATTGAAAACTGTGTATACACAATGAAAAACCAGCAACTAGCACATGTATCTACGATGAGTATTCTCGGGATCGTCTATGAGAATAGCGACTTTTCGTGCACATATTGAGAGGATTTGTGGCACTGCACTGGGGATGTTGGGCTTCATCGTCCGAACTGGAAGAGTTTTCAAGGATCCTCATGTGCTCAGAGTCCTATACAACGCTTTGGTTCGGAGCAGACTCGAATGTGGTTCTGTGATATGAATTCCTCGCGAGGCGAGATATTCCGTTATGCTGGAGAGGGTTCAGAAAATTTCTGAGGTATCTCTACATAAGGGAGTATGGTAGCTATCCGTGGCTTTCTATCCCAGGGCATTTCTTTTGGGAATGCTTGAGGCCAACTCTCTGCAGCTTCGAAGAGATGGGCATCTCATAACCCATTTCTTTAGATTACTCAGGGGATATTTCGAGAACTCGGCCGTGCTGGAAGGTGCTCGGCTTTTTGTCCCTGATAGATATCTCTGACCAACCTGCCTCTGGTGACACCGGTGGGAAGAGCAATTAATCTGCTGAACGTGGTCTCCTCGGAGATCAACGTCTTTCATATTAGTGAAAGTACGTTCAGAAGGCAAATACTCTTAATTCTGGAAAGTATCCTGTCTTCCTAATGTCGAACCATCTCTGCGTTTCTGCGTTCATGCGTTTCTGGTAGTTCTCAATAGATACCTTAAAATTAATTTTGTAACGACTATTGATGAAATAAACTGATTTGATTTGATTTGATATAGACCTCTTCCAAACGTTTCCTCTTCTTGCTGCCGTTCACCTTTTTCACCCACTGTCTACCCACTATTGAGGCTAAGTCGTTAGCCCATATCTTCCGTGACCTTCCAACACCTCTCGTATTTATCCATGCTCCATTTGATTAATCTGAGTTTCCATCTATTATTATTTTGATTCGCTGTATGTGTTACCCATTGTCATTTTAATATAGCTTTACGATCCATGAACTCGACGACCCCGGTTCAACGTTTCATTTCTTCATTATTTTTTCGGTCATTTAAACTCACACACCAAAAAATTTTTTTTTGAAGGTATAAATAACACTGTTGCATGTAGACAGTGGACCCCCGGTAATCCGGCCCCCTGTCTAATCCGGCGCCCCCTGTAATCCGACATGCCTATCTTTACTAATGTAGGTAATGCATAATTGAACAGGTTGATGATGAACAAAATCGATGAATGTTTTCATGCTTCATAAATTGATTGGTTTATATTATGATTTTTATTCATAGTTTTTGATTATTTGGTTTGTACACAATTATTTCCTAATGTAAAGTTAAGTTATTATTTTTTGTAAGTTCTATAGCATTAATGACGTTAATTTTATAATGAAATGTAACCTCTCTATTGTGTTGTTTAATTTACTAAATTCGACATACATACGAGTATATTATGTAGTATGATTTGTAGTTCAGATAGAATCTTATCATTTTGATCTCTAATTTGTCGGATTACAAGGTACTCTTTTTAAAAGAAATTCAGATTATAGGGGGGGTCTTAGGTAGTACTCTATAATCCGACAAATTCGATAGTCCGACACTGCCCTGCAAAAAGTTTGTCTGATACCGGGGTTCCACTGTATTTGTATATTTATCATGTGAAATTTCTGCCATCATCATTACAATGAGGGCACTGGGCATTAACCAATGTCATTCTCTTGGGCGTAGGTAATTTATTATCTTGAATTCGTGTATTGCAGGCATAAACGAGTTTTTGCGTATGTAGGTACTTGTTTTTACCAAAATAACCGGTGCACTTTACCAATACTGCACTCGAGTTAATGGGCTCGCGACGATATCATCATAAAACCTTACGTAACGAAAGAAATTTATTTTTTATTTAATCAATTAACCATAACCCCGTTTCTTCGGAAATTGCAGAGGGAGTGGGCCTCTACACTCTTTATCCTGACATAAAAGAGTACTTTCTTGTATTCTAAATATTCATACAACATGTTATGCAGTCACGATGGTTTTTAATCATTTTTGTCGTGACCAATTTTTCTAGGCGTTCTGCAATTTCACGCTCCAGTCATTTGGGGAATGGCCTATCCCCCATCCATGGCATTTTGTCCATCCATGACCCATTGTCCATCCGGCATTCTTATAGATAAATTACTAATCGGCTGTACCCATCGTGTTTACGTTCAAACCCAGCAATACTTCTTATCGTTCACCTTTATATATGTCTGAAAGAATAGAGTGTGTTTATAAAAGACGAGAATATTACCAAAGTCTTTATCAGTGACAATATAAGGTATAACCGTAATCGACAAAGACAGCATTATCGAAACGAGAAGGTCCATGATAGTTGGTTTGGAATCCAAAATGATATCTTAATTATTTTCAGAATACAATATTCGATTGGGTCCGCGACCATCGAGTACACCATAAATTCAGTGAGACTTCTGCTGACCCGCACGACGCCAAAAGGGGGTTCTTCTTCTCACACGTCGGATGGCTGATGATGAGGAAGCGTCCTGAAGTGCTCGAAAAAGGAAAGACTGTGGATATGTCTGACGTCCTCGGTGACCCTGTCGTACAGTTCCATCAAAAGTAAGCACGTCATCTATTCTATCCATTGGCACTCTCATCCATCCATGTCCACCAATCCTTACAGTGTCATCGGTCCAGCGGACGGGGGAACATCCAATTCACGGAATCGTATGCATTTATTGTCGATTCTCGTATTTTTCCCATTGACTATCGATTCTCCGACAAATATGGCCAGCCCGCCTGGACCACCTCAGTCACCTGGTTGTCGAATAAATTCGTTTCTGATTCCTTCCCTCAAGGTTATTCCTATCATGGCTCTTTCCATGGCATGCTGGGCAACCTGGAACTTGTACACTAGAACCCTTGTCAGCGTCCATGTTTCGGCTCCATATGTTGTGACTGGCAAGACACACTGGTTGAAGACTTTTGTCTTGAGGCATCCTGGTATCTAAGAAGCTTAAATATGACACAATTTCCCAAAGACCCAACTGAATTCTTCTGTTGACTCAAAGTGGTTTCTGCATAGCTCTATGATTAAGCCAAGATATGTATGATATATTATTATACCACTTCGTGAGAAGAGCCATTGATAGTTACTGGTTCCGAGACAATATCCGCCTTATACATGAAATTCGTCTTGTCCAAATTCATCTCGAGATCTACTCGTCTGGATGCAGTATTTAGGTTATCCAACATACCTTCAAGCTTCCCCATAATGACAATATCATCTCCGAAACGGTAAATATATTCGCCGTTTATGTTAAGGCCACGTTAAACCTAATCCAGAGTTTTTAATATGTCTTTCAATGCACAAGTGAATAGCTCCAGAGCTATCACATCCCTTTGTCTGACTACTCTTTGTAGTTGGATCGGTTTAGTCTTCTAGTCATGGATTTGCACATATTTTGCATAGACACTTTAATACCTGCACGTGCAACAGCCAGTGAATCTGGTTTCGTTGCAACGAGTCCAAAATATCCCAGGTCTCGACAGAGACAGGCCTTCTTATAGTCCACAAAGGCAAGATACAGGGGGCGATTATAAGTATACTAAACAACAATCATTATCATGTTTCACATAGTTTTGCGTATTTGCTATAACACTAACTACGTTTTTGAAAAGGTATTCGGATTACATTCGGATTATATTACACCATATATGTTACAGACACTTCAAATTACTGAAGATTCTCCTGTGTTTCGTGATTCCTCCCACGATTGCCGTGTACGGGTGGAATGAGACTTGGACCAATGCCATAATCTCCCAGGCCATGGTGAGGTATATGCTGAGCCTCAACTTCACCTGGCTCGTCAATAGCCTGGCCCACATGTCGGGTACCAAACCCTATGACAAGTAATACTTTATTTATTTTATAATGTATACGAGATTATTCCAATATGAAAATGTGATTAGATTCAGATATTACAGACTTAAAAACTGTAGAATTTTTTTACTGATAAATCCGAATTTTAACAAATATAATCCGAATTTTAACAAATATATATTTTAACGAATTTTAACAAAAATGGACTTTTGTGTCACGTTTCAGTTTGGGCTTTCTTTATTTTTATATGCCTATACGTGCCTAATTTTTTGGCTGCTACAATTTTAATTTTTTTTTCCAAATACTAACGAGGAATGGTCCTATCTATAAATAATTTAGAAAATAAAATTTCATATTATTATAATTTCTTACATTTTTCCACCATCTCCGAAACATGTGCTACTAAAGATCTTTCTCTCTTACATATTCGTACGAGGATACGAGCGAATCAAAGTGTAAACTTAATTGATATATGCATTGCAAGTACGCATACGTAAAATTATTTTAATTTTATTACAGGCGTATAAGTCCCGTAGAGAACAAAACGGTCGCCTTCCTCGCTTTCGGCGAGGGGTGGCACAACTACCACCACACCTTCCCCTGGGACTACAAGGCCGCCGAGCTGGGAAACTACTCCCTGAACCTGACCACCCTCGGGATAGACATGTTCGCCAAGATCGGCTGGGCCTACGACCTCAAGCAGCCCACCAAGGACCTCGTGAAGAAGGTGGTAGAATCCACTGGAGACGGATCACACACTGAGTATGGACATAGCGAAGTCACCGAATCAGAAGAGAATACTATAATTTTGAACAGAGAAAAGCAATATTAAACGCTTAATGCCCTTGTCATATAATATGTTATACCTTTTCTTGGTTCATTCTAATTTAACATATCTTTTATTCCTTTTTTTTCCTATTTATTCCGGTTATTTCACACATTACATCAGATTTATTGTTTCTCGAATAATAATTTATGCTTGTTCCATATCGTGGGTTAAATACTCTAACTAAGTAACTAAAAACTATTATGAGAAAATTGTGTTTTAGATTTGAGGTAAAACTATTATGGATTAATTGTATCTCAATAGAGACGAAGATGCAAGTTGGAAACAGAATATGGTGATCAAGGTGTTTACAGGACTTATGACCTGTCATTGGTTGGGTTAAGCGCACGCTTTATGTAATACAACATTCCCCATTCCATCTTTCTTACGACCACCATGTCTGAAAAAATTTGGAAGTTGTATATATACTATTATAATATGTAACACCAAACTACACATGTTAGTTTCAATCTACACACTAGCGCCATCTATGAAGATTGGGTTTAAGCATTAAGCAGATCTTTTTACTTACGCAATGTGAAATCTTCGTCGCTATTGAGATACAGTTAATCCTTGAATTGATAACCCGCAATGGGTAAAATCCAGTATTCGTCTACAAGTATTTGTATACATTCAAAATGATTTTAAAACTATTATCATTCTGTTACCATGATATTACGAGTATCTATTTCGAGAGTAGCTTTGGGCGAAAGTCAAAGATATTCAAGTAAACATTGAGCGATAATGAGAACGTTAATTTTCTATATTTTATGTGAGTGACATTAAATACCCTAGCTAGGTAAAACATATCTCTCACATAAAATACAATAAAAATTCTAGAAAACGAAATGGTTCTCACAAATATTTCAAATTCACGCATTGTATAAAAAATTTACCAAGGTAGTTTTCTAACTATTCATCTATATAAATAAAAGACAATGTGCGTTATTGTGATTTGAGGTAACTCTGCAAATACCACATTTTTTCACTGTTTATTAATTGTAATCCGGCGATTGTTCTGGTTTAATATAAAGATCATTTAATTGATACAAACAAAAGCATCTGTTTATTTTTTAAAGATTTTCTTTCTGTTTTCCGTTTTCATTCTTATTAATTATTTAATTTGGAATTTTACATCAGCGTTCAAGAAACAATAAATAAAGATTATTGTTAAAATCTGTGCCAGGTGTATTACATAATTAACGAATGAATGTGTATGATTGCTAGGTTTAAATGGGGTTACACTTGGTGCATCAAGTGGACCACAATTTTTTTATTACTAACATCGACCCTTAGATAGGTGAAATCAATCCCTGGAACTTTAGGAATCTTAGATTTACTCTCTATCTCAATCAATTTTTAATAATTTATCCCCAGTTTCCACAAAAAAACAGATTTTCAAAACATCGACTGCTAACAATTAGGGACTGGTTATTACAAAAGTGCCAAGTATCAAAAAAGTCAAAAATGAGTTTTTGATCCCAATTGGTGTTAAACCTAGAGGCCAATGACTGTGCAAAGGTGCAAAGTGATTGAATAGTATATACCCTTTTTACATGTTACAGTTTTATTATCATTTTCTTTGTTTTATTTTTAAACCACTTTACACCTTTGTAATAACCAGCCTTCAATTATTTTTAGAATATTATTTTATTATTATTAGTCATTATTTAAGATAGGTGGATAAAAAACTCATAATTTTCAAATGTTTTTGAAAGTACGAGTACTTATTAAATTGTAAAAATAATTAAATTATTATACGTTCTAATTTTTATTTCAGTTTAAGGTCTTCTTCATAAAAATCTGCTTTAACAAATAACTGCATATTTTTAAATAAAAAATACTAAAAATTAAAAAAAAAAAATTAATTCATATTTAGTTTAAAATCCACTAATGTTTGTGTCTTCGACTGTTTCGGCATCACGCCAGCCATCTTTTGGTGAAGAAGTTCTCCAGAAGATGGCAGCAAGCTGCTGAAACCGGACGAAGTCATAAGCGTTAGTGGATTTAAACTAAATGTACATTTTTTAATCGCATTTTTTTTTCATTATTTACAATGAACTTCTACCGTTAAACTGAAAATAATGTATATATTTTTAATACTATATAGTAAATTACCTTTCTCTACAAATAATAACATTCTTTCTTCGCCATAAAATCTATTGCTAGGGAAAAAATATAATAAAAACATTACATTAAAGGAGGTAGCATTTGCAGTCCTAAAGTAATTAATTATTTGTACCCGTTTATGTAGAAATTTGTGTATTTTATAATAAAACACGGTGAACAGTTAACACATATGTATATAATATTTTCATCCTACAATTGTTTAAAAATATTTAAAAATTATAGTTGTATTGCAATAAGTGAAATATTATACATACAGTAATTTCAAAAATACGTTTTTTAAAGAAGAAAAAATATTTATCAATTTATTTTACTGAGACCATATTCAATACTGATTTTTTTTTTTTGTTAATTAGAAGTAGTAAGATTTTAATGGTTTTTTTTTAAATATATATTAACACAACACGTGGATGGATATAAATAAGATTATAAACCAAATCGTTTATGTTATTATGCGGTATTTTATAATTACATTGATACATTTTTAAAAAACAATAAAAACTTTTTAACACAAGAAATATTTTTTATATTCAAATGTATAAATTGTGTATCATAAAATTACGGTTTGGAGACTTCTGATCGTTAATACCTCAAAGATAAGCTCAAAGACAATAATAAATGCACTGGTGCTGTCTGTGAAACTAATAAGGAACGATTGGTTATTATTTTAAATTAAGAAGTTCACGAAAAGTATCATATAAAAATTCAATATGACCCCAAATATTTGAAATGGCTTACTTACTTACTTGCACAGCCGATGTCGTCTACCGCTGGACATAGACCTCCCCCATACTTCGCATCCAGTCACCAGCATTTTTTTCTAATGTCATCAGACCATCGTGTGGGGGGTCTCCTTCTACTTCTTCTATCCTCACAAGGTCTCTACTCCGCTAGGTTGCTGGTCCTTCTTTGGTCTGAAAATCCGGCAAAATATACCGCAAATTATCATTTGAGCATAGCTACCCTTTCGACGACATCTTTTACTCCCGATCTTCCACGTATTTCAGTATCTATTAATTCGGTTTGAGAGTTTTACATTTACCTTGGCTCTTTTACCGGAGTCTTTTTATGGTCGACTTGACGAGGCTTCGCGTGAAATGGGAATGTAGTGAAACGAAGACAGATACCTAATGATCAAACATCTCTGTGTAGAAACAATTTTCTCATATTATCATGTTAAAAGGCATCAAACGTTTATCATATTTCATTTTTTGCGTTTAAAAAAAAAAGGTATTTTACCCTTAATTTAACAATTCTGTTTCGAAATAATGTTCAACCGGAAAAAAAACAAACAAGCTGGACTCTCTTACTTGTGAATAAATGACGTTAGTAATATTATTTTTTTTTATAATAGAAGATTGTTTAAATGAAAAGTAGTGCCATCTATCGGAGATAATGAAAATGAATTTCATCAGATAAGGAAGAAATCTTTAATCTTATATTTACAACGAGCGTGGCCTATCTATTGAAAACGCCAATAAAATTAATCGGATAAAGATAAAATCTTCTATGGTATAAACTAACATTGTCTATTCATAATGTGTAGCAAAATTAGGAAGAAATCAATTATAATTACTATATCCACCTATCCATAAATGATAAAATTTAATTTATATGTAAAAAAGAATTTTAGAAATACAATAGCGCCATCTATCCGTGAACAGTGAAAGTAAAATTCATCAAATGAAACATCATTACCTCGTCTTTTGTAGCAGAAAAACCATTATGAATTTTTTTAATAAATGGATCCGTTATTTTTAAATAAAATTCTGCGAAAATAAGCTCACTTATTATGACTATTTAGTAAGGAAATCAATTTGTTTTTGCATAAAATCGAAATTGAATGTGTTACCGCTATGTCAATAAAAATATCAAGAAAATAAGGTTAGGTACTCCGTCTCCATTTTTATAACTAAAATGTTGAATAAAAATATATAAAGTTATTCGATAAAAATTATATGTGTTCCCAATTTGTATTCGTGCACAGAAAAATCTGAGAAAGGGGTTTAAAATTCAGTCATACGTTTTTCGTTTCACCGGCAGGCGAAAAGTATTATTTAATCGATTGGAAGAGTATGGAAAAATAACACTATCAAAAACGATTAATCTTAATTACCGTAAGTTGAACCAACCTCGTATAAATAATTTAACCTAGAAAACTCAAATACCATTTACCGAAACAACTTTTGCTGTTAGCCGTTGAAAATAACGTAAGCAAAAATGCGCAAAATTTCTTTGCTATTAAGGGCACTGCTGGCTTCGACTCCGGCCGCAAGAACGCCATTGATTAGAGGTCATTAAAAAAGGTGAATTCACAAAAAAGTATTTTCCGGAGACATTCCAAGTGAGGTGGCCACCTCACCAATATTGCAGTTCAACGACACGCCACGTGGTGCGGTCACATCACTTTCTACTTCACTATTTAAATACGAGTACTAGCAATCACTCAGTTGTAGCATTTTGCTGACAAATTTTAATGCTGTTCTTATAAGTCTCCTGTCTTATTTAGAAATACTTTGCCTTCTTAAAATGTGACAATAATTGCAGCAGGGTCATGACTGACACGTCATGCATAAAGATAAGGACTATTCAGTAAAAGAACAATCAACGTCCCAACTAGACCTATAGGTAGCGGTAGAAGAAGACCCCGATAACAGGGTGGTCTAATATTATGAAGGAGGTGGAAGCACAGGATGTTCGTGTTATGACAACCCAAGGAAAGAAGGTTCTGACGCTTAAATATGAGGAGGTCCGACCCTGGATGAACCGGAATAGAGAGGCAGGGAGAAGAAGAATAATGAATCAAATCAAATCAGTTTATTTACTCAAAATACATTACAAACAGCAAAAATGTTTAAGGCATCTATTGACTACAGGTAAAATATTATACACATACAACATAATACCAGGAACCCATTAGAGATGTTTCAACATTAGGAAGACATGATAATTTCTAAATTCGAGAGTATTTGTCCCCTGAACGTACCTTCACTAACATGAAAGTCGCTGTCGGAAATTAAATTTTATGGACAAAAAGACCAACACCCTTCAACACTGCCGAGTTCTCGAAAAATCCCCTGATTAATCTAAAGAAATGGGTTATGAGATGCCCATCTCTTCGTAGCTGTAGATAATTGATTCCGAACATTCCATAAAGAAATGCTGTTGGTTAGATCCAAGGATAACTACCATACTCCTCATGTGGAGATGTCTCAGATTTTTTTTCTGAACCCTTATAACGAAATGAAATAACATTATGGATCGAATCCGCATTCATGTCCTGGATCGACGTGTGTATAGTATTAATATATCTTCCTGGTCGACTTACCTGCCCTTCGATCCGTAAGGCAGAAGTTTTTCTTCACCAGCTCTCTTGACTTTCTGTATCTTGCTATGATTCATGATCGATCCATTACATTGTGGGTCTTCTTCTGCTCTATGCCCTTCGACGCTGCCCCCGATGGTGTGGTCTATAACTGGAGTGTCTGTGTTTGACAAGTGGTCAATAGTCTATCCCAAATATTTGTTTATTTACTTTTCTTTTACATAAATGAGACATAACAAACGAACAAAATTTAGGCGAATCGCTTGGACACAAAACAGTTAAACAAAAATAACAATAACGATATGAAATTTTACAGAGCACACATACTCGTACATGTTGTTACGTTGTTGAAGAATGAAAGCATTCGTTTTAACACGCATATGTTATTGTTAATATCTTTTAAGAATTGTGAATAATAATTTGATTGCCTGCTACAAATTCAGTTTTTTTGTTGTTGAATATTTTATTATTTTGATTAATCGCTTTCCGTTCACGTTTCGTGTTGAAAGTATATTTGTTATACATTTGCAAAACACACCTTTTAGTTCTGCGTGACTTATAAGTACGTAGCGCCGTCGCTTCAGGGGGCTTTCTGAGAATATATTATTTGGAATAACTCCCCGTTTACATTTCTTGACCTGATTATAGGGTTCGCAAGGGAGGAATGTTTTCTGGCGTTATTTGCCGAATGCGTAAATTAACTGTGGCATATCTAAGGATCGTGCTGAGAAAAAATGTTATAACCAAAAATTGAACAACAAACCATCACGCCGTTTCCCCCGAAGGGGTAGACCCCAAGATTAGACCGCCACACCACTCGATCCTAACACACATATCTAGCTTCCTCCAAATCCACGAAGTGGAAAATATTGAAGATATCAACTGCCACCCATCGGAGGTCACCATCTGACTTAGCTGTTTGTGTACACTCTGGAAGCCACGGTTTTCATTTGAAATCAAGAGAATTTTTAATTTACTTTAAAAATAAGTCTCTCTTATAGAAGAGATAAACCTAAATTCTCTTTTTAAAAAAAAGAGTTTTTAAGACGTGTTTAAAAGAAGATTATCATATTTTCCCATTTTTTTAAAACATTTATTTTGCAATGAAAAAATACTTTGAGGAATTATATTAATACGAAATTGAGGTTCATATAGAGCGCAAATATATATAACATTGGGGGACCTGACACGGCAACAGAAAAAGAAGAAGAACACTAATGGATTATGTGGAATCATTGAACTTCATCCCCCACCATTATCATTTGATATACTAACCTAACAAATATTGATGTATGTACCAGAAGATTGCAACAACCTTCGTGGCCGAATGACCATCTTCATAAATGATATTGCGAAGGTGATAAACTTCTCGCGATTTCTTTTATTTGCCGATGATCTGAAATTATTCCTGGAAATGAATAACCCTGAAGACTGTCTTCGCCTCCAGTCGGACATCAATAATATTGTTAACTGGAATCACGTTAATCAAATGCAATTCAATGTCTCTAAATGCATTATGCTATCTTTTACTAGAGCATTGAGAACTGTATATCATAGATACACAATGAACAACCAGCAACTAGCACATACGAGTATATCTACGATGAGAGAGCTCGGAATCGTCTATGAGAGTAGGCTGACTTTTCGTGCACATATCAAGAGGATTTGTGGCATTGCTCTGAGGATGTTGGGGTTCATCGTCTGGACCGGAAGAGTTTTCAGAGATCCCAATGGGCTCAGAGTCCTATACAACGCATTGGTTCGGAGCAGACTCGAAAGTGGTTCTCACGAAGCGAGATATTCCGTTATGCTGGAGAGGGTTCAGAAAAATTTCTGAGGTATCTCTACATGAGGGAGTATGGTAGTTATCCGTGGCTCTATCCCACGGCTTTTCTTTTGAGAATGATCGGAACCAATTCTCTACAGCTTCGAAAGATGGAAATCTAATAACCCATTTCTTTAGATTAACTAGGGAATACTTCGAGAACTCGGCCGTTCTGGTGATGTTGGTCTTTTTGTTCCCGATAGATATCTCCGACAGCGACAGCACAGATTGTTTTACCTACCGACCGCCAGAACCAATTTGCCTCTGGTGACACCGGTGGGAAGAGCAATTAGTCTGCTGTCGAGATCGAGATCGACGTCTTTCATGTTAGTGAAAGTACGTTCAGGGGACAAATACTCTTGACTTTGGAAAGTATCTGGTCTTCCTAATGTCGAACCATCACTAATGCGTTCCTGGTATTATGTTGTATGTGTATAATATCTTACCTGTACTCAATAGATGCCTTAAACATTTATGATGTGTGTAATGTCTTTTGAATAAGTAAACTGATTTGATTTGATTTGATTTTTTAGTGCTTTGAGTGCCACCCTGAAGGTCTTAGGTTCGATTCCCGGCGATGGCAGCGTGATTGTCACACTGTCTTTGGTCTGGTGCAGAATTCAGGCGACAATAAAATGGCGATAGATAAGCTACCTATCACATGTCACGAGAATCAATATGATAGCTATACCCTTTATATCGATTTGGCTCACGCTATAATAATTTTAAAGAGCGATTCAACAAAATAGTAATTATATTTTAAAATTATTTTATTTAATTTTTTCATTACTTAATTTAAACATTTAAATAAAGGGGGTTAAATCCTTGAACCTTAACACAGTCGTAAATAGTCTTACATCATATGTCACACAATGGTGAAAACTGAATAGGCTTTGTGTGGTTGGTTAGTATAGGTGGAGGTTTTTTCATTTCTGCTGAGCTGTTCCCAACCGCAAGGTGTACGAGTATACTATACATACACATACTCGTACATATCTACATGTAATATTAAAAACGTTGAGTTATGGTGCTCTCTATGAGACCTCCGGTTGAAACGGTCGTTCATCACACGAAGAAAGAAATCGATTTCCGAATTAGAATCTGGCTATTACAAATCGGCGAACGTGTGAGGGCGCCCCTTTATTTGAAAATAAGTACTGTGGTACCTCGAGATACGAGTGCCCTAACCAGTGGCTCTACGTCCATACAAGCCGAGAAGCCGGGCTTGCCTTAAAAATCTATAATAAAACGATGTTTTTTGCGAGTTTGAGCCGTCTACGAATAAAACAAAATTTGGATTTTTCGCGCGAGTTAAAGCAATTTAATTCGTTGCGTTGCAAATGATTCCGCTGACATGCGCAGAAATGACCTACGTGTATGTTTTGTTCCACTCATACAAACCGTTGGTGACGCCCGCGAAATCCCCTACGTCCACATGTTTTATTTCATGTTTTTGATGGGCTTGCAAAATGTAAAAGAGTCTTTGTCGCACTTACCTACGTATTTTTGGCTTGTAATCATATAGCTAGGTGCATATCGTCGGTTCAAAGGTAAAGCTCATTAAGTGACATTTGAATTATTTTTTTATTTTTTTGCATTTTCTGATCAGACTTGTGAATTCTACATCAGAAAGTAATCACCAAGTGTTTTCATTAAAGAATAACTGTTATTCTTTAATAAATACACTTGGTGATTGTTTTCTGACGTAGAATTCACAAGTCTGATGCGGAAGTTGCAAAAAAAGGAGAAAATTTTGAAATGTCACTTAATGAGTTTTACCTTTGAACCGACGATATATACCAGAAGATATCTACAATTTTTTGTATGGATTTGAAGCCGGGCTTAATCACTCTGAAGTTTGTTACTATTCGATGTGTCACGAACTTCATTTCTATTGTCAGAATGTTATGTGCAGAAATGTTATGAAAAGAAAGATTATTCAATTCAATTCAATTCAATTTATTTTTAAATCATAAACATTACAGTATATAACCAAAGCGCTTATGACTATACAGGTAGGTAAAAAAAACTATTTTAAACAGTAAATACAATTAAGAAATTTAAAAATAGACAAAAACACAAAAAAACACGAGATAATTAAAAAATAAAGTCCAAATAAACAATAAGAAGAACAACACATCATTTAAGAGATAGATGTTTTCTGAGGGTAGCCTCACTATCGTGGAAGATGTCCACATCCAAAGAGATGCGGTTTAGAAGGATTATTGCCCTGCCCACGGGCATAACCTTAGGTAAATTGGTTCTACACAGTGGCAGGTGAAATAATCTATGTTGCCTTTGTCGTAGATAATTGTCAGGGACAAACAAAGTCAAGTCATTCAAAATATCCGAGTTATGTATTCGACCACGAATCAGTTAAAAAAAATGAATACCCAAATGGATAGTTCGTCTAATTTCCAATAATTGGTAGTCCAGCATACCCAGCAAGAAATCAGTTGGGTACAGTCAGCGGTAATAACCGTTATCTTTGAGGTACAAAAAAGTGATTTCTTTACGAACATTTATTTATAACTAGCTGACCCGGCAACGCTTCGCTATTGCTATATTAGAGTATATAAATACACCCAATATATATTAAAGAAATACAATTAAAGTTCAATATCAATTATTTTATTGGATAAAATGACATGTGTATAGGTGTAAGAATGTGTGTATCCTAATTCAGTTCATATCTTTAAAACATTTGTTTAATCCAAGCAAACTTGCTGTGAACTTGAATAATACTAATGTGAATTGAACAATTGAAGGCTGGGCATTACCAAGGTGGCAAGTTTACAAAAAGTCTGAAATGAGTTTTTGATGCCAATTGGTCTTAAACATAGCTGTGCAAAAGCGCGTTATGATTTAATAATATAGTGTAGTTAAAACGTTACCCTAAAGATGCCACCCAAAAAAAAAGTTAATATTTATCTTGTTCAGCTTTATTTTTAAACCATTTTTGTAACGTCCAGTCTTAATTTTTTCCTTAATATTTTAAGTGAAATTAAAAAAACAAATAAATATACTATATCACATTTGCATAAAACATTCATACATATACCATTCAAGGTCATAATAATGCTCTTAGAAATACAATGTTTAGAGAAACAAAACTCTTGATTTTGATGTCCATTAGATGAAGCTAATAATGCACATTCACTTAACCAATGACGAA
>JAHDVF020001570.1:462500-484877 GCA_022606425.2 Lepidostoma basale
GACCACATTACAAATGAGGAGGTTCTCAGCAGAGTTGAAGAGAATAGGTACATGTTGAACACCATAGCGGAGAGGCACGCGAGATGGATTGGTCATGTGTTGCGACAAGAATATTTCTTGCATGATATATTGGGGGAACGGTCGAGGGATCGATTGGCAGAGGACGACCTCGCCAGGAGTACCTAGATCAGATTTGCCGAGATATGGGCTGCACCTTTTATGCGGAGTTAAAGATATTTGCCGAGGACCAAGCGGAGTGGATAAGGAGATGCGTTGCCTTACTGCAGACCAATCTTTAGATTGAAATCGAAGAAGAAAACCATATAAAATCACAATATACTCGTATAATATTAAATACATATAAACTGATTTGATTTGATTAGCTAGAATCAAAGATAACCTTATTTATAAGACTTGCTATAAGCAAACAAACTAACTGGTTTGATATCAAAAAAGATGTCAAACAAGGTTGCGTAATGTCCCCGTGGTTAATTAATCTATATATGGACAAGTGTATGAAAGAGCTGAAAGGGTTGGATGAAGGTGCCAAAATGAGCGGAGTGTCAGTAAACTGTCTTTTGTATGCGGATGACGCTGTCCTACTTGCAGACAACGAGCATTAACTACAAGTCCTGGTAAAAAGTATGTGTGAGGTATGCATGCGAAATAATCTGATGATGAATGTTAATATGTCCAAGGTAATGATTTTTGAACTAGAAGAAATCACGATCAAATAAATCGAATATTGAATGTCGGCTATGTGAGGAGTCAGAGAAATCAACGCGCGTGCATGACACTATGTATGAATGTTGAGGAAGCGAGAAAAATATGTCAGGAAAGAAAAGTTTGGCATTTGTGCGTACCCATTCGGGGAGACGGCGTGATGGTAAGACTTGCTATAACTGGAGAAATAAAACATTGTTTATCTGGATGTCCACAATTTTCTTCTAAAAATGTTCCCCAATCACGAGATTGCATTATGAAAAGAACAAAAAAATCCATTGTCAGTGTAAGTCGGCAATACAACTCTGATGTCATGTTCATTTCCTCAAAGAATGTTATGCGTTTTTCTTTTCTTTGTTCTTTCCCCTGTAATCCGCGCACATGAACTCATTTTCCAGAGAGCAATCTTCATAAAGGGGTGTAGGCAATCTAGAAACCTAAAGGCAGCAAGTACAGCTTCTCAACTGGGCTCACGTTCGGCCCGGATCGGTCGTATATCCGCGGACCGCCATTTCATCCTAAATCCGGCCGAATTATCGCAGGAATCCATTGTTGTGGCCCTTATGAGTTATCGGCGAGTTCTGCTGTAGAGCTGTTGAAGTACGCATATCGCATTTTGATTTACTCCGAGTTGTTGACTGTATTGAAATTGAAAAGTGAGCGCTTAAGCCTTTGTCGATATATTGACCCCGTAAGCTATCGGCGCGGTCCAATGACTTTTGTAACTTCAAAAGTCACGTTTACCTTTGTAAAAACAGTTTTTTTTAATAGTAAAACAGCACCTAATGATAAATAATTAATATTTATACGTTGTGTTTTTTCCTTTTATCTAACTAACTAACCATCACACCATCTCGCCAAAAGGGAAGGCAGAAATAATAGACTGCCACACTTTTCTTTACTGACTAATCAATCATACATCGTGTCATGCACGCGCGGCGATTTCTCTGACTCCGCACGTGGCCGACATTCAATATTTGATTCATTTGATCGTGCCACGTTTTCCTCTGTCTTGCTCTTTTTCTAGGTTCATTTACATCGTTAACATATACTTTTTTTTACCATTCTCTCTTCATTCATTCTTTTCATGTGGCAAAACCATCCTTATGATCCTTCCATTATTTTGTTCATAACACCATAATTCGCACCGCATTCACGTCTTATATTTTCATTCGACACCCTATCATACACAGATATGCACAAATTTGTCTAAGAGGTCTCATTTATACTGCATTTATTCTACTTTCATCCTCCTTCTGCCAATTCCATGCTTTGTTCCCATTCATAAGGGTCAGTACAAGAACACCACTCTGTGCATTTTTTCCTTTAGGTTTCGATAAGGAATCGACTGAATTCCCAAAATCACTTGTATTTGTTGATATAAATATTAACTTAACAATTAGTTTTTGGTTCATTGTTTTGGCCGAAACACTATTATACTTTTACATTATTAACTGTTGAAATTTATAACGCTCTTCTGATAACACAATTTTTCGTGACAGCTGTTTCGCCAACCGTTGTTGGCATCATCGGGTGTTACAAACAACTATCGATTGGTGAAATAGCTGTCGCGACATTCGCAAAAAGTGAATAATAAAAATGGTTACATCAGAACAGTTTTATAAATAATATTAACAGTTAACAATTGATTATCATATTTAAAATATATTTTGTAAATTTAAATTTCCATATAAAGGCCCAAGTGGCATCCCAACTATCAGCCAGGATATTTGAATTGCTGCTAACCAATCAGTTGAATTGAAACTTGAGCAAGAGGAATCAAGGACTTCCTTCAAAAGGACGAAAATACAGCTGGCAGTCTAGTTCTAAAGAAGAAACTGTAAGAATGTGGAGGAAGCTAGAGAGGTGTGTCAGGATTGAGTAGTGTGTTGGTCCATTCTCTCTGCCTAGTCTTTCTGGGAAGCGGCGTTATGGTTTGTTGTTGTTGTTGTTGTTGTCGTAACCAAGTATTTTCATTTGGAAATGTAAGCATTAGATGATTGAATTATTTTTAAGTAGTTTTCGAAGCTCTTCATTTGATCTCGTATCAGATGCTAGATCTAAATGTCTCGTAGGAAGAAGGAATTGTGGATATAACGCCTTCACCCTATCTTTCAATCAATCTTTGCATGGGTCTGTTTATATCAATTGTGGGTATACAAGTGGTCGAGGGGAATTCTCTATACACATATTACGTAGGAAGACCACGCATTCAATTTAAGGGGCTATTATAGAATATTAAAAGAATTGGTTTTTTTATACATATTTTTAATGTTTAGTCCTGAAAAATATGACCCTAAGAGGAATCTAGAGAGTCTAACGCGCTCTTTAGGTGAGCTATTCATGAAAACAGGGCTATACAAATTCACCAAATTTTTTATTATTTTTATTATTATTAGATAGGTGTGTCAAAATATAGGAGTATGGCGTTCTATTCTCTCTGCCTACGCTTTCGGGGAAACCGCGTGATGGCTTGTTATTGTTGTTGTTAATACGAATGACATCATCAGATTTCTAGACGTTTTATTTAATTTAATGGGAATGACATGTTTTATCTTGCTAAGGTCATGAACAATCCAATTGAATGGTGCGAATGTTGAAATGGTCGCCCAATTTAAATACCTTGGCAGCATTAACACTAAAGCGTTGACTCGGACATTGAAATAAAATGCATAATTGATGCACGAGCTGCATTTAATAAAATGAGAACATTATTTTGCAACGATAATCTAAATTTGAAACTCCGACAAAGAATGATTAAATGTTATATGATATGTTCTACTATATGGCTGCGAAACCTGGACTCTGAAAATAAATGTAATGAAACAGTTGGAAGCGTTCGAGATGTGGATATACCGGAGAATACTCCGTATACCGTGGACCGATAGGGTCAGTAATGCAGACGTACTACAGAGAGCCAGATCCAATAGAAAGCTGTTGTGAAGTGTGAAAATCAGAAAGGTCTCATATTTGGGTCATGTGCTAAGGGAAGAAAAATACCACCTCCTTCGACTGATATTAATGGGTAAAGTAGAGGGACGTTGGGGAGTTGGTAGAAGGCAGCTGTCCTGGCTGCGGAACATCAAAGATTGGACAGGAATAACAAGAGTTGTTCCAAGTGACGCACGATAGGGATGCCTTTGCTGCAGTGATCGCCAACGTTGGAGGGACCTGATACGGCACCAAAAGAAGAAGAAGAAGAAGAAGATAATGAATTTGAACGGCAAAATTTGTTATTTCAATGAAATAAAATCCAACTGCAAGAAAACAATTTTTTTTCGTAATTATTATCACAAAGATTTTAAATAGCATACCATTAGTAAATGATCACAATGTAAAAAGTATACCAAAATTTTTGGTATGTTATGTAATGGTCACCCTATCCAGGAGTGGTCGGGGTCCCCGTATACAAGCTAAGCGGTGCATAATGGAATCTTGGGGCTGCTAATGCACACTTCACGTAATAGCACTTAGTGGGAATGGATCTCCTGGACACATAAAAGAGTCATTCTGTAAGCCACTGGGTAGGTCAACAGACTTCAGCGGCCACATAACATATTCCCATCGGAACACACAAAGGGTTGGCTTTGTGGTGTATTAGCGCGATCAACGCTAATATTGTGACTCACCTATCAAAATGTCGTAAAGATATTGTACATATATTAGTTGGACGGCCAATTGGGATCACCGAGATAGAAGAAACAAGACATGACGTCACTCTGGTTGTCAATTTGTTTAGATATTATTATTATTTTGTTGAATAGTTCATTACATAATTGACTCTTACCACTCATTTGTCGAATGCCAGCCGACATCGCTATATGTACGCTACAAATCAGTTGTCGGCTGGCGACCGACAAGAGAAGACTTGCGCGCGCGGTGTATTTTCGCGCGCAAATCTTGACTTTCTTGTGATTATTCGTTAAAAAAACATTAAATTTTTTAACGTTTTAATAAGATTTTGACTGTTTTCCGTTTTATTTTACTATAAAATAATCCTTGCAAATTCACATCACCTAAAATAGCGGGAATGTTTGCGTGATACGTCATGCAGAGGAGCGATTAGAGTACGAGCCCCACTTCATTGCGAAACAGGACAAAGGTTCTAAATACTGTACTCTGTGCAGTCACAGAAAGATTCCAGGGGGAAGACGGGTCCAGAAAACCTGGTCTCCATTCTGAAGATTGTTTTAAAAAGTACCATACTATGCAAAACAATAATAAGTGCATAATGTTTTTTGTAAATTGTTTTTTATTTGAAGAATAAATCATTACAAATGAATTTTTAACAATTTTTTTTGTAACTACCTATCAATAAAAATATTTTGACATTATTTAAATTAGAGCTGGCTGACAAACAATATAAAAAAAATAATGGAGTGGAAAGGGTTAATACGAATGAACACGCCTGTTTTCTACAAGTTTTATTTCATTTATTTGAATAAAAATCACAAACATTACGGACATATAATTCCAGATCGTTTGCAATAACATAATAAGAATTTATAAGAGCAGCATAAAAAAATATTAAGATTAAGGAAGTAGAAAAAATCATCACATTGATACTGCATCCCTGAGGCAACTCACACTATCACGAAATATGTCAACCTCCGAGGCGACCCGATTAAGCAATAAGATTGCCCTACCCACAGGCATAACCATTGGCAGGTTGGTTCTGCAGCGCGGCAAATAAAACAATCTGTGCTGTCTTTGACGAAAGTAATTATCAGGGACAAATAGACCTATATCACTCAGGACATCTGAGTTTTGTAAATGGCCGCCAATCAGCTGAAAGAAGTAAACTCCCAAGTGGATATTTCTCCTTCTCTCCGATGATTGGTAGCTTAGCATTTTTTTTTGTATTGTATGTAAATTATATGTTTCGCCCGTTTTAGGCTTAATCAAATGATGGCTACATTTGATAATGCCTTAGACGGGAGAAACATGTCATAAATATAAAATATTATAAAACTTCTAGAAAACAGACGTTTTCATTCGTATTAATGATTGATACGGAGTTTTACATCATTGTTTAAGAAATAATAAATAAATAAGCTCTTTATATCATTACAGCGAAAGTGAAATCGATATAAAGGGTATAGCTATTATAATGTATTGATTCACTTGACATGTGATAGGTAGTTAATATATCGACATTTTATCGTCACGTGAATTCTATACCAGACCTAAGACAGTGTGAAACTGTCACGCTTTCATCATCGGGAATAGAACCCGGGACCTTAGGTGGGTCAGTCATAGCTGTTACCAGTCTGCCACGAAGGCCGTTGGTGTTTTTTTAGAGGTTTGGTTTTTAAATTAGCAAAATTATTTCTACAGACTGTCAATTTGACAGTTGATAGTTGATTTGAGGTAAGTTCGTTGTGCCATTTTACCCAGTTGCTCAATAAAGGTGTCAAAAATTATACTTCAAGATTGCGCTTCATTCGAGCTCGCCGTGGCGCTCATATACCGAACTCTTATTTTAACAAAATTCATAAAAATATCTATTAAATAAAGCCAATATCATAGACATTAACTTATTGAATGCTAAGGCATTAATACTGTAGAATCCCATAGTAATATATTTAGGAAATTGAAAATAACTATTTATTTAAAAACATGACATGTTTCGGAGGATACCTCCATCTTCAGGTGTAAAAATATAATATAATTTATATTTTTACAACAGAAGATGGAGGTATCCTTCGAAACATGTCGTGTTTTTTACATATATGTTTAAATAAATAGTGGATTAAACAAAGATGTTTTCAATTTCATAGACATTAACATTATTTTAATGTGTTATTTTTTCATTTTGAATTTGTATACCTCTAAAAAACACCCTTACACACATTGTTACATATAACGCGAGTAGTGTAACAATTATCAAGTTTAGGTTTAAAGTAAGTTGAAATGTTTCGTTTCTTATTAACAAATATATATAATTAATAGTATTTAACCATTCTTTTTCGGAGTTTCAGGTTATGATTATCGTTGCAGAAGATTCTCATTCTATTAAAATTTGTGCATTTATTTATTTTTCGGCATAACCTGAATCAATTAACGCACTGATACTTACGCGTTTCATCTGAGAGCATATACTGAGTCACGTGGAAATTTCACAATGTTATTATTATTGTTGCCTCCGCGTTATCTGGCCTGTAATCTGCTCTACCTAAAAACCACTCAGGGATCTGCCACTATCGAGCGATGCATTACGATAATACCACTCAATAAATGTAGTCTCCGAGTCTGATAAATCCAACCAACGGACATAAAACCGGGCCGCCGACTAGCGCAAGTTATCAGTGATGTTTACTGATCTCCCAGACGGTCGGCCAGACGAGATTCTTTCTTACCCAATTTTATTTGTCCTCGTAAAATTATGAATGAGATTTATACATCTTTTTATTTGGTTATCTTAAGACATTTACACTGAGGAAATCTATAATCACGACTTATAAATGGCATAAAGCACTGTTATTTCTATTGATAAGTATCTTCTTCTTCTTCTTATAATACTGATTGCGAGTCAGTTGATACTTTAAATCAATCACAAACCTCAACACAATAGACTTACTAACTAACTAACAAACTATTTAAAATGCCATCTCCCAGAAATGATAGGCAGAAAGAACTGACCGCCACAAAGTTATTTCCTGACATGCTTCTCTCGCTTACCAACATTCATATATCGTATCATGCCTGCACGTCAATTTTTTCGACTCCTCACGTAGCCGACATTCAATATTTGATTTCTTCTTCTTCTTTCTGTGCCGTGTCAGGTCCCTCCAACTTTGGCGATCACTGCAGCAAAGGCATCTCTATCCTGTGCCACTTGGAATAGGTTCTGAACTCTTGTTATTCCTGTTCACTCTTTGATGTTCCACAGCCAGAACAGCTGCATTCTACCAACTCCCCGACGTTCCTCCAATTTACCCATTTAATATCACTCGAAGGAGGTGGAATTTTTCTCCCCTTAGCACATGACCCAAATATGATACCTTTCTGATTTTCACACTTGACAACAACTCTCTATTGGCTCTGGCTCTCTGTAGTACGTCTGCATTACTGACCCTATCGTTCCACGGTATACGGAGCATTCTGCGGTATATGTATACACATCTCGAACGCTTCCAACCGGTTCATTACATTCACTTTCAGAGTCCAGGATTCGTAGCCATATAGTAGAACATACCATATATAACATTTAATCATTCTTTGTCGGAGTTTCAAGTTAAGATTATCGTTGCAAAATAATGTTCTCATTTTATTAAATGAGAAATTATATTCTGCATTTTATTTCAATGTCCGGGTCAAGCGCTTTAGTGATAATGCTGCCAAGGTATTATACGTATTTAAGACATTTATACTGAGGAAATCCATAATTTCGATTTACACATGACATAAAGCACTGTTATTTCCATTGATAAGTATATTTTTCTCGAAATATTTCAAAGGCATTAAACCTTTATCTTCGAGAGCACTAAATAAACAGATGAAAATGTAATTAGACAAAATACAAGGGGCAGGAAAATACCAAAGAGCATTTTTTGTTTGTTTGTTTGGACTACGTAAATTTTTAGAACGAATATTGGTGAGTGATTTCTTACACTCTGTCTTCTTACACAAGTCTTTAGATATCGATTTTGGAGATTTTCCCTTTTTCAAAGAGAAAAATAAAGCTTTAACAGAAAAAACAAAAACAAACGCTGTTAAAAGGTAAAATAATATATATAAAAAAATATATATTAACGAATAAAGTGGAATTAAATTAGAGTTGTTCTTTAAATTTTCAAATTTTTAATCTTAAACATTTATTACCTATTTCATTGAGAACATTTAAAAAATATGAAAATTTTCTTTATAAGTTCTTCATGAGAAATTAAATGAATATATTTTACTTCACCGCTAGCTAAAAGCACTATCATCATTGTGATTTGCGTTCGTACAACAGCGTCAGTGATGGTTCATTAAGAAGAAATTTGCAATTTGCAAGAAATCAATCAGTTTGGGCGTACACAATCAACAAAGTATTTAAATTACGTCTCGCCATCTTTTGAATCATCAACTAATAACGTAAATTTATTAGATCTGGTTCGATAGATAAATAGAGTCATTAGCTGACTAGGCATTTTTCACAAAACAGTAAATTGCGTGCAATAAAATCGAATCACTAATTCGATTGATTAAATGTTTAGGCTTCATTAGTTATTAATCAATTTAAGGTAGACTAATAATTATTTTTTTATCTTTATTAGACCTAACTATTTTTTATTCAAAAACTACAGTACAAAAACTCTTAGTGACACAGTGGGCAAAGAAGAACAGAATGAAAATAAAAACATTTAATAAAAAAATTTCCTAAATGTATGTATTTAGCTGAATTCCATTTAGGTTTATGGCTTCAACCGGTTTCAGTAGCTCGCTGTCATCTTCCAGTACCTACTTCAAAGATTGCTAGGTTTATATAATACTAATTTGCTATCTGACCATGCCAAGCGAATATAGACTCTAAATATTGAGACTGAGAGCTTCGATTATTAAGGTCTATATTCGCCTGCACTACGAAAATTTTCAATTAATTTATTAAGTTATAAAGTTAATTAGACCTCGATTAGTAACAAAAATATGCTTATAACCACCGCCGTATTCCACTTAATCAATTCTATAAGTTTCCTGAGGATCTGTTCAGGAATAACCGAGGAAAAAGTCCACACACAAACCACAGATTGAGTTTTATTTATATGTAGATGTAGATATGAAATGATAATGGTGAGGGTTGAAGTTTAATGATTCTTTATTATTGATTAGTGTTGGTTAGGTGGTTCTAAAAATATTTTTTTCAAAATTTCTTTGAGTTTCTATATAATTTAAAAGTGATTACTGGTGTGACTTATATCTTCTTCTTCCTAGCTTTGTCCCATTTATTTGGAGTAGATTTTTCTTGTATGGCATCTACGGAATTGTCTGTTCTAGGTGACATCTAGTGGGATCCGATCTCATTTGAGAGTTCTTTCAATTAGTTCCATCCATGTCAACTTGGCCTTACCACGTTTCCTGGGTCACTGGTCCGATTTCATTATCTTCTTTGTAGCATGGTCATGTGACTAATATTCATAATGATACTAAAAATATAAATATTTTAACAGGTTCGATGCCACGAGCGCGTTAACGCGCTCTCCGATTCCGTGCTCCCAAGGCCGGCCATACAAAATGAGCGCGTATACGTGAACCTTTGAGCTTGTCGCAAGCCAACATTAAATCCAATTGGAATAATTTATAAATTAGAACACATAGGGACATATATAAGAATGGTCAAGAAATTCTAAAATATTACAATTTACCGACAATATTAAAGTTACAGTCATCTTTCTAAAAGCTTTCACTGACAGTCAATAGGTGTCTCTGATACAGGGTTACCGACAACAGTTTTTAGCGTTGTAATTGTGATGATTCTTATTTACTTCATTTGCAGTTTTGTTCAATGGTCGGTTTTTTGCGGGTGAGTTTTGTTAATTTTTAATAAAAATAAATAAATTAATTAATAAAGTTTATAAACAACTTTATATTGCACTACATTTATAAGTAAACGTGTTTTCTGTGTCAAGTTGTGATATCCTTGACATTTTGTGAATATTTTAACTGTGTTTTTCTGAGTGAAACGCCATATGGTGTATATATGTATTTATAAAGTTTAAAAAAATTATATGTTAACGATGTAAATGGAACCAGAAATAGAAGAAGACCGAGGAAAACATGGTACTATCAAATAAATCAAATATTGAATGTCAGCCATGTGAGGAGTCAGAGAAATTGACGCGCGTGCATGACACGGTGTATGAATGTTGAGGAAGCGAGAGAAATATGTCAGGAAAGAAAAGTGTGGCAGTCCATTCTTTCTGCCTACCCCTTCGGGTAGACGGCGTGATGGTTAGTTAGTTAGTTAGTTTAAGTTTTTATTATATCCTTTATATCTGTCTACAAAAAAAAAAAAAAATTAAGTTTTATTTTTGATGAAAAAATCACAGTCTGCTGGGTACGGCAATACTAATAACTAAGCATTCAAAGGGTTAAAGGAATAAGTTGAAGCCTATGTCCAACCCTGGATAATCGTGGCTAATGATGATGATGATAATTTGGTGATTTGGCATACAGAATAATGAGTTAGAATTAATAAATTATGCAAATTTTATATGTGAATGTTTGATTATGTAATGATCTATAAGTTTGTGCTAATTTATTATATAGCCAATTATTATTTGATATGAAAGATGCAATTGACTCACGTACGGTAATAAATTACATATAATTATGATACGCATAATTATTTGTTAGTGTTACATGAAACACAATAGATCGTTTGACTCATAAAAATATTATAATAGATCGTAGATACTTATTTATCTGGTAAACATATCGAACATCGTTCAAAATATAATAAGTTCAAACAAAAAATCAAAACTTAGTTTTATAAAAATAGATTTATCGTAATAATTTATATAATAAAAAAAGATTTATTAAGTAAATTATTTTATTTCCAATTGTATGCTATCTATGAGCATTAATGTCAATGATCTTTCAGTGCCGTGTCACGTCCCCCCAACGTTGGAGATCACAGCAGTAAAGGCATCTCTGTCCTGCGCCACTTGGAACAAGTTCTGAACTCTTGTAATTTTGTAATTCCTCTCGACTCTTTAATGTTCCGCAGCCAGGACAGCTGCCTTCTACCAACTCCCCGATGTCCCTCCTCTTAACCCATTAATATCTGTCGAAGGAAGTGGTATTTTTCTCCCCTTAGCACATGATCCAAATATGAGACCTTTATAATTTTCACACTCGACAACAGCTCTCTATTGGCTCTGGCTCTCTGTAGTACGTCTGCATTACTGACCCTATTGGTCTACGCAATACAGAGCATTCTGCGGTATATCCACATCTTGAAGCGCCTCCAACCGGCTCAATACATTCAGTTTTAGAGTCCAGGTTTCGCAGCCATATAGTAGAACAGACCATATACGAGTATAAAATTTAATAATTCTTAGTCGGAGTTTCAAGTTAAGATTATCGTTGCAAAAGATGGTTCTCATTCAAAAAAAGTATATGAAAACTAATTAAATGAAAAAAAAATTATAATGATCGTAGGCTAGTTTCAATCCTACGGATTGGTTTGCAGCAATTTGTAACATTTTTTTTGCTGGTTATCGTGATGCCACTTAAGTCTTTAATCTGGTAGTTTCCCGTTGCTTTCCACATTTGTATATAACATGTTATTTGAACCCAATTACTGTATATTTTTTTTAACTATTGATTCTTATAGTATGTGATAGATAAGTAATCTATCGCCATTTTATTGTCACGTAAATTCTTCTAAACCAGGCCAATGACAGTGTGACAATCACACTGCCATCGTCAAGAATCGAACCCGGGATCTTTGGTGTGGCAGTCAAAGCTCTTGCAACTATGCCACGAATGTCGTCACTATAATGTTACATAACCTTTTTATTCCTTTATTATTATTATTTTTAACTTTTTTCAATATTTTGTTTGAAATATTTTAACTCCCATTTCGTTTCATACTGTCACCTGTTTCGTTTCATGCTGTCTGACCAAGGAAAGCATGGCATGACCAAATTAATTAAATACTAAAAGGCGGCCACATTTGAAGATGGAAAAATCATGCTAAGATGTATAAATGTAGAGTAATCTCTAGAGGTATATCAGGACAGAGCAGTATGGCGATCTATTCTCTCTGCCTACCCCCCCGCTAAACGGCGTGATGGTTAGTTAGTTAGTCTGTTAATTATTCTACAATAATTGGCCTTACTTTTATGTTTCTACGTGTTTTTTAATACTAACTTACTTACTTAGACAACCATTGTCGTCCACTGCTGGACATAGGCCTCCCCCATACTTCTCCACGTATCCCTGTCTTGGGCCTTTTGCATCCAATCGCCAGCATTTCTTCTAATGTCATCGGACCATCGTGTGGGGGTCTCCCTCTGTTTTCTTTGTCTTCGCGGGGTCTCCACTCTACCACCCTTCTGGTCCATCACTCGTCTACCAATCTGGCAACATGTCCCGCAAATGACCATTTAAGCTTCGCTACCTTTGCGACGACATGACATCTGTTACTCCCGACCTTCTACGTATTACATATCGCACGCTTAATAGAATACTGGCTTAACTAAAAAAATCAAGTTTTGCTTAATCTGACATGAGTCGGTGTTTTAACAAAAACAGTCGAAAAACACGTACGAATGGATAGCGTTAACATTGTGAACGATTATAGTACTACGAATGGATACCGTTAACATTGTGAAAAATGTATGGATAGCGTTAACACAAGCCTCTGTCTAATGTTAACTCAATTGTGACCTAAGCCATAATCGGTCAGTTTACTATTAAGCGTGCGATATATGTACTAAACATTTTTTTATATATGTATTAAAATCACAGTACGTTACCCTTATTACATGTTTAAAAAAGGACAATTTCCAAAATATTTCAATTACAAAGATATTAATTCTTCATATAAAGCACTCACTTTGTGGATAGACATTTTAAATAATTATATAAATAAAATAACTTTGTATTTAACCACGGTAGGGTTATTATATTGATGCCAACTAGTTTCGCTTGGACCCAAGCTTCATCAGGGCAGTATAATAACTACAGTTATTATACTAACAGTTATTATACTGCCCTGATGAAGCTTGGGTTCAAGCGAAACTAGTTGGCATCAATATAATAACCCTACCGTGGTTAAATACAAAGTTATTTTATTTATATAATTATTTACAAAGATATTGCTGTGTGGGAATCTATTATATGTAATTTTCATTTATGTATGCGATACATATGTTTTCTACTTACGATACATATGTTTTATGTATATATCTTTATATCTTGAAAATGACATAAACTTTGAAAATGTATTTCAAGGCATCACAATTTCAATAAAGTTTGCTAGTTTATATCATACTACGGATGACGAAATAAACATATTTTCACACATCTCGCGATAAATAATCTCACACAAGTAGAACAAACAAGATTCAGATCCAAAGTATAAATATTTTTTAAATAAATAAATAATATTGAAAAATATTAAAATTAATAACTTTAACATATATATGTATGGTAAATAATAATTTTAATGTCTTTGATTTTAAATTATTTTTATTTTGTTATTTTATTTTATATCATTGTATTTTATATTATTTGTTTTAGATTTATTTTGTGGATGTTAGACGATCGAAGTGTACGCGGGAGATGCCTATTGGTGGCGATGAGGTTCGCAACCCATCACACCGCGTCTCTCGCGGGGGAAAAGAGAAGGATGGAGTGCCGCACCGGTTAAAGTGTGACAGTCCATTCTTTCTTCCTACCCTTTCGGGGAGACGGCGTGATGGTTAGTTAGTTAGTTATATGTATGGTATATAGGTACATGTTTATTCAAAATGTATTCGAATTTTCAATTTCTTCAATATTCGCCTTCACTTTGTATTACGGATTCACATTTAAATAAATAGAAAGGCACTTTGCATTTTTTTATTTTTATTTATTTTTTTTATTTTACTTTTACATATGTCATACATTAATTTGACAAAAAAAGTTTATGGACTGTAGTTGTCACACTAGGCATGTCCTGTATCGTGGCAACTACATAAAATAGCATGTTAGTAGAATTGTTAGTTTAATATCGCTTTGTTATTTGTTAATCTTATGCTAACATTGGTAATCGCAACATGATGATATAATTAAAATTAAATGCTAGGAAAGTTGTGATAAAAAGTTTACATACTAGGATAGATAGGAAAACTTTTCTAAATCTAAAAGAAAAAAATTATCACAACAATTTTATTTTGTGTAATTGCATCCGTATTCTGACCGAAACATGTCGGCAATTAAAAAAAATGGAGTGATAGTACAAAGTGCGTTTCTATTTTTTCAAACGGTTTTCAATATTTAAAAATGAATAGTTGGTTGGTGTTACTATAAAATATTTTTCAAATACTCGTATTATAAATTGCTTTTTTATGTTAAATTAAATTTATTAATAAAAAAAGGATTTTTGAATTTGAACTACATTTTACGTAAAACCACAC
Organism: Lepidostoma basale; assembly: GCA_022606425.2. Taxonomy (NCBI): domain Eukaryota; kingdom Metazoa; phylum Arthropoda; class Insecta; order Trichoptera; family Lepidostomatidae; genus Lepidostoma; species Lepidostoma basale. The sequence continues at coordinate 477,335 of JAHDVF020001570.1, forward strand.
ACAGATATTGAATAAATAATATAGCCAAAGAAAATATTTACTTATGAGTTATAAGACTGATTTATTAATTTAAGAGCCAGCCGATTTCGCTAGCAAAAGACATATACAGACTCGCCGAAAATAACTGAAATTGTAAATTCTGATTTGTTCTTAAATATGGATAAAGTACGAAATAATAAAAACATATAGAATGTACAATGTAGATATTGTTTTATTTTTAATATTTACTTTTATTATAGTATTTATTATTTCTAGAACAATGTGTATAACTCTATCTAAAATACAATAATTATTACGAACGAAAACGTCCCTTTTCTAGATGTTTCAATATATTTTATGTTAATGCCGTAATTATTTATATTTGATAATGTATTAGATAGGTGAAACATGTCATTCCCATAAAATATAAAAAAACTTCGAGAAAACAGACATGTTCATTTATATTAGTTATTTAATGTGGAGTTTTTACATCATCTGTTCAAGAATGGTTAATAATATTAATAATATTAATGAAAACGTCTACTTGATAGTAGTTTTATGATATTTTAGATGGAATAACATGTTTCACCCCTTTAAGGCATTATCGAATACCATTTAAGTAATGGAGAGAGATGGCAAGAGACAGAAGTCAGTGGAAGACCATCGTGGAGGAGGCCAAGTCCCACACCGGGATGTAGCACCGAGAAATGAATGATGAATGAAATGCCTTATAGAAGTGCCGAAACATGTCATTCCATCTAAAATATAATAAAACAACTAGAAGATACACGTTTTCATATATTAATTATTTTATATGAGTTTTACATCATTGTTCAAGAAACTAATAATGTAATTGATTTAAATAACCATGTTTTTTTTTAAATTTAACTAACTAACTAACTAACCATCACGCTATCTCCCCGATGGGGTAGGTAGAAAGAATGGACTGCCACAATTTTCTTTCCTGACATATTTCTTTCGATTGCTCAACATTCATAAATCGTGTCATGAACTCGCGACGATTTCTCTGACTCCTCACATGGCCGACATTCAATATTTGATTTATTTGATCGTGCCACGTTTTCCTCAGTCTTCCTCTATTTCTGGTTCCATTTACATCATTAACATATAATTTTTTTACCATTCTTTCTACATTCATTTTTTCCATATGTCCAAACCATCTTAATGAACCTTACATTATTTTGTTCATGACACCATAATTCGCACCGTATTCACTTCTTATATTTTCATTCGACACTCTATCATACATAGAGTATCCACACATTCGTCTAAGAGATCTCATTTCTACTGCATTTATTTTACTTTCATCATTATTTTGCCAGTTCCATGCTTCGCTTCCATACACAAGGGTCGGTAGAAGAACACCATTATGCATTGCGATTATAGATTTTCTTTTTATAAATGTGAATTAAGATCGCTGGATGCATTGGAACTAGTATGCCACTATGTATTTGCAAAATGAATTTAAATGAAACTCGAGCGTCGTCAAGCGAGTGCGCACTGCCCGCCTGTAAATTCCCCAGCGACGGATGGGCTCGCCGGCTTTTCACGACTCCAGCCAGTCGACGCCGAAACGCCCTAGCGCTCGCAGCCGCGGCACCGCGACGCTAATGGAACGCCCAGCACTCACGCACTGAAAACTTTAAAAACAAACTTCATCTGCCCAGCAACACACGGAAAGACTCACGAATAACATTCAAGTTGCAGTTAATTACAGTTTTGACAACTTGATTTTAAGTTTGTTTTGTTTCGTTTTCCATTCAACAGGTTTTTATACGAGATCTCTATAAAACTTTTCTCGCTGAATAAACTATTTTGCACGTATAAAAAACATGTGAATTTATCGGTTATTTTGTTTACGAGAGAGAAGATAACTTTTTGTTTGTTTTGTTTAACTTTTTCTTTTGATACACGATAAACACTCATGCACATGAACGCATACCATGTTATGGAATTTTTTTAATGATTTGTGTCTAGTACGCGTGTGTGAACCTTCGGTAATTTCTTGCTAATGGGAAAGACACACCTATGTTTATGATTATAAGCGGCTGTTGACGTGATCTGATCATCAACGAAGGTGGACAGACTGCCGAAGTCCGGTGTGTTCGGAGTATACAGAATGACATTTATTTACACTTTGATAAGTTGAACTATGCCGAGTGATACGCGCCACAATCGTAAGTAAATTGTATTTTTTAACGCTTTATCTTCTTTAAAATAATTTTAACGAACTTGAAATCCGAGTGTGAATTTTTATTTATTAACATTGTTAACGTTTAATGAGACAAAATATTACGAATGTATAGGAAAAATTGATTTCATCATGAATTAAAAGTCAAACAGTAAAGAATATTTTGACATTTTAATTTCATAAAACTTGTATTTATTGTTAATAATAATTGTTTTAACAATTCAATGTTTTTTAAGCTATTTCCACTTTTGTCTATATTTGGACAGCGACCGGTTTTGCTAGGCTTGCTGGCATCGACAGACGAGTCAGCGAACCTGGCGAAACCGGTAGCTGTCGAAATAAAGACAAAAGTAGAAGTAGTTAAAAAGCACCATTTTATTTCATTATTATTTAAAATGCATTTTCATCAAGAGATTTCAGAAAAAAAAAACATTTGATTATCACAAAACTATTATATTACTTTTGGTTTTGGGTTAAATATTATTTTGCAATAACGAATTATTGCCATCTACATATATAATTTAACGATTTTTCAACTTATATTATATTTTTGTAGTATGGTTTCTAAATGTATTAAATATATTATATATCCAAATTAAATTTTAAAAAAATTAACTAATTAAAAAAATCCTGGCTATAAGTATTATTTATATATATTTTTTAGAATAATTTTTCAAAATTTAAAGTCTACTTCTTCTTTTTAGTGTTATTAACAAGACCACACACATTTATTTTCTCTTGACATTAAACAATTAAATATAAATGATAAAAAACACGCCAATATTTTCGTTACTGGTTATAAGCGATAAGTGAGATAGTAGTAATGACATTTTTAAGACATGTTTTGACTTAAGAAGAACATTAATTTTCAAAATGCTTAGTCATTTTGATAAAACGAATTTTAATAAGAAATTTTTAATAGCTTGATTAAAAACATTATAGTTACTAAGCAAACTAAAGTAAACAGTTTGCAATATCCGACGGCGGCTTTTTCTATTTTACCACTTCTTACAAAATGCATTATCTATTTTTTTTTTGTAAAATGAATACTAAGTAATTGACATTACGTACCGTAAGTTTTAAAAGAATAAAAAAGCATTTTAACGCGAATTGCGGTAGGCATATGGAAGCTAACAAACTCTATGTGTGATGAATCAAAATGTCAAAAGTGATTGAAAAAAAATACCTAACAGAGTAATCATTAAATATTTTCTAAATGTAATATATTAATATTTATTATTTATTATAATAAACTTATTTACTTATACACTTTGTCATGTATAAATTTATAGTTGCCAACTTGAGGAAGTGAGAGAAATATGTCAGGAAAGAAAAGTGTGATATAAACATATACTTTTTTACCATTTTTTCTGCATTCATTCTTTCCAAGTGTCCAAATCATCTTAATGATCCTTTCGTTATTTTTTCATAAGACCACCATTCGCACCGCATTCACTTCTTATATTTTCATTCGACACTCATCTTTCTCGACATCACACACAGAGTATCAACACATTTGTCTTAGAGATCTCATTTCTACTGCATTTATTCTACTTTCATCCTTCTTTTGCCAGTTCCATGTTCCGTTTCCATACATGCGAGTCGGTATAAGAATACCATTGCACTACCATTTTAGCTTTTTTGGATATGTTTTTGTTTACGATGACTTTTTTTTTTGTAAGAATGTGAAAAATGTCATTTTTGATGAAATTAATTACACTTTAAAAAATTTTAGCTGCAAAAAAATTAATGTTATTTGAAATTTAATGGAAGAAGTTTATTGAAAACAATGAAAATAATAAAAAAAATTAAAAAAATCTTTTTTCACTAGAAGATGACAGCGAGCTGTCGAAAGCGGTCGGAGACAAAAACATAGTGGATTTTATCTAAAAAGATTTTTTACAAAACAAAATATATTTATAATTTTTAGCTGCTTTTTAAAGTAATACTTTTATAAGATGAAGTGTTGAAAGAGTTCTGGAAAAATCTTAACACGTGGAAAATGTTCGTTCTCAATTATTTTTATAATACAAATAATTGCTGCTTAATTTCCACCAACCGCAGCGTCGGACTATGTACAGTCAGGAGTGTTTGAGCAATTAAAGTGTTAACAGTCACTCATTTTAAATTACCAAATATTTATCTAATACACAATAAATTCAACTAACAGGATGGTTTGCTGCAATTTATGGCGTGGAGAATCGAATTCATGATTAAAGTTTAGCTAAATGCATTACGCAGACAAAATTAACCACCTGGAAAGGGCAAAGTTGAATTATTTTCTTACGCATAAACGCGAAATAATATTAAGAAACGTGTTCTAAAGTCGTAAGGCCTATATTGACAAAGTCATCACTGCAAATAGAAATATATCCAGTAAGCGAAGAAGGCAGTATATAACGGAGTTTTGGTGCCAACCCTTATGTATGGAAGTGAAGCTTGAAGCTAACAAAAGAAGGATGAAAGTAAAATGAATGTCATAGACATAAGATCACCAAGAAGAAGATGCGGGAAAATGAATAAAGATAATATAAGGAATTAAGAAGGATGAAAGTAGGATAAATGCCGTATAAATGGTCCACTAAAAAGAATGTGTGGAAAAACAATGTATGATAGAATATCTAATGATGAAGTAAGAAATGAATATAAGGCGGATGAATGCGTGATAAAATTAAAAAAATGGTCACTAAGATGGTTTGGACATATGGAACGAATGGATGAGCGTGCATGTCACGATGTGTGAATGTGAAGAGAAAACGGCGTGATGGTTAGTTAGTTTGTTTAATATTAGGAACTTTCTGGAAAGACCATATCCCGAATGACGAAGTTCTCAATAAATTGGAAGGAGAGCAACTTATCAAAACCATTTCAGAGAGGCGACCCCAATAGATCGGCCATATTATGCTACATGAAGATCTCCCAGAGAGGACGGTTCAGAGACAATTTATCGAGGGCGCCCCCGACAGGAGTATCTCAAATAGGTGTGAGAAGACATGCACACATTCGGTATGTTGAGTTAAAAAGGGCTGCGAATACCAAACGCGGTGGAAAACGAGTTGCAAGACTTTGCTGCAAACCAATTTTTGCTATTAAAAATTCGTTAAAGAAAACAGCTTCAGTACAACAGTATATGCAATAGATATATACTTACCCATACAGTTCCGCTGACTACATTTATAGTCCAAAAATGGTTTCAAACAACGGTAGACCATACTTGCAGTTCATATATGAATATATCTTATTAAAAAAATTTAACCGTAGTTCGAGACCAATATTTATTTACTGCAAATGAAGTCAGTCGAACAATGCGGAATAAAAATATATAGAATTTTCGTATGAAACATTCACTTTGTGGTAAGACATTAAATTTTTTTTCATTATTTATATTTCAATAAAATGAAAATAAAAACACTGCACTCATTTTAATTGCCGAAAAGTTGCGTTTGTACGCAAGCTTCCTCAGGGCTTCGTTAAAACAGTTCTGTACGTAAAAACAGTTCTTCGTTATCGGACTGTTATAACGAAGCCCCAATTAAAATAACCGCGTTGTGGTGAAAAACAAAGTGCAGTGTTTTTATTTTTATTTTATTTTAAATATATTTAATATTTTTTTATTTTTAATATATAGACTTTATTATTATTAATTTGTTAAATCGCTATTTACATCATTACAGCGCGAGTTAAATCGATGTTATATATAGTTATCATGACATGTGATAAGTAGCTAATCTATCGCCATTTTATTGTCACGTGAATTCTACACCAGGCCAAAGAGAGTGTGGCAATCACACTGTCACCATCGGGAATCAAATCGAATCCGGTACCTTCGATATGACAGTCATAACACTTGCCATTGGGCCACAAAGGTCGTTTTTGCATATTATGTAAAGTTTTCTTGTTTGGCAGGCTTTAATTAGATTATCAGGACTACTTCATCGGCGAGAAGCGAATTTGAAAACAGTTGTCTAATTAGATAGAATAAGTTTTTATTCTTTGAGACGATAGCACTTAACCAATCAAGAGGCGAGTACTCTGTACGTAACAGTTCAATACGATCGTTCGGTGCTATAGAAATTATCTGCGCACACATATGATCAAACGAGTCGTAAAGTAATTGTAGAGAAACCTAATTGATAAGATAAGCCGTGTGTATAGTAATTATTAGTAGGACACCTTTTGTGACTAACAAACAAATCATAAAGGCGATACCTTATTATGACGTCAGAAGTTCTCATGTCTAGAGCGGGGGTCTCCAAACTTTCCGGCCTTAAGGCCACACTGATAACTCCAATAAATTCCATGGGTCAAAACCGTTTTAATTTTTCTGACATTAATAATACTAAATAATAATTATAATATGCTAACATTCAAAGCGCCGTTTTTTTTATGTAATCACCTCAAGGGCGCATTAAGACGTATTTTAAATCTAAATGTGAACGCTGCATCTGATTGATGAAACAAAATATGCAATTTTTAAATTGAGCATACCCAAAAATATAAAAAGATGGATTTTTAGCTTAGATCTGAAATCTGTCGGATCATTTATGCATCTGAGGTATGAAGGAAGATTGTTCCAAGCTGATGGACTGGCTACCGCAAACGCTCAATCCTCGAAATTTGTACTAGGGCAACGCTTTGGCTAAACTTTTTTATAAACATACAATAGTTACATTGTATTACCATGAGTAGAAAACTCATTATTACAAAACTAATCTTCCTATTGCCGAGGAGTTCGCCGAGCGAAGTGTGGATTTCCTTATATATTATTAATTATCCTGTTATATGTTTATGTGTTTATATGTTATGATGTTAGTTGGATTTATTTAAATTATTTGTTAGTTACTATGTTTAAGTTACATTTTCTGCATATTTAACTAGTTATTAAGTTTTAACTAGGTAGTAAATAAAACCGAGTTCTGTGTTTTTATCCAGCTTATCACAAAAAAATAAGACATTAGCTGTCACAGGCCGGATTGATGACACTGGTCATTAGCTGTCGCGGGCCGCATTGATGACACTGGCGGGCCGTATTTGGCCCGCGGGCCGTAGTTTGGAGACTCCTGGTCTAGAGGATAATCGGAATCTTATCAGGATTGAAGTCAGTTGTGTTAATTTCATTTTGAAGGAATCAAAACTACGCGTTAAATAACTATGAGTAATACGAATGGAAACATCTGTTTTCTAAAAGTTTTTTTTAAACTTTGTATAAATTACTTGTTTCGACAACCTTTGTCGTAGAGTGGCAAGAGCTACGACTTCCCCACCGAAGGTCCCGGATTCGATTCCTGGCGATGGCAGTGTGATTCTCACACTCTCGTTGGTCTAGTGCAGATTTCATGTGACAATAAAATG